>JARHVA010001832.1:0-115000 GCA_037957365.1 Torreya grandis
AGGTCATTTGGAAAGCTATAAATAAAGGCTTGAGAAGCCATTTGTGATATGCAAGAGAGTGCATGGTTTGTAATTATTTTATATAAAAAAAGATGAGAAGAATAGAAAAGAGATATTGTAGAGTTATATCATTTGTTGAGAAAGAAACATTGAGAGATAGTTGTGTTTTATACACAATAGGGGTTAGTGCTCACAAATTAGTTACTTTGTTGGTACTCAGTAAAGGGGTTGGTTCTTGTGAAATTTGTAATTTTGAGTTGGTGATCTTTCATATACTTGAGATTATTCTCCATGGTTTTTTCCACTTTGGGGTTTTCACATAAAAACTCTCTCTCCTCTCTCTCTCTCCTCTCTCTCTCTCTCTCTCTCTCTCTCTCTCTCTCCTCTCTCTCTCCTCTCTCTCTCTCCTCTCTCTCTCTCTCTCTCCTCTCTCCTCTCTCTCTCTCTCTCTCTCTCTCTCTCTCTCTCTCCTCGTGTGGTGATTATTGTTTCAGTTTTATTGCATATCTTGAATGAATGGTTAAGTGGAATTTGATTAAGTAAAATTTTATAAGATATATGATATACTGATTCACCCCCCCTCTCAGTATATCCCATGCTTAACATAACAATGCTATGAAATTCTATAAATTTGGTTGATTTTGCCTTACCCAGTTGGTGTAGATTACATAACATAATATATCATGTCAAAACTAATTGTGATGATTTTATGTTAGTTTGAAACATCTTTTAGAAAGAAATGGGAAAATTTGGTAATATTCCTTACATCTAAAAATAACCAAGATCAAACTTGAATCAACCTAAGTTATAGCCTTAGTTTTAGAAACTTATGAATTCTTAGGTAAGAGTGACAATGAATTGGAAGACAACTTAGATGAAGTTCAGGATTTTAGGTAATTTCAAAGAGGAAATAATTACTTTTAGATGATAAAATTTCAAACACCTTTGATAACTACTTCTCCAAACAACACCCAAGTCCCACCAAATGAAAAATCAAACAATGATCCATTTCCATCGAAACATCCTAACACATCTTCACAATCAAAGAACAATGCCACTCCCTATAAGATAATAAATTATTAAAATAAAATAAATTGGATACAACATTGAAAAATACTTAAATAAAACTAAATCTAACATATATATGTTTGAATTGTTACAAATGACTAATCAGAAAGAATTATTGCTAAAAGCTTTGTCTCCTCTAAAAAGAAAAGAAATTAGTAAAATAGAGGATACACCTATTGTTATTTATAAATAAAAGAATGAAATTGTCCCATATCTTTTAAAAAATCATATTAATGGTAAGAACTTAAATAACTATTTGGTGGATTCAGGTGCTTCATTCTCATTTTGTCAAAAGCTAGTATTGACTCCTACCAAGTCAAATAGGTAGGTGGTGCAACTGGAAAGATAAAAAGTGAAAGTGGTTGGTGAATTGAATCATATTCAAAATAAATTAGCTTCATATCCAAGGGTATAATATTTTATTGGCATTTAGGTAGTTGATATCCCTAATGCATATGATATTCTCTTAAGTAGAGATTTGTCTAAGACCTTGAGCATATATATGGTGATTGATTTTTCCTATATGTGGCTCCCATTGCGTGGTATGCCAAATTAGGTTAAGATCAAGAGGGACAAAAAATGAAACATTTAATCATTGAATACAATAATACCAATGAGATGCTATATGGAGAATCTAATTTTGGTATTTATACTAGATAAATAGAGTTAAAGAAGTCTTGTTCACTCGTGTTGTTTCCCCTAGTAAGTAAGAAATGATAGAATAAGATATTAATCATTTTGGTGCTAATGATGTAATAATTTTTTCTAATGAGATAAGCATTGAAAATCTATATGTTAAAATTGTGTTCATGTAATAAAAATAATAAGTTCTAAGTATTTAACTAATAGATGAGATTGAGAAGCTAGATAAACTTGATGAAGAAGATTCATTCTATGCATCTCATTTATTATTTTAATTTATTAATATCTCTACATTTAGAAATTTTCATCATATTGAACTTCTAAAGAAGTACCACAGTCCATCATTCTTATTTTCACTAAAAATAATAGAAACAAAAGTAGTGCAAAGTTCTAAATAAGAGAATCCAAGTGAATATGAAGATTTAACAATGATCAAGGTTGGAAATACATCTACACTAAATAAATCTACTCATACTTCAATAATGAAGATATAACCAAGATGGAATTATCAAGTAAAGAACAATACATTTATCTTCTTGAGGTCAAGATTAAAAGTAATGAAAATGAAATCGTTTTAGCAATCATATCTCATAGACAATAAAAAAAAAAGGATAATCGGTTATGGGTCTAAAATTTTGATAGTTAAAAATACAAACAAGGTTATGGTATAGGAATTGAACTCATCAATCCAAAGGGGGAGGCTTATTCAGCTGCATTCAGGTTATAGTTTATTTATATAGATAATGTTGTTAAATATGAAGCATTGATTCAGGGAATTCAATTTGCTCTAAAAAGGAAGTCAAATATATAAAGGCATTAGGTGATTCAAATCTTGTAGTTAAACAAGTTATAAGCCATTATGCTTATAATGAAAAATATATGTCAAGTTATCAAAGTAGAGTATGGAATTTGATAAAGGATTTTGATGCATTTAACATACAAACAATATCTCATAGGAGTAATCACACAACATATGCTTTAGTAATAATGATAAATACTTTAGATCCAATTGATAATTCCCACTTGAAGAGGTTTTTAGTTGAAATAATTTCCATTCATTCCATACTAAATAATATCAAAAAAATTCAAGTGTTTAATGATGATTAACATATTATTGACTTTATCATGATCATATATGTGTTTGAATCTCAAATCATTAATGATTCTGATAGAGATGAAATTAATCTAGATGAAGAAGGCATATTGAACCTAAAAACAAACAACATAACAAAAGGTATGGTCTCTTTGAAAAACTTATTTGATATGGATTGTCAAAGTGAGAGAGAGAAGGCAGCTCCTTCTAAAGGTATGATACATGATCCATGTAATCTTGGGAATGTATATGATTCAAATAAATTACTCTTAGGTACAAATTGTACTAAAATAGAGAAGAATGAACTTGTACAATCTTTGAAGGACTATAAATATGTGATCATTTGGAGTTATGAAAACATGAATTTATTTGACACTTCATTACTCACTTATACCATTCCTCTCAATCTAATAATTAAGCCTTTTTATCATAGATAATGGATTTTGAATCCTTTTTTATAACCCTTAATCTTCAAGGAAGTATAAAAGTTAATGTCAACCAAGATTATTTTACCTGTGTGTGTGTGGATTTTAGGAATCTAAATAGAGCTTTTTATATGCTTGTGTGTGTATATTAGGAATCTAAATAGAGTTTCATATAAAGATAATTACCCATTGCCATAATTGGATGAGGTGTTAAAAATTATGAATGTTTCACAAATGATGGCTTTCATAGATGGATATTCTTGTTACAATCAAGTATTGGTGAACCATGAGGATAAAATAAAAACAAATTTAATCATAAAATAGGGAAACTTCACATACAAAATAATTCCATTTGGTTTAATCAATGCAAGTGTTATATTTCAACATGCTATGGACATTACATTTAAGTATCTAATCAATACGTATATTATGATTTATATGGATGATCTAACTATCTTTTTTTAAGAACCGAAGTGATCATGTGAAAGAGTTGAGAATTATTTAAAAAGGTGTAGAGATCATAATATATCCTTAAACCTAAATAAGTACATATTTGGAGTTACTAAAGACAAGTTGTTGGGACATGTTATTTCTAAAAGAGGAATATTTATAGATCCATATCGGGTAGAAACAATTTTGAGAATTATTTTACCTAGTAGGATTAAAAAGTTGAAGTCATTCTTCAGTAGCATAAATTTAATATGAAAAATCATTTCAATTTTGTTGAGATAATTAGACCATTAAACAATATGTTGAAGAAATATGCCAAGATTAAATGGACTGGTGAAGCACAAGTTGATTTTTTTGAAATCAAAAAATCAATTATGAATACCCCAATGTTAATCAATCTAGATTAGACTCAATCCGTATACATTTATTCCTTTTCCTTAGAGCATTCAAGTGTTATTGATGTAGAGCATATACCAAGTTTCCTCAATTAGTCTTTGTTTCCTAATCCTTTTCCTTTCATAATAGTCTCTTACTTCAATTCTTCATGCAAGTTACTAAATCTCATTTTATTGATTATGTGGATTCTAATAGGTTTATCAAATTCTATAGGGTCTCACTACCCTCTCAATCCCACTCCTCAACTCATTAACTTTTTCCTTTTGACAACCTTTGCACATTCTATGCACTCTCCTTGTAGCCCTATATAACTCAAAATATTATAGTACAGACAAAGTATAGTACTTTATGGTAGAAAAAACCTCATTTATTATTTTCCCTAACAAAACATGCCTTAGTATCAAATTATATGGCTTAATTCTCCCATTAAGCTCACTTATGTCTTTAGACCTATTCCATTAGCCCTTTTCTAAGCCTAATGCATGCTCAAGCTTCAAAATATATACATTCTAGTCTATACACCTCCTAAAAACTATTAGTCAATTAGATCACATGATGTCTAGTAATATTATAAAATTTTGGGCATTTTTAATGGTTAGAAATGCTTAAATCTCCCAAACCCTAGTTTAGGGTTTTACCATGCTCCGTCCAACTGAAAGAAATCAAAATTTACTTTCATGCATTTAACTAAGTTTCAAAACATCAAACTTATTTTTTTGGGTTTTTATTGACCTCATTCATGTACTACAATCCTTATATATTACCTTTCAATGCACTATCTAAAATTTATACTTCTAAATACACTAAATTGTGTCACAAAAATGGCAATATATAAATTATGTTATTTCAAGATTCAACTTCACACTTTGCCAATCATCAAAATATTCATATAAAATTTAATATTATTTAAAGGTCTTACCTCAACCTAATATATTTCAAATCAATTGATGAAATGATCCTTTTATGTATAAAATAAACACTCAGTTTGTGTAATCCTAATAGGGTTCTTACAACAAAACATAGAGTTTCTTACCTATCCAACATGATTCTTGGAGTTTATAGAGATTATTATTTAAAATTTAATTAAATATAAATAAATATTAATTATTTATACTTTTTCAATACAAATTCCACATCTTTTGTCTCATAAAAACTCAATATAGTTTTGTATACAAAGAATATCTCCACAACAGGGGTCTATGTGAACCTTTTTCTGAATACCAAAAGAGTTTAATACTAGTTATTGATACTATAACCTCATAAGACTTTCAAAACCTCTTAAATAACATATATAACCATTATTTAATGACATTTTTCATTTATCATTCAAGATTTACTCTACAATAGAGTCCACTACTCAAGAACAAGGTTTGAGTTCATAATTTGATGAACAGGGGTATTATTTCCTATTTTCTTTGATATAATATATCTATCAATATTAATACACCTTAAATCATGTTTGTTAAACCATCCTCAATATTATTTATTCATAAAAATTACACACATAGTCAACAACTTAAGCTAAGACCTCAATAGGGTCTATATTTTCATTCATACAACAAAATTTTCAAAAAAACATAATCACTTTCTCCATACCATTCTTGTCCATTAAATATCCATTAATATATTCAAATGGAATAATATGTATAACTAACACAAAACTTACTCCTATCCCCTATCAACTCCAATAAAGTGCATAACTACTTCTTGGCCAACTTTCCCACGTAGAGTCTTGTGGGTTACAATGCAATTTTCTTGCTTTTCACACAATATGACATATTTGTCCCATGACATAAGACATTATATAATATTTAAACCTTTATAAATATTTATTACATTTTACACCTTCATAATTTATTCCAAAGTCCTTCAATAAGGCTTGATAGATTTAAATATTCAAATAATATATTTTGGCAGGAAACCAATAATTCAAATTTTAAGCACTTTAGGATCATATAGAATTAACATATAGACTATTAATGACCTATAACACATATAAGAGCAATATAATACAAAAATAAAACCATTTTGGAGCTCCTCAAGGGATGCCCCTACATCATTTATTATTTTAACTCAAAGATAAAATATTGGAGATGAGAAACTAGTGTCTTTCATGAGTTCTCCACTTAGAAATGTTAAACTTAAGTATTCTACCATTGATAAATAAGAATTTTTTTTAATTGAAGTAGTGAAAAAATTTATACATTATATTTTAAGTAATAAAGTGTTTGCCATTGTACCTGATATTGTTGTAAATGAAATGTTGATGCTAAATGAACTAGGTGAATGCAAAGGTAAATGGATGATTATTTTATAGGAATTTGATTTATAAATTTAGACAATGAAGATAGTAAGAGGTCAAGGATAGAGTAAAATGATGCCTAAAGTTGATTTCTAGATTATATGTCAATAATACACAGTGCATTCCATAACCAATGATGAGTGGTATCAAGAATATTCTATTGCTTATTGAATAAAAAATATCCCAATTACTTTAAATCCACTCAAAAAAGATCATTACACTTAAAGAGTATTAATTTAATGATATTATGGATTTTATACAAAAGGAATAATGAGGGAATTTATTTAATATGTATAAATAAATTTGAATCAGCTGAAGTACTTAAAGATTTTCATGAAAAGTATGAAAATGGCCATGGTTCAGGGAATGATACAACTCACCAAATCCTCTGGATAGGTTATTAATGGCTAGGTATTTTTAAAGATGCTCATGTACATGTGATACATTGTCATACTTATCAATTTATAACACAAAGAATTCCTCCCTACTATGCCTTTGTATCCTATTATTGAGGTTTGACATTTTGAAAAATGGGCCCTCAAATTTAGTGGAACTATCAATGCTAATTCATCATCTGGACATAATTTTATCTTGACAACAACTTATTATTTTACTCACTGGCCTGAGGCTTAAGATTTTAAAAATTATATAATGGAAGTGGTAATTTTCTTCCTTGAGGAGCATATCATCACCAAGTTTGGAATGCCATTTATTTTGGTATGTGATAATGGTCCTACATTTAATCAAGTGAATCTAATTCTAGTAAAGAGAATTTGGGAACCAATGAACATCCTCAGTATGTCAATATTAGCTCGAGTTTCACTGAAAGTGAGAATTATAAAATAAAGGATATACTAATAGAGTACATCTATGTGATAGCTTGGACATATGAATATTTGAAAATATTTTATCATAGGGTCATCACACACACTATCCCTTGAAATCTAGAGTAAAATCACTTCAGCCAATGACAAAGACAAGTGAATCCAATTTTGGAGTCCCTCATTCAAATAGAAGTTCATAAGCTATTAGATTATAAGATTGTATTTCTAATCAGGTAATCCACTAGGGTTGCTAACTTAGTGCCTATTAGAAAAAAAAATGGAGAAATTAGGCTATGTGTTGACTTTGAGAACATGAATATAGAATCAAAAAAGGCTAACTATATTTTACCCTCCTTAGATGAGGTAATTCAAATGGTCAATGGGTATGAAATGGTGTTCTTTATGGATAGATTTTTAGGATACAATCAAGTAATACTAGAAGAATAATGTATAATGAATACTAATTTTATAACCAAGTGGAAAAAGTTTGCATATAAAAGAATACCTTTTAGCCTAGTCAATGCAGGAACAACCTTATAACATACCATGGACTTTACTTTTCAAGAACTTGCTGAGCATATTTTGAATTCATGTTAAAATTGGTCAACCCATATAATTTAAATCTTCATAGAGGTGTCTAATGTTTTTCATGGTCTCAAGTGGTCTTTAATAGTCCCATTTGTCATATTTGTCCTTATTTAGTCTTGTCCAAGTTCTAGTCTTATGATCACTTGTCTAGTCCTATGGGTCAAGTACAAGGTATTGTATAGTCAAAATTTATCAAAGGTTTAATATAGTTTAAAGGTAATATAAAAGGTTATTTTTATGTCATTTACTATCATAATATCATGTTATAACTTTTATTTGACTCTTATATGAAAAAAAACACATTTTGGCCACCTTTTAGCCCATTTTGAAGGGTTGGATGTACCAATTAAAGAAGATAACATTTAAGTAAGATTAAAAATATACATGATGTCATAAAAAGGTCATATAAGGTTTAGGGATAGTTAGGTCTAGCATCATCTGCATTTCAACACCTAATGTTGGTAATATGACACTTTACAAGCACTTGTATGGCCTTGTAAGATCAGTTTTCAATTGAAAATAGTTTAGAAGTGACCCTTGGGATCCTTCAGATAATTTTACATCTCTGAGCAAGTTTTAGGTCAAATTGACACTCTAAACACCTTTTCTCCTCAATTGTTGCCTTCACAACCTTAGGAAGGCAAATTTAAATTGAATGGTATGACTAGGAGAGAGAGAGAGTAGGAGATGAAAATTTGTCCATTGTTAGGGGTCCAAGTAATGTTTAAATTAGTGGCATTGGTTTTCATATTTATGGTTTTTTCTTTATGAACAATTGCTAAGAGTGACAACAGGTCACTATGGCCTATCCATTTGAGAGGGGTCTATTCTTGCACTTGTTTATCCACCTCAGAAATCGATGGAGATGAATGGTTCTGAGGGTGGTTTTTATAGGTCTTGAATCTCCTTTTCATGGTTGTTTCATCAACTAATTCATCTCTATCAATTGATTTCACTTGGAAGAAGAATGTCTTGATGAATAAGCTATTTCAAACAATCTTACTACAAGTTCTTGTTTCATTTTCATGGTGGTCATTCTTAGATGTTTATAGAGCTTTGTTATTCATGTGTGCTCACTTAGTTTCATGGAATTATTTTTTATTGTTTGAGATGTATCTTTTATTTATCTTCTATAAGTTTTTGCTCTTGGGAGACAAAGTTTGCATTTGCACAATCAATTAAATGTTTTATTATCAATATGGGATCAAATTATAGTTATACATCATGATGTGAAGTTATGATATGATGTTACATCATTATAAGTTAATAAAAGTGAAGATAGAAGTACAAATGCACACTTTTAAATAAGGATTCATAGTTTTTTCAATTGTAGGAACTATAAGATTAGATGAGAGATGCTCAGAGTCATGAAAATAACTAATACATATATTCATGTATTAACATGTTCTTAAATACCTCACTTATATCTTCAAAATTACTCAAATTGACTAGAGGTTACAATCCTCTATATGAAAGCCTCTTACATTACTTAACTATACCTTCAGTCTGTACAGTAGCTTGAAGGTGAATTGAGGATAATAGAAAGTATTGAGAGATCGTATAATAGTTGTGGACTATTGAAAAGTGTTAAGGAGGTGTGTCATGGTTTGAAAAGTTTGATAGACACAAAATAACTCAGGACTTAGGAAAGTGTCTCTTTGTAGACCTAAGTAGTCAAGTAGAGACCTATAGGCCCTAAGCCTGTAAGTCCTATTTTAGGACCAAATTCAACCTCTCCAATATAAAGCAAAGCTAAGCATGAAGATATAAATTATATGTATATGAAGATAGTATTTCAAGCCCTCAAAGAGTAATTAGGATACTATCAAGTCAGAGATAGTCTTGAAATTGAGTTGACAAACAGTCAAGTATCCACCTACAGTAGATTTTAAAGGTTGTATATGAGAGCAAGTAGAATATGGTATGAAAGTGTCACAATGAGTTTTTAGATCCTATAAAAATTGAAACAAATCCTTTGGTATCTTCAATAATCAATAGAAAGTGAATTATTGGATTCAAAATCTTGAAAACAATATACATAGTCCTAATAGGCACCTACAAGCCTACTTAGAGGGTTAGTTTCATTATTAGACCTAAAAGAGAGGCTGAGGTGTTTGAAAGATAATTTAAGACTCCATAAAAGTTCATGAAATATTGAGGAGTCTATTGAAATGGGAGATAAGTCCCTTGAGCACCTAACATAGTCATGATCCCTAGAGACACTACAAGACTATGTACAGTACCCTATATGGAAGAAATAAGGACAAGTGTTTGAAAATGTCAAAAAAGTGTTGAAATAGGTATATAAGATATATTTAAAACATATCTAAATTAGTTCATGGACCATTGAAGAAGATCAAAAGTAATAATGCAGTCATAACACATATTCAAAATACCCTAAGAACACCTATAGGCTTTAAGTGAAGATAAGCTAGTTCTAAGCCTAGAAGAAATATAGCAGAGATGTTGTGATATGTTTGAAGGGTTATTTAACATATTTTGGGATTTTAAGGAAGTTAAAACCCATTTAAAAGTATAGTAATGATAAAATGAGGATTGGGTTTCATAGTATGCAGTGTAGTATTCTAAGCATCACATACATGCCTTTAGTACAAACCATTCCACTTTCAACTTGAAGAAGAGGCATAGTGTTTTGAAAAGTTATTGAAACTAATTTTATACTTCCACTAAGTATATGAACTATTTAAGAGATAATTAATATGAAATTGAGGTCTCAAAAACAAGAATGCAGGCAAGATAACCTAGTAGCTACCTACAAGCATACATAGACAGGTTGGTCTTAAAGATTGAATAAGATAAGGTACATGTAAATGAATATTAGGTATGAATATAAATTGATAAGAGGTCATATAAGTCATTTTAGACCAAATATAAACATTATAAAGCTTGATCGAAATTGAGTTTTTACTTTCCTACATAAAGTCAAAAAGTAACATACATTTCTGCCTACTTAGCTAAGGATTTTGCTTAATTGAGAATGGTAAAAGACTATGATTAGGTTTGTAAAAGTGAATATAATTTTATAATGGTTTAAAAAGTGTACTAAATATTTCATTGGAACCAGTCATACCTGATTATGAAGGTAAAAAGGTAAGAACTCTGTTGAAGCCTAAGAAACCCTATAGTCACTAGTAGGCTATACCCAATCTTGAGGTAAATTAATATTTAAAGCCTATATAGGCATGATCATGCCTTGAAAATTGGTACAATGGGTTTTCATGACTAAAAAAAGGCATCCATGGCCAATTAAAAGTCATACTAATAGTGGACATATCCACTATTTTGTATCAAACTTGGCCCACTCCTTTGGCTGGGGTAACCATGAGACTACGAGAGCATTTTGAACTCAAAGCATGAAGCAACCATTCCGTACCTTAGATAGGTACTTTGAGATAGTGGAAAGACATGAAAATTGGTTTTATACATTCTTGGGTGGCAGCACACCTCAATTTCCATTCAAATTCCCTTGAGGTTAGCAAGAAGGAGATAGGATTTAAACCCCAAATAGCCTATCTAGTACACCATGAGAATATAGTGGGGTAAAAAGGACTAAAAAATAATTTATAATAATTTTTTGAATGTGTATGATCATCTCATATTAGTGATAGTTACTTAGAAGAGCCAAAACCCAATCTATACTTATCTCGTACTCAAGAAACACTAAGCAAGCCATCTGAGGAGCAACTTCAAATGCTCATACCATAGATAAAACTTTTCATGGGGGAGTGACCCATTTGGTATAGGTGATGGGTATATCAATAATTTTTTCCAAGTGGAATGAGGTCATTTACTGATTTTTTCTTTATGAACAATTGTTAAGACCCCATAAAGGTCTTAAACCTCTTTTAAGCCTTGATACTGACCAGTCATGGAAAAAAATACCCAAAATTTATATTTAATGAAATATTTTACTCCTAAAACCTCTAAGGAGGTTACCCAAATGTACTTTTATGCTAATTTCACTTGTATAGATTGCTACAACTACCCTATTTTTACATGTTTTTAGGTTTTTTTAGAAGGGGAAAACCTATAAGTAATTTTAAGAGGTAATATGGGAGTTTTTATATCTATTAAAGTCAAAATAAATTCATGATATTTTGGAGGTGTTCAAACTAGGCCCATTTACCAAGGCAGTCTCAAATAGGCTCAAAATGAGATTAGATCGTAAGGCCATTTCTTGGTTTGCATACTTCCAAAGGGTGTTAAGAGCCCAAAATTGGCATGGAGGTTAGTAATGGAATAGGTGAAGTTAATAACACTCTTTTGGGTGATTTCAAATGTGTGGTAGAAGTCTGGATCAAGAAAATAGGGTTCTAAGCAACGAGGCTTAACTGAGGCCTAATTTAAGAGAGAGAAAGGCAGAAAAGATAGAATTTCAATCAGAGTTAGGGATGAAATTTGACATGGAGATATAAATACATAATGGTTATTATAATATTCCCTCAATTTTTCAAAATCATCTTTATAACTCCCTACATAATGAGGTTTATAGGTTTTTAGGGCTAAAAGGAAATTAGGCTTAGTGAAGGCTTAAGGAGAAAAACAAGTTCTTAGGAGTTGTTATAGGAACCAAAATGGCTTATTTTAGACCTGATAACATATTTGAATACCATTAATGTATTTTGGACAATTTTGAGAAGATACACTTTAGTTTTGGGCCGCTTAGACCAAACTAGGTGTGGGAAATGAAGAGTTTCAAGACACTTATACACATGAAGGATGGAAAGGTGGGTCAGAAGAGTTTCTTGAGTCATGTTAGATGTTCAAAAAGTTAATCAAGATAATTTCATGGATAATTCATGATTAGAAGGATAATTTGTCACTCCTTTATATTGGATTATTTTTAATGATGTCATGGAGGTGTCTAGGTGAGTGGATGAAGTGCCTTGATAGTCTAAGTGATAATGAAAAAGTGTGCAAAGTTCTTGTCCTATTATGCTTGAAGGTGTCTCGGTTGATCTTCCATTTTGGCTTAGTTAGATAAGTTTATGGATGAGTATGATGATTTGAGGATGTGTAAGAGGTCTTATAATAGGTTTTCTATACTTTGAGTGCTTGTGTGCATGAGTGGATTTCATATGGTTGATCATTGTTTTCATCTAGACATTTTGGCTATAGTGGCATAAATCTGAGTAGGAAATTTATTGACATCATAACTACCACATATAGATGATTCAAGGGGATTTGGTCATATGGTTGTGATCACATTTATGCTTAGTTACTATGCACTAAATTTTAGGTCATGTAATAAAGTGCAACATAAGATATGTAAGTGTAAAGTTGGGTTCCCAAGCAGTTTGACAGTGTTTTCTCATACTTAGCCAATTTTTAATATGACAAGAAAAGTTGAGTAGGAATTTTTATGTTATTATATTTTTCATGTGTGAAGGTACAAGGAGAAATTATTCATATGGGTTCATTTTAGTGCCTAGTTAATTTGTACTAAATTTCAGATCATGAGATGAAGTACATCAAAGGATATGCATGTGCAAAGTTGGCCTTTTAGGCAATTGTTGACATAGTTGGCTCTATGGTAGAATAAATCTAAGTGAGCAGATTGATGGAGTTATATATTACACATGTGAAGGTTTCAAGAGAATTTTGACACATGGTTGGATTCTCCTATGTGAGGACATCATATGGTCCAAATTTTAGATCCTACATCTAAGCACAGTAAAAGTTATTGAGGTCCAAATTTGGCCTTTTAGGTAGATAAGTAATGGTCCCCATAGTCATTTTTGCATGATGTTAAATATTGGGCCAAATGGAGATCCAATGGTTCATGGGAATTTGTATATATAGATATATGGTGCATAGTAAGTTAAATGATTCAAAGTGTTCATTAGTTAATGAATATAAATATTGAGTTCCTTACAAAATTATCAATGGAGCATGTTTATTCCAAGATTTCTATAAGTAACAAGATGAGGACAAGTGTTTGAAGTTTAACATCAAGTAGAGATGAGGTTCCTAGTGATGAGGTTCTTAACTACAAGGTGGATTTTTTAGATGAAAAGGTATATCATGAATCTATGTTTTCTCCATGTATTGTCAACCCAACCTTAGAAGAGAAGGAGAGTGATTTAGAAAAGGAACCAGTTGTCTTAGTTCAAACTAAGAAGAAAAAGAACAAATGCAAGAAATCTTATAGCTATAAGATGATTCCAGTGGTTACTGAGGAGATGTGGGCCACTCCTAGCTTCACTTTGTTTTAGAGCATTATGGTGTAGAGGATGTATCTATCTATGCTTCTTAAGGAAATCATTTTATTAAAGAAGCAAGTGTTGTTGTGATGTTCTTTAGATGGTCCTAAAAGGCTATAGATGAGTGTTTTCAGTTAGAGCAGGTATGTCCAGGTGGAAGATATGTTGTGGTAATGTTAGAGTGATGTCATAACTATATATGGTCAGTCTACAGGGTCATATTGAAGGTTTTCAAGTGGCAAAAGAGGATTTGTGATTTTTTAAGATGATCTATTTGCATAGAAGGGTCTATTGACCTTATTCTAGTTTGTTCCAAGTGGTTTTGTGGTATGAAGATATGTTGAATTCAAATTAGAGATTTTTGTTTTCTCTTGGGTTTCCTAGTTTGTGATTAAGAGTATGTAGGTCATAAAATGGGTTATAGGATGTATGGATTCCCAAATATTTGGAAGCTCAAATATTGGTTCAAAATTTTGTAATGGTTTTATCTAGGTGTATAAGAAGTTTTGGAGGTGGGCATTGACCAGAAGGAGGTTTGTTGACTCTATTTGTTTTGAGGTTCTAGGGTTTTGAGATCTACTATAAAAGTGGTTTACCTTGTGAGTTGAGTTTTGAGGCTTATTAATATATTTAATGGGCAAAATGGGTTGTCAAATTAATATTCACAGAGATTTGAAGGTTTTTAGTTTTTAAATTATTCATGTTTTTGTCAAGATGGAGGCCTAATTAGCAAGTTGGTTTGTGAAGGAAGTGTGTTTCATAGGTTGATATAGGTATTTAAAATTTATTTGCTTGAGGGGTAATATGAGATTGCTCTAGATATAATGTTTCAGGTCTTAATGCTATGTCTACTGAAAGTTGTGGGCTCTGCAAGTTCCAAGTAGGGTTACAATGAGTCTAGACGATTATAGTATGAAGATTTGATGTTTTTGTTTAGTTTATATAAAATAGAAAGGAATGAGTGTTTCAAGGATATTTCTTAGGTTAATTTAGAGTATGTTTCATATTTTTTGAGAGGCATGAAGTTTTGTTGATGGTTCTTTTGGTTACTTGAGGTAAAAGGATAGTAAACATGTATGGTGGTTCTTCATGATGTGTGGAAAACTGAAGATGCTCAGGAGATGAAATTAATAAAAATTATTATGGGGAGTCCCTCTCAAATGTTTCTTGGTGATTTTCATTAGGTTTCATTATTTTTCATGCTCTTTCTTCATTGGTTACAATGTTTGGTTGAAGAGTGTGTTGACATGGAGCAAGAGGACATTGGCAAGGCAAGAGAGGTAGGCTCAATGTAAGGAGGAATTTATAACATATTTATAATATGGTCTACTCTTGTTGGTAGTCTTCTTAGGTTCTCTAGATTATTTGGTGCCCACTTTGTCATTATGTCAAAGGGGGAGAAAGTTCCTATTGTGAGAGTGCTTGAAGAGAGAGAAGAAAAGTCAGTTATATATTGCTATATGATGGTTATTGACATCGATTACAGAGGGGTAGATTGTTTTATTATTATCAATTATGTCATGGTTATGTTATGGAGGTTTCTAGGTGAGTGTATGAAGTGCCTTGATAGTCTAAGTGACAATGCAAAGTGTGCAATGTGCTTGTCCTAGTATGCTTGAAGGTGGCTTGGTTGATCTTCTATTTTGTCTTAGTTAGAGATGTTTAGGGATTAGTATGGTGATTTGAGGATGTGAAATAGGTCCTATACTCTTCATGATTTGATTTAATCTGGTTGATCATTATTTTCATCTAGACATTTTGGGTTTAGTGACAAAAAATTTGAGTAAGTAGTTTGTTGATGTCATCATGGCCATGTGTGGATGAGTCAGGGGGAGTTGGTCATATGGCTGTGATCACATTTTTTCCTAGTTTTTATGTGATAAATTTTAGGTTATGAAACAAATTGAAACATAATATATGTAAGTGAAAATTTAGTCTCTTAGGTAGTTTGACAGTGTTTTCCCATAGCCAAATTTGCAATATGATAAGAAAAGCTGAGTAGGCATTTTGATGTTATTATATTTCACACATGTGAAGGTACAAGGATAAATTGTTCATATGGGTTTGTTAATTTATGTTCCTAGTTTATTTTTTATAAATTTTAGATCATTAAATGAAGTTCATAAAAGATATGCATGTGTAAAGTTACCCTTCTAGGTAGTTGTTCACATAGTTGACTTTGTGGTAGAAGAATTCTAAGTGAGTAGATTGATGGAGTTATATATCACATGTGTGAATTTTTAAAGAGAATTTTGAGACATTTTTATATTATAACATGTGAGGAGATCATATGGTCCAAATTTTAGATCATTCATCTAAGTGAAACTAAGGTTATTTAGGTCTAAAGTTGGACTCCCAAGTAGATAAGCAATGGTCTCCATACTCAGTCATTTTTACACGATGTTAAAGATTAGGACCAAATAGAGATATAATGGTTTGTGGGAGTTCATAAATCTAGATATATGGTGAATATTAAGTCAAATGATATAAAGGGTTCATTGGTTAATGAATTTAAATATTGATTTCCTTATAAAAGGATCAATGGAGCATGTTCATTTTAAGATGTTTGGAAGCAGTGAGATGAGGACAAGTGTTCAAAGTTTAACATCAAGTAGAGATAAAGATAGAGATACTTATAAGATATAATAGTGAGTGAATTTTAATACATATAGAGATAAATGGTGAGATGTTTTCAAAGTTTCCAATGATTAACATAAATAAAAATTGAGCTATATATAGAAGATTGATGATGCATGTTTAGTCAATATTAAAAGATTGCATGAGATGAGGTCAAATGATTCAAAGTTTAACATTTGGATTTGGTGAACTATATGTTAAATTATAAATAAGATCAATGGTGTGAATTTAATTTTATTATCAAGGACATGAGATGATAGCATTGTGTTTGAGGTTTAACTGTGACTATTTGAATTCAAATATTTGAATTTAACAAAGGAAAAAACTAGTGCTTAGTTTTTGGGCCATATATTTTGATCTATATAGAATTTGCTCATGGTATAAAAATAAAATTTGTAGAGGACTCCAAGTTTAATTTTTAAATATAAATTTAAAGATATGAAAGTGTGTGTAGTCAAAGTTATGAAGGTTTGAAGTTGACTTTATTTCCATGTTTATTCTGCAAGTGACCTGAGAAGGAAAATTAAGTTTGTATTGATGTTGTTTCGATGTTTCATAATAAATTAGATATAGTAGAGTGTTGTATACTCCATGAGGATAATATGTATTAATTTTGGAGGTGTGATCAATCTATATTGAGTATTAAAAATGCTTAATAAGTAGATTGTGTGTTCATTCATGGTGACTATGTGCACAAAATGTTATTTGAGCAAATTATGCTATAGTAAAAGAATGTATTAGTGACTATGATAATTTGAGGATGTCAAAGGGGTCATGTGGATTTTTTTCATGCATTTAAAAGTGGTCCTATGTTCTTATTTTGTTCAAAGAAATCTCAAATAGGGGAATGGGTCTTCATAGGACCTAAAAGGTGACTTAGGACTATTTGAAAGTGTGGTATGCTTAAGTGTGACCCATGTAAGATGCTTTAAGGGTGAAGGATTGTATTGTGTCTGATAAGGAATATTGTAGACATGATAATTCATGATTTATATATATATATATATATATATATATATATATATATATATATATATATATATATATATATATATATATATATATATATATATTATGAAACCAAAGAAGATGGTTTCTAGACCTGTGCAAGACTTGAGAGAGACAAGTGAGAGTTATGGAGTGAAGAAGAGGTAGTGTTCCCAGTGGATGGATTGATGAGTAGAGAAGATTGAGGAATATTTTTATGACCTATAGGTCATGTTTCTAATGTCAAAATAGTGCTATTTTAGATTGTAGATAAGCAAAGAGGTTTAGGGTGATCTAAAAGGTAGATTTGGATGCATTGAGTGTGTAGAGTTGATTTACTTTGTATCTCCATCATATTGATAGGTAATCAATGTTTAAGAGATGTTATGTTCATAGATGTTGTTGTGGTATCTCAAAATCTAGGGGGTTGTAGTCTCCTTGTAAGGTGAAACTTGTTAAAAGTCTAGTTGTTATGGTTGCTTAGCTAGATAGTGTTGTAGCACCTTGTGGGATTGCAGTCTCACTAAATAATGGATTGTAGTTCCTTGATCAGTTGTATCTTATCTAAATTGGTTCTTTTTATTATAGTAAAATAGTCCAAATGAAGTTTCTAGTGGGTTTTCTCCCCCAAGAGTGTTTCTCACATATGTCATGTGTTATGTGCTTGATCTTGCATTATCTCTCTTGTTCATTGCTATGAATGTTATGTATGCTTCATGAATGATTGTGGTAAATGAATAAGAGTTTTGAAAGGTTTTAAATTGAATTTAAATTATTTAGGCACACTAAATCACCCCCCTTAGTGATTTACCTCTAACACTTTCATGCAAATAAGGGTAGTTTTCAAGAAGTTAGTCAATTTGTCAAACAAGTTTGTAACCCCTACGCCACATAGAGGGTTAGAACATCTTGAGGAATGAGAGACATGGCCTTGGAGGTCTATTGGGACTATCTAATGAATAGCTTTATTTTTTTAACTCTCATGGGCACATATCAAAAAAAAATTCCACACCTCTCTCTCTCTCTCTCTCTCTCTCTCTCTCTCTCTCTCTCTCTCTCTCTCTCTCTCTCTCTCTCTCTCTCTCTCTCTCTCTCTCTCTCTCTCTCTCTCTCTCTCTCTCTCTCTCTCTCTCTCTCTTCACTATTATCTATATAAGTAGCCACTTTTAGTTAAGTTTGTAGAATCCACACCTAGTATGACAAAGACCTACTAGTTTTAGTACTATACTTTACTTTTAATAAATATTTTAATTTTATTTTTGAGTTCATAACTTCTTGTCTAAGTGTGTGAAGTAGTGCATAGTTGAATGACAAGTGATAATCATCTTTCCTTATGTTCACTTTACTCTTTCATGTTTTGTGCAAGTAGTCTACTCTTGAACAGGTCATATGAAGTGTAGTTAGTGTCTTTGTATATATAAGTGTAAGGAATAGAATTAGTTTCTACATTCAGACCTCTTTTTAATTCAACTTGAGAAGTGCATTGCATATCACCTTCATGTTTAAAATACTTATGTTAGAGAAAACTTGAATGTTGAAGCTAGTTTTGTAAGTCATCTTTCATAATGCAAGTTAATGTTATTATAGTAGAGATTAAATTGGTGCATCACCTCATTAGGATAAGTTTATTTCATCTTCTTTATATCCATTTTCATTTCAATAATCTAATAGAATAGGATGTGAGCTATAAAGGACATATCAAGGGAGCTAGCCCTTCTATCTAGAGGTTTACCCCTATTATAGGCAACCCATAGGTCTAAGGGTATTCCCATATTCCAATAAATTTAGAGAAGGCTTGAAATACCTATATAAGGGTGTAAAATTGAGTGATAATAGTTTTGACATGCCCAATGGGACTATTGTCTTAAGCACTTCTTGTCAAGGTGAATGTTGGTCTTGACAATATCATAGTTGCATAGGTGTGTTTTACTCAATATTTGGTGACTTCATTGAAGGTAATATCTAGTTGCAGACCAAGTTTTTTTATTTTATTTTTTTATGCTTCATGGTCCTTACTAGTTTAGTTGCTAGTAGAAGTAATCATCTTACAAATCCACTCCCTCATCCTGAACTTCTTCTTGAATTTCAATATCTTGAGGCTATCTTGAATTTGAAGATCAAGAATATTTTTAAAGCTAATAATAGCAAGAGAGTGCATTGGATTTTGAAGATAACATGGATAGATAACATGTTTTCTTATACTTCAATAATAAAAATCCCATAAACCTTAATACTTATGATGATATCCCTCCAAATCCCACCAAGAGTGTTCCCACTTTTAATGAGGAAGGTCCAATCACCCAAAGTGAGCATATTAGGGACATATCCAAATTTTTAAATTTCCATCATATCACTAAAGTTAACATAGCAGTCAGATTGCTTTACATGTCTCTTATGGGAAAAGCCCTTGATTGGTATAGAACATTGTTAGGAGGATGTATCACTACTTGGGATGACTTTGGGGAGTTTTTGACTCAAAGGTTTGAAGATAAGAGTGATCATACATCACTCATACATATTTTGAATGTCATTCAAAGAGGTCCTAAAGAAACTATGCATGATTTCAATGAGAGGTTTCTACCTCCCATGAGACCCCCTACAATTTTTGGTTTCCCAACATACCTTAGATATATTGGGACTCATATAGTTGTCATGTTATAGTCCATGGGTGGGTACATTTTTCTTGAAGCTTATGATATAGACATTAGAGTTGAGAATGGTTTGATTTAAGCTAGTAAGTTCCCTCCAAAAGTCTCTATGCCCATCTTGACTAACATGTCTATTATTCCTCTAAGTCATGGTCTAATTCTAAATTCAAATAAGAAGTCCAAATATTCTCCAAATAGATTAGATGATGTCATTGATTGGAAATCAAAGTATAAGTCCTTAGAAGCTCAAATTAGGCAACCAAATCAATAATTTGTAATTCACCAAAACCCATACTATTACCCTCCTCAATAAAATATATTTCCACCTTAGTATAATGGTCAAGGGAGGGGAAAATGTTAGCCTAATTTCAATAGGCCACCCAATGCCTATAGTCCAAATTCTACTCCCAACACAATAGCCATGGTTCAAGTCCATAGTAATCTAGTTCAAGGAGAAGAATGGAAACCTCAAAGATAATATATGAATTATAATGAGGGTGAAGGAGAAGCTTTGGTATCACAAGGAGTCCTACTCCTCACTTGACAATAAAATACGAGAGCTTCATGCAAGCAGAATCAAATAGAGAGTATGGAAGTCAAAGAGTGATCCTTGAAAAATTTTAAGTGTAAGATATACTTGTCCTAAATCAAATAATATCAATTGAAGAAAAAATAAGTTCAAATATAATATATTTGGGATATGTTCAATATGGTTACATAAGTCCAAACAACTCTCCTTCAAGATAATAAGGTGTGAATGCAAATGTGGCAGCCTCTACAAGTCCTGCACTTATTCAAAATTAAATTTTGGGAAAGGTGACTCAAATTACTTCATTGCCTCAAGCTCAAGGTACTCCTTTGCCTCTAATAAATCAAGAAAAGGTGAGTTTTTCCTCTTTGAATATCATTCACTCTTTAAAGAGTAAACAAACTAGTATATCTCTTTGGGAAGTACTCTACATGCCCAATAAAAAAGAACTACTTCAAGAATATTTGTTCCAACTCCATATCAGTCCTCAACCATCATAAAATGGTACTTTATCCCTAAAAAATTCACCTAATCATATTTTTTAACCCTCCACCAAATATAAAAATCCTTTACCCTTCTATCATACCCTCATTGTGGGAGACAAACTAGTCTATAATTGCATTAGGGATAGTGGGGCAAGTAATTTACTCATGCCTAAACTAGTTGCAGACAAGTTGGGCTTGAAATATGAGCCATATAGAAAAGGAGTGTTATATTTTTGTGTAATACCAACCAGTTCAATAGGGATCATCAAAGGTTTGAAGGTATTCTTGCATGATTGTCCAAGCTTTCTAATTTTATAAGACATAGTGGTGGTAGATTTGCCTACACATTTTGCTATTTATTTATCAAGAGACTTCACCATCAAGATAGGAGGATACATTTATTCTAAGTGGTCTTTTTTTCCTTTAGAACAAGGTATGGAGCAAAGGTGAATATAAGGACACATCCATTGTCCAAGTTTCACATTGAATCATATGTGGAAGCTAGTTATAATTTTAACTGTACTATCCATGAGGAAGAGGAACATGTCATATATGATGAAACATATTACAAACTTAAAGGTATTTATGATATCTTCCTAGATGAATATGGTGTTTACACTTATTAATATGATCCATATACTTTCATTTAAGAGACAAGTCTTGGCATATACATCATGCATGATGAAGGTGATGAACATTCTAAGGTAAGCCTTGATGGTCCTCTTCAAAAAGTTACAAAAAGTAACTATCTTATTCACATGGATGATGATGTTGAGTTTCAAAGTGTGATAGAGCATGAATATGTCAAGGATAGTGTAATTATGCCTTCTTAAAATCAATAGGTTCATGGATGTCACAATCATGAATAAAAGGATGCTTTATGGTAGCAATTTCATGCCATAGTATAAGAGTTTGAGCAAGTGAGTAAGGAAAACCTTCCTCAAAATAATAATTAGTTTGACATTAAGGTTATTTGTGAACCTAAAGAGCATGAAGAGAAGAATCAAATCACTATCAAACAAGTTTCAGTCTTAAAGGAGTGAAATGAAGCCAAGGCATAAGTTTTTATGATTGAAGAGCAGCCTAGGCAATATTCTAATGTTAAACCACTTGTAAACATGTTTGAGCATCAATAATACAAGTTTGATGGTCCTAGACATCAAATTTATCATGGTCTAGAGGAAGGTGAAGTTGATAAAGGTTTCATGTTTCCAAAGGAGAAGATTAATAAGCACCAAATGATCATGAAGGAGAATAAGCAGGCTGCAATGTTAATCATTCCTAAAGGAGAGATAAGAGGACCATTTAATGAAGTTTCAAATGGTGTACTTATAGCTAGCAGGGGTCCTATAAATGGTAAGTATTTTTATCATTTTTACATGTAAAAAATTTTCAATAAACATCCATCATATGGTGATTTACTCTTATGAAGCAGTTGTGACTCAAGAAACATTGTGTTTGATCTTAGTTGAAGCAAGATAATTGGGTTCATCACCTCAAACATGTTTTGAGGTCTATATATATTAGGTTAGTTGTGTTGTTTGAGTCTTTTGTATATGGTTTTACCTAAATGCTTTGAGCATAGTGTGTGTTTCCTTCTTATTGTGTGTTTGGTGTGAGTTTGAAATATTTAGAAGGCATATCAGTTTCAAATTGAGCATAAGATTGACTACATATCCCAATGAAAGGATAAGGATATTGGTCCATTATCATTGCAAGCATGTTACCCCTGTGAATTACCAAAAATGTTGACCAAATTTTGACTTCATGTTAAAATTGGTCAACCCCTATAAGTTAAAGATTAATAGAGGTGTTTAATGTTTGTCATGGTGTCAAATGGTATTTAATAGTCCCATATG
Organism: Torreya grandis; assembly: GCA_037957365.1. Classification (NCBI taxonomy): domain Eukaryota; kingdom Viridiplantae; phylum Streptophyta; class Pinopsida; order Cupressales; family Taxaceae; genus Torreya; species Torreya grandis. Next base: position 23,158 of record JARHVA010001832.1, read on the forward strand.
GTCATATTTGTACTTGTCTAATCTTGTCCAAGTTCTGGTCTTATGATCACTTGTCTACTCTTATGGGTCAAATATAGGGTCTTGTATAGTCAAACTTGGTCAAAGGTTTAATATAGTTCAAATTTAGTATAAAATGTTATTTGGATGTCATTTAATGTCATAATATCATGTTCTAACCTTTATTTGACTCTTATACTCAAAAAATCATATTTTGGCCACCTTTTGACCCATTTAAAAGGGTTGGGCATACCAATTAAATAAGAGAACATTTTAAGAAGATTTCAAATGTCCCTGGTGTCATAAAAAGGTTATATAATGTTTAGGGATAGTTAGGTCTGACAACATTTGTATTTTAACACCTAATCTTGGTAATATGACACTTTACAGGAACTTGTATAGCCTTGCATGATCATTTTTTAGTTTAAAATGGTTTGGAAGTGACCCTTCATCTCCCATAGGTCATTTTCAATCTATGGACCATGTTTTAGGTAGAACTGACACTCCAAATACTTTTTCTCCTCCATTGTTGCCTTCACAAGCTCAAGAAGGCAAATTTGAATTGAATGGTATAGCTAAGAGAGAGATTTAGGAGATGAAACTTTGACCATTGTTAGTATTCCAAGTAAGATTGATATTAGTGTCATTGGTTTGAAAATTAATGGATTGTTATTTATGAACAATCACTAAGAGTGATAGTAGGTCACTATGGCCTATCCATCTGAGAGGGGTTTATTCTTTTACCTGTTTCTCCACCTCAAAAATCAATGGAGAGGAATGGTTTTTAGGGTGGTTTTTATAGGTCTTATATCTCTTTTTCATGGTGGTTTCATTATCCAATTAATCTCTATGGGCTGCTTTCACTTGGAAGATAAACGTCTTCGTGAATAGGTTATTTTAGATAATCCTACTAAAGTTCTTATTTCCTTTTAATGGAGGTCATTATCAGAGTTTTTTGGTTATTTTTTATTCATGTGAGATCACTTAGCTTCATGGAATTCACTGTTCTTGTTTGAGATGTATTTTTTATCTATCTTCTTCATGTGTTTTCTCTTAAGAGACAAAATTTGTGTTTGCACAGTCCTCTGAATGTTTGATTGTCAATATAGGCTCAAATTCTAGTGATAAATCATGGTGTGAAGTTTTGAGATGATGGTGCATCATTAGAAGTGAATAAAAGTGAAGATAGAAGTTTGAATGCACACTTTCAAATGAGGAGTCACAACTAACTTAGTTGTATATATTGTAAGATTAGATGAGAGATGCTTAGAGTCATGAAAAGGCATAATACATCTATTCATACATTCACATGTTCTTAAATACCTCACTACCCTCTTCAAAATTTCTCAAACTGACTAGAGGTTCCAATCCTTCATACATAGACCTCTTGCATTCCTTGATTGTACCTTTAGTTCGTATAATATATTGAATATTAGTTGAGGATAATAGAAAGTATTGAGAGATCCTATAATATTTTTGGGCTATTGAAAAGTGTTAAGGAGGTGTGTCATGGTTTGACAAGTTTAATTGACTTTAAATAACTCAAAACTTAGTAAAGTGTCTCTTTGTAGACCTAAGCAGTTAAGTAGAGACCTATAGGCCCTAAGCCTATAGGTCCTCTTTATGGACCAAAGTCAACCTCTCCAATATAATGTAAAGTTAAGCATGAAGATCTTATATATATATATATATATATATATATATATATATATATATATATATATATATATATATATATATATATATATATATATATATATATATCTGTGTGTGTGTGTGTGTGTGTGTGTGTGTGTGTGTGTGTGTGTGTGTGTGTGTGTGTGTGTGTGTGTGTGTGTATGTGTGCACATGCGCAAATAGTGTTACAAGCCCTCAAATAGTAATTAGTCCACTCTCAAGTTAGAGATAGTCTTAAAACTGAGTTGATAAATAGTCAAGTATCCACCTACAGTAAGTTGTATGAACTACATATGAGAGCAAGTATAATATGGTCTAAAAGTGTCACAATGAGTTGGAAGACCTTGTACATAATGAAACAACTCCTTTGGTCTCTTTAAGCATAAATGGCAACTAAAGGACTAGATTCAAAATCTTAAAAAACCCATACATAGTCCTAATAGGCACCTACAAGCCTACTTAGAGGGTTAGTTTAATTCTCACACCTAAAAGAGAGGCTGAGGTATTTGAGAGGTGTTTGAAACCTAATTGAAGACTTCGTCCAACTTCATGAAATAGTGAGGAGGCTATTGATGTGGGAGATAAGGCCCTTGAGCACCTAACATAGTCATGATCCCTAGAGACATCTACAGGACAATGTATAGTACCCTATATGGAAGAGATAAGGACAAGTGTTTGAAAATATCATAAAAGTGTTAACAAAGGTATATAAAATATATTTGAAACCTATCTCAATCAGTTCATGTACCATTGAATAAGATCAGAGGTAGGAATGGAGTCATAACACATAGTCAAAATACCATAAGAACACCTACAAGATGCGAGGGAAGATAAGCTAGTTCTAAGCTTGAGAGAAAGAGAGCAGAGGTGTTATGATATGTTTTAAGGGTTATTGAACGTATTTTTGGATATAAATCAAGTTAAAATCCATTTAAAAATCTTGTAATGATAAAATGAGGAATGAGTTTCATAGTATGCAGTCAATTATTTTAAGCATCACATACAGGCCTTTAGTACAAACCATTCTACTTTCAACCTAAAGAAGAGGTATAGGGTCTTGAAAAGTTATTGAACAGAATTTAAGAATTAAAATAAGTATATGAACTATTTAATAGGTTATTAATATGAACTATTTAATAGGTATACATGGACAAGTTGGTCTTAAAGCTTGAATAAGATAAAGTACATGTAAAAGAATCTAAGGTATACATCTCATTTGATAAGAGTTAATACAATTAATTTTGAGACCAAAGAGAAACATGATAAATATTGACCCAAATTGAGTTTCACTTCCCTACATACAATCAAAAAGTAACATACAGTTCTAGCTTCTTAGGTATGAATTTTGCTTAATTGAGAATGGTAAAAGACCATGATTAGGTATGGAAAAGTGAATATAATTTTAGAATGGTTTAAAAATTTTAATAAATAGTTCATTGTAACTACTCATATCTGATTATGAATTTGAAAAGGTAAGAACTCAGTTGAAGCCTAAGAAACCCTACAGTCACTAGCAGGCTATACCCAATCTTGAGAGTAATTGATACTTGAAGATTTTATAGGGATTATCATGCCTTAAAAATTGGTACAGGGGATTTTCATAACTGAAAAAATACATCCATGGAAAATTCAAAGTCATACTAATGGTTTACATATCCACTATTTTGTCTCAGACTTGGCCCACTCCTTTGGCAAGGGGTAGCCATGAGACTAAGAGAGATTTTTGGACTCAAAGCATGAATAAACCATGAAAAACCTCAAAGAGAAACGTTTATAAAGTTAAAAAACATGAAAATTGTCTCCATAAAATCTCAAGTGGCAACACACCTTAGTTTGCATCCAAATGCCCTTGAGGGTTAACAAGGAGATAGGCTCTAAACCCCAAATAGCCTGACTAGTACACCATGAGCATATAGTGGGGTAACAAGGACTACCAGAGCATGTATAATCATGGAGAGAGTTTTTTTAGAGATTTTTTAGCCTCTCATAATATTGATAATTAATTCTAAGACCCAAAACATAATCTTGACATATCTCATGCTCAGAAAACACTAAACAAACCACTCGAGGAGTAACTTCAAATGCTCATACCATAGCTCACACTTTTCATGGGGGATGATCCATTTGGGATAGTTTATTGGGTATATAAATAAGGTTTTACAAGTTTAAGGATTTAATTTAATGATCTATTATTTATGAACAATCATTAAGACCCCAAATATGTCTTAAACCTCTCTTAAACCCTAATAGTGACCAATCATGGGAAAAAGACCTCAAATGCATATATAATAAAAAATTTTGATCTTAAAACCTCTTTTATGTTGTTTAGGGCTCTAAGGAGGTTACCCAAATGTCCGTTTATGATGATGTCACTTGTATGCATTACTATAAATTCTCCATTTTTGCATGTTTTGGTGTTTTTTAGGTGTTTTGAGAAGGAGAGAAATTCCTAATAATTTGATGAGGTAATTTAGGATTTTTATATCTATTAAATTCTAAAAATTTTCATAATAGTTTCTATATGTGGTCAAACCAGGCCTATTTTCCAAGGCAGTCTCAAACAGGCTCAAAATGAGACTAGGTGGTAAGGCAATTTCTTGGTTTGCATACTTCCATAGGGTCTTAGGATCCCAAAATTGACATGGAGGTTTTTTATGTCCTAGATAAAGTGATTCAAATAATTTTGTATTATTTCATATGTGTTTAATAATTTTGGAGCAAAAAAAAAGGGTCTTAGGCAAGGAGGCTTAATTTAACAGAGATAAAGGTAGAAAAGATAGACTTCCACTCAAATTTAGTGGATTAAATTTGACATGGAGATATAAAAACACAATTTTTATTATAATATTCCATAGATTTGTCAAGATAATTTGTACAACTCTATAAACAAGGATGTTTATAGGTTTTTATGGCTACAAGGAAACTAGGCTTAGTGAAGGCTTAAGGAGCAAAATGAGTTATTAGGATTTGTCACAAGAACCAAAGTGGATTATTTTAAAAATTATAGTATATTATAAGAACTAATAAGTTTGGATGAGTTGGATAATACGCACTTGAGTTTTGGGCCACTTGGACATAACTAGGTATGGGAATTGATGAGTTTCAAGACACCTATACACATGAAGGATGGAATGGTAGGTTAGAATATTTTTTTGAGGTATGTAAAATTTTAAATGAGTTTATTGGGATAATTTAATTGTTAATTCATGATTGGAAGGCCCATTTGTCACTCTTTTCATGTAAATAAGGGTAGTTTTCAAGAAGCTAGTCAAAGTGTTAAGCAAGTTTGTAACCCCTATGCCATATTAAGGATTAGAACATCTTTATGGGTGAGACACATAGCCTTGAAGGTCTATTGGGACTATATTATAACTCTATTTCTTTTTATAAATCTCATGGACACTTATCAATCTTGTTCTACCACCTCTCTCTCTCTCTCTCTCTATATATATATATATATATAATAAACCACTTTTGGCTAAGTTTGTAGAATCCACACTTGATATGTAAAATACTTGTTGGTTTCAATACTATATTTTCCTTTCAATAAATATTTTCAATTTGTTTTTTATTTCATAACTTCTTGTCTAAGTGTGTGAAGTAGTACATAGTTGAATGACAAGTGATAATAATCTATCCTTCTATTTACTTTATTCTTTCATGTTTTGTGCAAGTAGTCTAATCTCTAACAGTTCACATAAAGTGTAGTTAGAATCTTTTTCTATATCTAAGTGTAAGGAATATAATTAGTGTCTAAAATCACACCTTTTATTCATTCACCTTGAGAAGTTATTTGCATATCAACTCCATGTTTTAAATACTTATGTTAGAGAAACCTTGGATGTTAAAGCTAGTTTTATAAGTCATCTTTCATAGTGAAATTTAATGGTAGTCTAATGTAAATTAACTTGGTGAATCAACTCATTAGGATAGGTTTATTTCATTTTCTCTCTATCCATTTTCATTTCAACAAAATGGTAGTATAGGTGGTGAGCTATAAATGACACATCAAGGGAGCTAGCCCTTCAATCTAGAGGTTTACCCCTATTATAGGCAACCCATAGGTCTAGTGGTATTCCATGTTTTACTTAATTTAGAGAAGGCTTGAAATACCTCTCCAAGGGTGAAAAATTGAGTGACAATAGGACTCATTAACAAATGCATCATCATTTACATATATGATCTCAAAGTATTTAAAAAAAATAAAATTAATCATGAAAATCATATACAAAAACTATCTGAGAGATGTAAAGATACAAAGTGTCTTTAAATCCAAATAAGATCATCTTTGGAGTTACTGAAGGTAAAATTTTAGGCCACATCATTACTTAAGATGGGATTTCCATTGACCCAAATTGAATCCAGACCATTTAAAAAATAACACCTCCTAACAACAGGAAAGAACTAAAGTATTTCTTTGGCAAGATAAACTTTATGAGAAAATTCATTTCTAGAGTTGTAGAGATTGTAAAACCACTTAATTCCATGTTGAAGTAGTATCTATAAGATATTGAGACCACCATTGTTAAAGATCCAATTTTGATTAGTCATAATTTTATTAAAAATTTCTTTCTATACTCATTTTCTTCAGAGCACACTATAGTAGCAATCCTCACACAAAAGGTAGATGATAGCGAACACTTGATTGCCTTCATGAGTACTAATTTGAAATAAACATAATTAAAGTATTTGATGATAGATAAGTAGATATATGCCTTAATTAAATCAGTGAATAAATTTAGGTACTATATTCTCTTAAACAAGATGTACACCATTGGTTTAGACCCACTATCAAGCTTACACTTTAATAAAATGAATTAGGAGAGAGAAGAGGTAAATTGATGATTAAATTACAAGAATTTTATTTTGAAATAAAACTAGCCAAGATGGTACAAGGCTAAGGAATCATCCAACTCATGACTGAAATGGATTCATGTATTCACATCGATCAGATCAATGAATCAAGGTATCTATTGATGATTGGTATGCCCACATCATCCACTATCTACTCATAAGTACATGTCCCCTTGAGTTGAACAGAGAGAAAAGATGAGCCCTCAGGATCAATTTATCCCATTACATGATTAAAAAATGATTTTTGTACACAAAAAATAATGAGGGCATCTACTTGAGTTGTGGCTTAGGATAAGAAGTTATATACATCCTATATAATTTACATCAAAATATAGGTAGTGGAAATCCTTATAGAAACACCACAACTCATAAGATCCTAAGGATGGGATACTATTGGAGTACCATTTTTAAGGATTCCCATAATCATTTCAAAACATGCCATGAATCTCAAGTATTTGTAAATATGTAAGTACATGTTTCTATACCACTACATCCTTTGATTAAAGGATGTCATTTTACTCAATGGGGTCTTGATTTTGTTAGAGTAATCAATCCAAATTCTTCACTAGGACACATGTTCATTTTAATAGCTACTAATTATTGCATTAGGTAGATAGGGGTTGTGGCTATAAATAATTCTATATCCAAATATGTGATTAAATTTATGGAAGAAAACATACTGACTAGGTTTAGAACTCCATTTTCTTTAGTTTGTGATAATGGTCCAACATTTCAATCTATAGAATTTACTAAGTGTGCCTATAATAATCAGATTACCATCAAGTTTTCCTTGAATTATTATCCACAAGGGAATAGAGTTTTTGAGTCCACTAAAAATAATTTGATGGATGTTATTAATAAATTAGCATAAGATAAACCAATACAATGACACCTATTGATAAAGTCTGCACTGTGGTAAAATAGAATAAGGCATAAATACGCCCTTAAGGCATCACATTTCCTACTAGTGTATGGATAACAACCAAATTTTCCTATTACTCTCAAACTACCAACATATTAGTTCATGCAAGAGTATATGGGATAAGAAGAAAGGATTCAGTCCAACTTGCTTGACATAGTCTATATAGAGGACACCCAAATAGAAGCACTACATATCTTCAACAATCACTAAGACATTGCCAAAAGTTGGTTTGATAAAAGGTCCAAAATCAAAGATTTCAAAATTTCATACTTGGTGATTTTATTGGATAAGGCACATGAAAAAAAAGACAATATGACAAGCTCACTCCTTTATGTTTAGAGATACATAAAATAAATTATGGGAAACAATGATTTTTTCCTAAGGGACATCCAAGATAATGACCTTACTTTTCCAGTAATTCTACATTTTTTGAAACATTATTTCATGATTGTTCTAGATGGAGATGCTCTTGAATAACTGTAAGTTCCACTATAGAAGTAGGATTAGATTAGATTTCTTGATTTTTTGAGTAGTTTCTTGCTTTCTATCATTTCCTTAGATAGATTTCCTATTTTCCAAGGTTAATCTTTCTAGGCTCTCCTAGATTAGTTTCCTATTTTTAGAATTTACTTTAATAGTTAGTTGTGCCACTTTATAGACTAATTGCTTAAGTTTCAAAACAATCTGGTCAATTTATTATGATGAGATAATGATAATACCTCCCAAAATAAAAGGAGATAAATGAAGAAGTACACAACTAGAATTCACCAAGATTTATTTTTATATTACTTATGAGTTCTCAAATTAAGGTATGTTTTATGACTAAAATCAAGTTTTTATCTAAATTGAATAAGTTCATCAGGTCCTTGAAAGTTGATCTGTACACATGAAAATTTTATAAAGACTTTATTTTCAAATATTAATTGCACTCTTAGATACTAAAACTTGGATGAGAGATAATAAAATATTGAAATGGATGTATTATAATAGGTACATATTGATAAAAATATGTTTTCTTATACATACACCCAACCAATAGTGATTCCCAACCCTTCTTGCATCTATGTTTATAAAAAAAATATCAATTGATCAAATCATACAAATTTATGGAAGGAGGGTGTTTCAAGTAAAATTTATCAAGGTTATAGATGTTTGGATAGAAATAGAACAATGCTTAGATTAGAATCAAAGGTATCTCTATCAAGGATATGGATGCCCAACTGATAATAGAATAATGCCTAGGCTTCCTTTACTATTGTTTATAAAATCAAGAAATCAAAATGAAACTGTAGTGTCTATCTAAATCTTTGTCAAAAATATCATAACAAGGGGTGAATGAATTACACATAATCACACATAGATCCTAAAAATAAAAAGGATTAGTATATTGCATGAGGGATTTTAAGTCTATTTCAATTATCTAGTCTATTTGTTATTTTCTTATAAGGTCTGAAGTTTTATTATAATGTATTAACTGAGATTCTAGGTTATTAAATACTTGTGTATTTCCCCAATGAGTCATCGTTTGTTGTGCCCCAACACACCCCATATTCAAAATTAAAATAATGACCCATTATTATCATAAAAGATTAATTTTATGTTCTAAATTAATCTTATAATTCCAATATTGATTAATCCATGCAACTTGAGGTTATTTTGGGTTTAATTTTGCATTTCAAAACCAAAAAATTCAAAGCTTGGTTTTGAATGCTTACTCTGAGTTTAATTTTATAATTTATTTGACTAATAGAGATAATGAGATGATGTTCTAGTGCATCTCAACTTTTTTATATGTACATGATTGCTTTCAGGACATATAATTATTTCACATTTGATCCTTAGCTAAATTCCTCATCTATGTGTTCACATCTCTTTATTTCTAGTTTTCTTGACTGTAGTCTATTATAGACCTCTATAACTCAATGAGTCATCCTTGTGTTGGCATCATGATAACCTATATTGTATATAATATAGTTTAACAATCAAGATTATTTTCTTTATACCTTCTGGTTCCCAAATATTAAGATAAGTAACACCATAATTTTAACTCAAAAGCGCAGTGACTAGTCAGGGAAAGGACATTATCAAAATGTCAAAAGAACCTAGGATCCCCAATATTATTCCATGTGGAATTATCCATTTCACTCAAAACACTATGGACCATAATACACAAAATTTTCTCAGAAGTTCTCTAGATCAATGTGGAACATCCACATGTCATGATACTATTCACCTAGACCTTGCCAAAAAGAATGTACATTTTCAGAGTTCTAAGTTCTTTAAATTAATGAGATTCATATATATGGTGTGATATCATTAACTTAAAGCCTATCTATTAAGAGTACATTGTCTAGATTCTAAGTTTTTTAGATAAATGAGATCTATCCATGCATCATGATCTTAGGCACTCACTGTTTCATAGGTTTAAGTATAACACAAAATTTTCAAATTATGCTAGATCAATGAGAGTTGTCCACATGGTGTGATCTCATTAACTTAGAACCTATCGGTTAAAGGTACATTTCTACGATTATATTTTCTTTGAATCACGAAGAGTTGACCACCTATCATTATCCCAAAAACTCAAAGCCTTACCAAAAGAAGGTATAAGAGTAAAATAAATAATATCCTATGGAGCCCCAAGAACCATCCACTTGGCACCATCCTGTTCACATGGATCTTACCAAGAAGATTAACACAGTTAACAATTTAATTAACCCTAGATTCTTGAGATCATGCTAAGTAGCAAAATATCATTAACTCAAAACTTATAAGGGGTACAAAGCAAGATTATAAAACCAATGACCCTAGGTAAGTGATATTGTGACAAGTTTCATAATAACAAAGATGTATAGTCAAACACAAATATAAATTTTGATATTTAGACCAAAATTTGATGCATGGGAAATGGACACCCATCTTAAGATGATGACTAAACACTCATGGTGAATAAAAAATTATCACACGGAAAAAGGTACCTATTAAAGATGATTGGCAAATTTAAATCAAAACAAGAAGTAAAACCAAAATCCATTGTTGCATTAACTCTACATGAACTAAGCAACCAAGTCTTGAGATTTTGGAAATATGTGTAAATTTACAAATGACACCAAGTCACCATTACCATCTATCGAGTATGAGTAAACTATGAATTTGAGATATCTTATCATCAAAATCCATATCTTTTCTCTTAGAAAATTTATGAGTACCTTTAGTCTTCTTAAGTTAACTTTTATAGATATTTATAGTATAAAAATAGCCTCTTCATCATGAATGTCTTAAAGTCAACCTCTTTCCCCATACACCATCATGGGTGGGCCTAAATATCTAGACAAGGTATTTGATAAGGGAACACTTGAATTTTTATTCCCTCATTACTCAACCATATGGGATAAGATGCATGATATAGAGCCATATTCAACACAAGATAAACTATTTGAATATGATTGGGTGTATATTGATGATTTACTACCAATCAATACCATGGGGTTGCACAATGTGGTAGCAAAATCTGAGGTAATACCTTTCATTGATTTACTATGTGATTTATCTATTAATAATGTTATTCCTTGGGAGTTCATGCACTTTAGACTTCAAATAAGTGTAATAGTGTATAGTTTTGGGAAAATATTCAATAGTTATTTGTAACTTACAATGCCTGAGGTGACCTATGATTAAGTTTTAGCTAATGTTTGGTTAGATCATAACATAGTTGAGGGGAAACTCAAATAATGGCTCAAGAAAAGAGAAAGATTGAATATTCAATATGTTATCTCCTCATTTCCCATAGTTAATTTTAGTATAGGAATTTGAATAGCAATGGAATTTATGAACAAATTGTATGGTTTTCCAAGCACCACTTATGTGTATGAGGAATGGGTGCCCTTGTTAGATATTATTTCTACTACTGATAAAATTGTTACACTTAGTAAAGTTATCAGTGTGAAGTTGAGGGAAAAAATGTTCCAAATTGACCAAAGGCCCTCTAATAGGATTTATATATGATGTCTTATGTAGTGGATGCATTCATGGGTGAAATAAGCAAGACTCACAGGCAACCCTGGGAACCATTTAATGAATACATAAATAATAAGTTTGTGATGATTATTCCATACTTCATGTTTATAGGTTTAGAAGTGAAATCAAAATAAATTTAGAAGATATTTATCCAAAGGTATACCAAGCCATCTATGGGCATCATATGATTAGGATTTATGAGAATATGAGAAGTATAGAGAAAAGAGGGAATTATTGGTATTGTCTTAATTGTAACCTAATCAAGATAAAAGTAACTAGAGAACTTCCTCTATATTTGAATTGGTATGTCCTGTATAAGGTGGTAGAATAGGACATAACACATCAAATATACAATAGTGTTGGTGAATATTTTGGTGCTAATAACCAAGGATACTACCACAAAACCACTCTAATCATTAGTAAAATTTAGTACTTAGTGAGGAAGCACCTAAATTTAGTTGGTAAAGTTAGGGCCCATTATGGGTTATAAGAAGCATGATATAGAGATTGGGACCCAAAGGGTGCTAGGTAATATCTTTATGATCTCAAGAAAAAAGGAGATTATATTCCCTATGGCCACAAAATTTTCAAGGATGATGAAATATTTATCAATGTTCCAAATGATTTTGTGGTCTACACCTGAATGAACAAACATAAAATTTTAATGGTGGTTACATAGAAGATATAATATAATAATTTTATTACCAAAGAGGAGGCAAGAAATTTTTTAGAGGAAGTAGATAGAGATGCAAGTTATCAATGCCCCCAGCCATAGGCTCAACCATCTCAAGAAAAAGAGCATCATCCTTCTCATCAACTAGAATAAGTTGTCCCATTAGAAGAAAATACCACTTAAAGGGAGATGGATCCACAAATCAGGAAGAATATTTTTAAGGGACTTTCAAAGCCTCAACCTTAAAATATAGCCCTCTATAACAAATTCTATGGAATCACCTCTTATAGGGGGAAAGCAAGATCAGTTTATTTAGCACCTCTTCCTCCTTTGACTATAGTTCAATAACTAAGTTTTCTTAAATATTTACAAATTTATTTTATGATAATTCCCTTACCACCTCTAATATATCCACTAGTGACACCTGTAGTTTTAGTGCCTCCATCTCCATCTATTATGGCTCTCCCATATATTTCACCTTCTACCACTTCTATTTCCATTTCACCTTGACCAGTGTCAGATGATTTTTTTCTATCCACTGCTAAAAACCCTTCATATTCCATTCCATTTACTTTAGGGAAATCTCCCATTTCTATTCATCCACACATTACTACTTACTAGAGGAAACCTATAACACCTTTCATCTCTCTTGGGATTGCCTAAGAAGAGGAAACACCTAAAGAAGGTATATTTGTTTATGGAGGTTCTCTTTGTGAGGAATCATAGGAAGAACATGAAGAGGCAATATCATTGGTATAATACACCAATGATGAGGAAGAAGAGGAAATAAATTCTATGGAAGAAGAAGAAGAACAAAGGGTCAATATTGAGAATATTGAAATTATAGAGGATACAAAGTCTGAATAAATTTAGTAAGAGGATAAATCAGTAGACACATGTTTATTAGAATTAGAAGATAGGCAAACCTCCACACAAGGTGAATGTAATATCTCCTTCAAATAGGGAATATAGAAAGACAAAAGCTCTGATACCACTATAATATCTCTTCGGATACAAAACAAAAGCTCTGAACGAAGATACAATTTTTGCCAAAATAATTTCAGAAGATAAACAATAAACCACAATATAGTCTCTCAATAGCAAATCACAGATCTTATCACTTGTTCTTCTAGATGATTACATAATTGAATCTATGTCATACAAATAAAATAATATGGAATATTCTGTCTTAAAACCCTGGGCTTTTGCAAATCTAGAAATTAAGTTTGAATTTGGACGTCTCAGCCTGCTGTGTCGAACACACAATCGATGGCATTGGTCTATATACTACCGACGTCAGTCTCTGTCAGTCCTTCTCTGCCAATGTTGGTCTTCAATCGGCTGATGTCAGTCACTGGGAATCTCTATCTGCCGAGGTTGGTATCTATGTGGATCTGTATGAACTGATATAGACTTCGTACGACTGCCAATAAAGCACAACCTATCTATTGGACCCCTAATCTAGAGATATATGGCTCTAATACAGAAGATCTATATCTGTATAATTTATTGAATCAAAAACCTAATAAAATAAATACTTGGAAAGCTCTGTGACAACTTCTGTATGAAGTTACCTCTCAAATTTGTAAACCTCTATGATAACTTCTGTATGAAGCTATCTCTCAATTTGGCAATAGATCAGCTGATATTTCATAGCCTCTAAATCACACACACTGAAGAGTGGATGTTCTCCAATGCAGATGGAATCTTAGAACCCTTGGCTCAGTCTTCATAGAAGAATTATTCAATATCAAAAATCAATAATCAATCATAATCGATAATGGCCTCCATGAGAAACCCTTATACCCTCAAAAAGATGTGCTTGCCCTAATTAGGGTTTATTAAATTAGAATTAGGGTTTCATAATTAAAAATAGACTAAATAATTAATATTTGATTAAATAAATCAAATATTAATATCTCCCTCAATTATGTCAGATCCTCGAACCAACTAAAGCTGGTGAATCAGGGAGTGATTCTGCACATGACCATACCAAAATAAGGGCACTCCACTGCATGTCAAAATCCCTAAATAATAGGATCTTAGGCAAACATGTATGAAAGAGCCCGAATGAAAGCCAACTATAGGAATTCTGCTAATAAAAGCCAAGCCAATCTCCATCATGACCCTCTATTCATCTTATCAGCGTACGAAGGTTGCATAATAGGCTAATCATCAAGTCTGAAGATGTCACCTGAAAAGGGGACATTACAATCTACCCCTCCTAAAATTGCTTGTCCCCAAGCAATCTCAGAACAATGAACCACTCGATCCACCTGGATCCCAAATGTAGTTATGCTTTGCACTATTGTTAATCAATGCAAGTTCTTGCAATATCCTCTAAAATATAACCAAGAGGAATCCACAATCAAACTGGTGAATGTAGCTCAACCAATCTCTAAAATCACAACTACCCTGAATGTGTCGATACTGCAGTCTGTGTAACTTGCTACTACCAATTCCATCTACAGAAGATGGTGCCAATCCATCCCATAATGGATGGTAAGAAACTGGATCTGATCCACACCTGCGTGAAATCAAATCATCTAACTTTGGGTCAAAAGAAAAATAATGAGCATATCTTACCGTATAATGTTGGTAGGAACCCCCAAACTCTGCTACTGGGTCACCATCACTAAACTGGGAATCAACAGATAGCTCCAATCTCTGACTCTGAGTGGCTGTAGGCTGGATAAGACCCTATGCAATCTGCTCAACAAATCCCACCTCAAAATCCCTGTGAGGTAGCATAGTAGAAAGGATCACTATAATCTCCCCACCCAATCTTCTTATAGCACTAGTACCTTGGATGAGAACACCTTCTGTCACTTTATGCGAGTCCAAATGAACACCTGTACTATCCAACAAATACTCCATGAATGATTCAGTGCAGTAAAAATTATATGAGGAAGTATCAACATACTCCCCCACACACCACAACTAATTCCTTTGTAAAAATAGCACAATGAACGGTACCATACTATCATATCTATGATAAGAATCAATCTGGAGACTCGACTCCATTGGTATCCCAAACTCATCAGGACCAGGTACTCCCAAATCCTGAACATGTGTGTTAGCCCCCACAACATGTTCCTCAGCTAAAACTGTAGGAACATACTCACAATCAACACTTAATGTACTAACCTCTGAGTATACCTCCACACTTTGAATGCTAGCATCGGACTCATCCTCATCTAACTCTGAAAAAGTTGCTGCTGAAACTATCTCATCATCACAATCTCCAACTCCCATGTCCTCTACAACTAATTGAGAGTCCAAATCCCCATGACTAAGCTCATCCACATGTCTCTCAGAATCTGAGTGAGCCACCTTCATTGCCTCCATGCCCTCCTTGATCTGTTGTAAGTCGTCACAAGAAGAACCTGTTGTAACTCCTTTCTGTCTCCTTATGTTTTGAAGATGTTGTCTCGCATTGGCAGCCACTAATCTAGCCTCTTTGGCCTTTTATAACCACATATCACATAAATTTTGGGTCCTTTCCATATCTGTCCAAGTTTGATGTTCTTGATGTGAAGATGAAGGAACAATATGATCATGCAAAGAATCCATACTCTTATTATCCATATCATTAGCATACTCTATGCTGGTCTCCAATGTAGAAGTCTCAAGTGAAACTTCTTGCAAAGATGATATAGACAACTCATTCCCCATGGCTGCCCTCATATCCTCTTGAGTCAAATCAACATGTCTAACAACTGGTGTAGGGCTGCCCTCAACCCCTGTAGAGACCTCTTGTTTCTCCTTCTTTCTATTTTGTGATGTGGACCTTTTACGAATGGATGCCATATACCGTACTAATTTGTCTTCAAATGTAGGATCTGAAAGAATTTCATTCATCCTCCTCTGGGTTTCAGCCAACATATTCAAACTTTGTTTCAACTTCTTCATATCTTTGTCCCACTATTTCTATGTACTGGAAGACATCATGGATACTTCATTGATTCAATCTACCCAACTACCCAATAGGATGGCATGACATTAGCTTTGATACCACTGTAATGTCCCTTACTTAGGGGCTCATTTTTTCTGCAAAAGCTCTGATACCACTGTAGTATCCCCTTCAAATAGGGAATATAGCAAAAAAAAGCTCTGATACCACTGTAATATCCCCTTCAAATAGGGAATATAGAAAGACAAAAGCTCTGATACCACTGTAATATCCCTTCGGATACCAAAACAAAAGCTCTGAACAAAGATACAATTTTTGCCAAAATAATTTTAGAAGATAAACAATAAACCATAATATAGTCTCTCAATAGCAAATCATAGATCTTATCACTTGTTCTTCTAGATGATTACACAATTGAATCTCTATCATATAAATAAAATAATATGGAATATTCTATCTTAAAACCCTAGGCTTTTGCAAATCTGGCAATTAAGCTTGAATCTGGATGTCTCAGCCTGTTGTGTCAAACACACAGTCACCGGCGTCGATCTATATACTGCCGACATCGGTCTCTGTCGGTCCTTCTCTACCAACGTCGGTCTTCAGTCGACCAATGTCGATCACTGGGAATATCTATCTATCGAGGTCGGTATCTGTGTGGATCTGTACGGACCGGTACAGACTTCATACGGCTGCCAATAAAGCACAACTTGTCTATTGGACCCCTAATCTAAAGATATATGGCTCTAATATAGAATATCTATATCTGTATAATTTATTGAATCAAAAACCTAATAAAATAAATACTTGGAAAGCTCTGTGACAACTTTTGTATGAAGTTACCTCTCAAATCTGTAAACCTCTATGATAACTTCTGTATGAAGCTATCTCTCAATTTGGCAATAGATCAACTGATATTTCATAGCCTCTGAATCACACACACTGAAGAGTGGACGTTCTCCAATGCAGATGGAATCCTGGAACCCTTGGCTCAGTCTTCACAGAAGAATTCTTCAATATCAAAAATCAATAATCAATCATAATCCATAATGGCCTCCATGAGAAACCCTTATACCCTCAAAAAGATGTGCTTGCCCTAATTAGGGTTTCTTAAATTAGAATTAGGGTTTCATAATTAAAAATAGACTAAATAATTAATATTTGATTAAATCAATCAGATATTAATATCTCCCTCAATATATGTCAGATCCTCGAACCGACTGAAGCTGGTGAATCAGGGAGTGATTCCACACATGACCATACCAAAATAAGGGCACTCCAATGCATGTAAAAATCCCTAAATAATAGGAGCTCAGGCAAACATGTCTGAAAGAGCTTGAATGAAAGCCAACTATAGGAATTTTGCCAATCAAATCCAAGCCAATCTCCATCATGACCCTCTATTCATCCTATCAGCTACGAAGGTCGCATAATAGGCTAATCATCAAGTCTGAATATGTCACCTGAAAAGGGGACATTACAGTGAAAATGTTCTTATTGAATAAGAAGGTTACTCCATTAATAAGGTAGTATCTTCTTTCACCTCTTTATTATAGTTATAGATACTAATATTGATATTTTTCCATCTACTAGTCCAACTACTACACCCCTTTCTCTATATGAGTCATTACAAAAATATTATTTAAAAACTAAGCCATTGTATACCCATGCCAATATTGAGAAAATTGGGCAACAAACTTCTAGTTCCTTTGATTCTTTAATTCTTTCAAACACAAATTAAATAAAAACTAGACTCCAAGCCCTTATAAAGAGGGTTCATTTTGAATACTTGGTCTCTATTTCCATTTTTGACCCCCAAACACAGCTTAACTCTCAAGGCCATCTACCCAATTAGGTTTGTTTATTCCTTAGTCCACTCAAAATGAATCTTGCATTATGTCAATCTTAAATACTCTTGGGCAAACAATATATGTGATAGAGACTACACCCCATAGGGATATCCTAGGATGGAACATGGTCAATCATTTGCCTCTTTGATTTCCTATGAAAATAAGTGTTTCAATACTTCCACCAAGATCCATTCTAACTTCTACCTCTATAGAGACCATTCAACCTAAGGAACAAGGAGAACTCATTGTCCCTTCTTGGGTTAAAGAGTCCTACGAGTGAAAAAAGATAGAATGGGCTTGGTCCTCATAGAGTTACCAACAATAAGTATATACTTTGATAAACAAATTGGCACTATACAGAGGGTGAGGAAATTAAAGATAGTGGATAGGAAATGAGAGAAAATATTATTGGATCAAAGGGAGAACTTATTCCCCTTGGAAAATAAATAAGAAAGGAAGCCCATTGAACCTGATGAGTATGAATAGGATTTTTGTGCTTTCATGGACTCGATTGGGGAAGTTATGAAAGAGATGTACAAGATCCATAACAAATCTAGACAAAGTCTTCTATAAAGATAAATTATTCATGCTCTAAGAGAAATAGTAGATAATGTTTAGAGCATAGTGAATAAATTGTATAATATCCTAAACACAATAAGGACTTCAAGGGGTGAGTCCCAACCTCACTGGGTAAGGGTGTAACCTTCTAGAACTAATTAAATGAACTAGAAAAGAGGTTTAATTTTTTGGTATCTTGTGAAATAAATGTTAAGGTGTGTTTATTATTAATCTGTAATAATTTACTTATTGTTAGATAAACAATAATACATTAATAGTTGTTTGTGTGGTCTATTATTGTTATGGATAATAAAAATAATATATGGGGTTAGTATTTAGTAGTTAGACAAATATATTGTATCAATAATATATTTTATATATAGTCAGTTAGTCAAGTGATTGTTTAGTTGAGAGATTATAGGGATCTCACCATTCTGAATATAGGAAACTTATTTCCTAATATATTTGTAATCATCTAAATGATTTGATATATATATATATATAGACAATGTGAGAATATTATTATGTTTAAATTATTATTTATTATTTTATGATGTTTATCTCTCTTATTATTACATAAACTTTGATTTATACCAATATATGGTAGGTTTGCCATTTGTTAAGAGTCTATAAGGAGTGCTCTATAATATTTAGGTTTTATTAGAATTAGTGAAAAGGTCCATTGCACAACTCATATTAGAATTAATATTACCATCCTTATTAAAGATATCTTTGACTGTGGCATAGTTGACAGTGATTGACCTATGCCTTTTTGTAGTTCTAGAGAATATAAACTTCCAATGCTAGGTGAGATATAATTTGTTCTATTTTATGCATGTAGTAGATACAAATGATGTAGCTGACTTGAATCAACACAAAATCCCCAGATTTTTGTCTTCATTTGCATGTTTATTATATGCACAAACCTGACTTGTTCCCTTGTTTTACTTATGAGTAAAAACCTATTAGAAAAGAAATATAAAAATTATGTTTACAAGTAGACACAATCTTCCAAATCCTCTTCAAATGGCATCATCATCCATGCAATATTATATTCCATTCAAATCTACATATTTATTCTTTACCATTGATGTATTACATAGAATAAAAGAATAGGTTGACATTTTTGGTCATTTGTTTTTTGATCTGTAGAGATATATATTGTATAATTCTTATGGCATGTTTTATCAGAGTTCACTCTATGAATTTTGTGTGTCACTTAGCTACATGAATTTCATATCCATCACCATTGCTTAGTACATTGGTTGGAGGAGTACCTTTAGATCTAAACACAAAGGCTAATCAAATAGGTGCAAAATCTCCTTACATAACTGGGTAAGCTACAAAGTCTCCAATAGAATCTCATTTGCTCCACATAGTCTGTAGTTTAATTAGAATTTAGCTATTAGTTATTCTTTTATTTAATCCTTACATGTTATTTTTTTAATTAATTTCAATTAATTATTACATTAAAGTCTAAGTTTAAGTCATTTATAAGTTTTGGTTTTTGTTAGAATAGTGGGTCAATATCTTTATTTAGGTCAGTGTATTAAATTGGTCAAATAGTCATTAATTTAGTATGGTAGTAGTTTTAAAAAGTAATTGAGATTGATTTTTAATTTTTATGTGTTATAATTTTAAAATGATCAAAAATTCAAAGTGTCAATATTCTATTTTGGGTAGGCTATGTTAATTGTGTTTAGCAATAGTATTGTGTGATCATCTCAAAATAGTCCTTTTGGGTCCATAGTCAATATATGTCATTAAAAAAGTCAAAAAGTCATCATTATCATTTAGTCATATTATCAAAATAAAAAATGAGTAAAAAGTCAAAATCTTGTGTCAGAATTATAATGGATGCACTTTCAGTGGAAACTAATGTCCCAAATATGAAAAAATAAGACATCAAAATTTGAAAGAATTTTGATGCTGGATATGAGGCATATACCAAATGGGAGAATGTTTAACCATAAAAATGTCAATGATTGACTACATGAGAATACATCAAGCACTTACAAAGAAAGTAAATAGCTTCCTATATTGAAGGACATATGAAATAGAGGTTGGAGGTTTCATATCCTCTCGTTAGCCACTAGTGACAGACCCACTTTCTACTTTAGTGGCATATTTGCTTTTCATTTATGTTTTTTTAGTTGTGTATTTTATTTAAGTTGTGTTAATAAGAAAAAAATATCTTGTACCTATTCACGTTTGTCATAAGTGAATTGAATAATATTATGTAACTTCTCTAAAAATGTGATAGTGATGAAAGATAATAACTATATTGCACATCATGATGTGGTTTATGGTTAGCCACTTGTAAAAACATTTGTTTATGGTTGTTGGTTATTCACATGAAAACCATCCCATTTTTTCGTTGGTTAGCCATTTATAAAACCATTTGTAAGGTTTGTAATTGTCCTGTGAAAATCATTGAATCATGAGTATAGGTGCAGATATGGGATCGTTGTTTTCCCCATGTTAACATTAAAGGGGTATAGACTAGGGGTTAATAATGTTCACAAAGAGATGAATGTTAAGGTGTGTTCACATTATTAATCTATAATAACATAATTATTTTTAGATAAACAATAATATGTTAATAGTTATTTGTATGGTATATTATTGTTGTGCATAATAATAATAATAATAATAATAATAATAATATATTGGGTTAGTGTTTGGTAGTTAGATGAATATATTATATTAATAATATATTTTGTATATAGTTAGTTGGTTAGTTGGGTGATTGTTTAGTTGAGATATTGTAGGGATCTTACCATCCTGAATATGGAAAACTCATTTCCTATATATTTTTAACCATCTAAATGATTTGATATATATAAATATAGACAGTGTGAGAATATTATTGTGTTTAAATTATTCTTTATTATTTTATGATGTTTGGCTATCTTATTATTGTGTAAACTCTGATTTATGATAGATTGGTCATGATCTGGGATCCTTGCACAAAATATTGAGCAAATCTATGTATGGAGCAATGATATCATAGATAAATTACAAAAGAGGAAGAATTTTGTCTTCACATAACAATATTGAAAAATATGACCCGCTTGAATAAAATTGCATTAACCTATCTAACATTCTAAAGTGGAAAAGTGGGGTACTTATAGGGAAAATTAGGGTAACATGAGGATGCCTCTAATTTTACTAATTATATAATTACATTAAAATGAAATTACCCTATGTGACTTTTTTACAACTAACCTAAGGAAGCTTAATTGACATAGAATGGCCATAAGGTCGTGTAGGCAAAAACCAATGGAAAAAAGCACTACACTAACACCCCCACTTAAGCATAGCTTAGGTGAGATGAGAATTGGATCCCAACTTTGAAAGCCTGATGAGGTACCCAAGTACATAGTGATGAGCCTCCATAGGCAGAAGAAGAAGGTGGAGTAGCCCTAACCCCAATCAGAGCTCAGAGATGAACAAATTTACTCTATGTGAATGGCTTGGTTAGAATATCTACAATCTAATCCAATGTTAGAAAGTAACAAAGATCAATGACTTATTCATTGATAAGCTCCTTGATGAAGTGCATGTGAATCTTTATGCGTTTGGTCCTTTGACAAAGAACTAGATTCTTCCAAATCTAAATAGTGATTTGGTTGTCATAGTAGATGATTATTGGCTTATGAAATTGGATATAAAAATTAGTGAGAATGCCTTGAATCCAAATTTCCTCAGTGGTGGCATTGATAGCCCCTCTGTATTCTACCTCTATAGATGCTAAAGTAATTGTATACTACTTCTTGCTTGACCAAATTATTAGACCCAAACCAAGTGAGAAACTATAGCCTAAAGTGGAATATTAACTTTGAATATCTCTAGCCCAATCTGAATCTATATATCTGATCAAATTAACCTCTATTCTTTCTCTATAGTGTATCCAATAGTTGTGCAAACCTTGAATGTAGTGCAAAAACTACTTAGCTGCTTTTAAATGGAATTCATGTGGATCCTACATAAACTGAGAGACAATGCCAACTACATAAGATATGTCAATTCTAGTGTGTGTGAGATAGATAACAGTACCCATAATTTGTTGATATGGAGTTGCATCAACCAATGGTGTAGGATAATCAGCCTCAAGATTCACATCAGATAAGAAGGGAGTAGGATCTAGCTTACAATCAACCATGTTAAGCCTCACAAACAAATCAAGAGAATACTTAGATTTTGATAAAGTAATCTCAAAATCTAACTAAATGATTTAAATCCCAATAAATTAATGCAACAATCCCATATTTTTCATTGAAAAAATATCTAAAAGTGTAGTTTTTCCTATTGAGATGGATGATCATGAGCTCCCTGTAATGAACAAGTCATCCACATAGAGAACTAGGATTAATAGAGAATCATTCTACCATAATATGTAGACATTTGGATTTGAGCGTCATCTCGTGAACCTAGCCACGAGGAAAAAGGAGTCCATATTGGCATCCCATGCCAAAGGGGCCTATTTGAGTTTGTAGATAGATTTATTGAGTCTATAGACCAAGGAGGAATCTTTCATAAAGCCTTGTGGTTGATCCATATAAATATCTTATTTGAGGTCACCATCTAGAAAAGTACTCTTGATGTCTGTTTGGTGAACATTCCACTGATGTGTAACTATGATGGCTAGAGTGAGTTTGATAGATGTCATCTTGGCTACAAGAGCAAATGTCTCAGTGTAGTCTATGCCAGGCACTTAATAAAACCCCTTTGAAAGCAAATGATCTTTGTACTTATCAATAGACCCATATACACCATACTTAGTCTGATAAATCCATTTTCAACAAACTAATTTTCTTCCTTTAGGAAGAGGGACCAAGTCCCATGTTTTATTCCTAATTAGGAAACTATACTCTTGCATAGCAAAATCCCATTCTAGAATTCTAGATGCCTCATGAAAGGTTTGTGGATCTAAGTCAATATCCAGGTAGGCATGTGAAGTCCCATAAAACTATGAATGTGTTTGCCTTGTATCTAATGGATTTTTAACCCATTTCTTAGCACTTTGAAGTGTCTATTTGGCCCAAGTGGGACTAGAATTGTATGAGATTGGAGAATTAGGAGGCGAGTCATCATCATCTAAAGTGTGAGTGTGAGATGGAGTAGGATAATCCTCATCATTGCTCTCATCACTTGAACTTGAAGAAAAAGAAGAGTCATCCTGATCACTAGGAGGATTTTGAGGTGGATCTAAGTCATTATCTAAAGTGAAATCAATATCTAGTGAGACTTTTGAAGAGTCTAGAGTGCCAGTAGTGAGTTCAATTGGGCCCTCAAAAAACATGACACTCCTTTCCATGAACAACTCATGAGTTTTAAGATGGAGAAGCTTGTATCCTTTAGCACCCTTTACATACCCCACGAAGATACAAGACTGACTCTGAGGGTCCATTGACTTGCATTTCTTCTTAGGAATATAGGCTATTTCTGGTGATCCAAACACTCAAAAGTGATCCACTATGGGCTTATGACTATCCCAAGATTTAAAAGGAGTGATTATTTTCGAGGCTTTATGTGGAATATGGTTCTAAATGTAACACACACAATTGATTACTTCAGCCCAAAATTAAGGAGCAAGAGACTTTGATTAAAGCATGCAATTGGTCATTTCCTTTAAGGAATGGTTCTTATGTTTGGCCACACCATTCTACTGAAGACTGTATGGAACTGTGTGTTACCTATGAATCCCCTTTGATGTGCAAAACTACTCAAACCTATTGTTGACATACTCCCCACCATTTTTAGTCTTTAAGATTTTAATGGAACAATCTGATTGCTTCTCCATAAGTGTCTTGAAGTCCTTGAAGTGATCAAAGACCTCAGACTTCTTTTTGAGAAAAAACACCCAGGTGTACCTGAAAAAGTCATCAATGAATGTGAGCATGTATATGGTCCTATTAAATGAAGGTTTTATAAATGGACTTGCTATGTCACTATAGAAAATTTCTATCTTCCATTCAGACCTGTTTGTTTTTCCCTTGTCATATTTATCTTCTGGATGCTTGCCAAGAATGCAGCCATTACATAGGCCATCTAAGAATTTGACTTTAGGAAACCCTAAAACAATTGTCCTAATGACTGATTTGTTCTAAGTAATGGTAGTTTAAATGGCCAAACCATTGATGCCATAGTTTACTCAATCCATCTGCATGAGTAAGAAGTACAGTTGAGCGCTGATCTAGGGTAAATTTTGAGAAGGTATACAACCTAGAATGATGATTAGCCTTCCCATAAGCCATTACAGTGTCACTATGTAGCTCCTTGATAACCACTAAATTAGGTGTGAACTCAACTTGCTTCCATGTACCTATGTGAGTGATTTGTTACATTGATAGAAGATTGGTGGATAGTGAAAGAACACACAAAACATCATTAAAGGCCCTGTCACTTACTTCAACCAATCTTTTACCACTGACTTATGTTGAAGTGTCATCACCCATGATAATTGAAGGCATGTAACATGGCTCTATTTCTAAAAATAGATCCTCTAAGGAGGCCATGTGATAAGAAGCACCTAAATCTATAACCCAAGTTGAACACGGAGAAGCTACTACAACAAGTGCCTTACCCTATTTTTACCCTTTTTATTATCTTTAGCCTTTGTATAATCTGTGTGTAGATGTGTTCTAAGTTTAGGATTCAAGAATACTAATTTTATTCTTCTCAAGCATCTTAGTCAAGGTATCAATCTTCTTTTTCATGCATTGAGATTCATCATGCCCAAGTTTCTTACAAAAGTTGCATTTGAGTTTCTCCTTCTTAGGTTTCCCAGTTGAGGAGGACTCATTTAATGATGCCTTAAGATTGGAATCTAATTTTTGATTATTTTTATGCTCATGATTTGGTTTAGACTATTTCATTTCATGTTTACCACTGCTAGAAGGCTTCTTCTTGTCTTGATTGATAATCAAGGCATGTGATTTTAAAGACTTTAATACACCATTTTAACCAACTTATCTTATTCCCAAGTCAGATCAATAATAAACTTATCAAATGATGGAATTTTTTAAGTGGATCCAAGTGCATGTTTGGTAGCATGAAATTTAGAGATGAAAACTAAATAGTCATGACCTAGTTTTGCAAGCACAGATAGAATCAATTGGTCATCTATTTTCTCAATGCCACATTGTTTCAACTATAGTCTCAATAATTTAAACTTTGTAAAGAAGTCTTATAGGGTGTCATAATCACCTGGGCTCAATGTGATGAGCTCATTATCCAGCTCATGACGCCTTATGATGTCTTGCACTCCAAAAATCTTGTCTAGGATGGTCCAGATGTCATTGGAAATTTTTATAGATTCAACATGAAACAGGAGGTCAGGAGACATTGACATGCATAAAAACTCATAGTACTCATCACATCTATTATACCATTTAACATTTTTTACATTTGTAGATGGCTTAGTTTCCTCACCCATAGTGATTTGATAGAGTCCTTTACCTCTTAAGGCAAGCTGCATTTTAGACTTTCAGTTGAGATAGTTAAATGATGTGAGTGGTTTAATAGAGTTTAGATCCATTAGTGTAGATTAGATTGAGATAATTTATAGAATTGAGATAAAATCAAAAAATAGATTATACATAGTATAAGTACCCCTTTGAACCATCAACAAGACCCAACTTTAAATAAAATGCAACACATGCTCAATATTGGATGTTAGGCACCACTAAGAATGTGTCTATGAGCAATTAGTGTGAGAGAGTACACGAGGGATGCTTGACATAACTGATAATGCATCTAAGAAAGGTAAAAAAGGTTTGAAGTGAGTTTTAAGCCATTACACCATGAATAAAATGGATGTTACAAAAGGCCTAAAAAAAATACCACCAATATATAGAGATTTAAAAGATATGTACTTTCAAATAAAATATCACCCAAAATGGAGCTATGGATTGAAAGTTATGACACTTACAAGTTCTTACTTCTACATATTTATAGACCCTTTCCAAAAAAAAATGGCAAAAAAAATTAGAGGTACCCTACAAATTCGAATAGTAATGACCCTTTGAATGCTTGGGTCAGTCTTGAAAGACTAATTGGACTTCCCAGACTATTTTGTTGAATGGAAGAAGGCGATAGTGGTACCCTAAAATTTTGATTTGGTCTTTTGCAGTGTACGTCAGAGTTTTGTACCTACTCTACTTTTTTTCTAGAAGTAATCACCCTTTGAAAACTTGAGTAAGCAATAGACCTTCTAAAGTCTGAGTTGGTTGAGTGAAGTGTTATCCGGAGTTTCAGACCTACTTTACTTGAGGTAAGTGAAGTTGCAAGTAATGACCCCTATAAGTTTGAGGGTATTTGCAGTAGTGTAATCCAAGTTTTGGCACCCTGCTTAATTAACTTCATGAATTTTAAAGTAAAATAACTTCAAAAATTTGATTTCTTCTATGGGCAAGTAAGTAGACTTATCAAACAATTTAACTTAAAAAAATGAAGTTGCTCACCGCTAAAAGTTTGATTTGATCTGCTGACTAAGTAATAGACCTATGAAAGTCTAGATTGGTAAGAAAACTCTCCAATGCATGAAAAATGAGGTAGATCAAATGTAGAGATGAAGTAATGACCACCTACAGATCCAAGTAACATATAGGTATGACTAGAATGAAGGCACATAAATCAAGGCAAGTCAAAAATGCCCAAAATACTTTAGTGATATAAATTCTATAAGAGACCTATTTGAGATTTTGACCTGAGGAAGAAAACACATAAGATGTTTTTTTACAACAACATAAGACATGGATTTTTTCATAAAATAAAAAAATGGGGCCTTGGGATGCCAAAAAGAAAGGATAAATGACTGTTATAGAATTACATCATGTTTATAGTTGATATAAGGGTTTTGGCACCTTCTAAAACCAATGGCATAGTCATTTTTGAGATCTAAAACTCTAGTATAAATTTTTACATGAATTCTCCAAGGAATCCCACTAAACCCTTATTTATACTGGAATAACGAATGTATGCAAGATTTCACCACAAACATTGTTGCAATATTGGAAAAAATGGCTCTGATACCATGTTAGATTGGCCATGATCTTGTATCCTTGAATAAAATATTAAACAAATCTATGTAAAGAGTAATAAAATCGTAGATAAATTACAAAGGAGGAAGATGCTTGTCTTCACACAACAATATTTCAAAACATGACCTGCTTGCATAAAATCACATTAACCTATCTAACCTTTCAAAGTGAAAAAGTGGGGTATATATAGGGAAAATTAGGGAAACATGAGGAAGCCTCTAATTTTCCTAATTAGATAATTACATTAAATTGAAATTAGCCTATGTGACATTTCTATAACTAACATAACAAAGTTTAATTGGCATATAATGGCCATAAGTTCGTGTAGGCAAAACATGATGGGAAAAGGCACTATACTACAATTTATACCAATAATAAATAGTTCATATAATAATTTAGTCCTAAAGACTGCTTGAGAAGTTGTATGGGCCTTAAATTATGTGATTTCCAAAAGAGATAGTGCCTTTAATTGGCACCAATAGATGAAGGCCTTGATAGCATAATTTTTGAGTCAAGAGAGAGAGTCTAGAGAAATTCTCAGAGATATGAGGGTCATAGGTGTGATTACCTCTATATGGAAACTAGTAAATAGGCCCAATTTTGAAGGATTAATAAAAGATGCTACATAAAGGTTCAAGATTGAAGTAGAAGGCATGGTGTATAAGACTACTGAATAGATTTTATAATTGATTAATTTTGCAAAAGATAAGGTTACTAAGGCAAAGGCCCTTAGAGATGAATTCAAATATTTAGAAGTTGAGCACAAAAGGATTATGGATGAAATTACATGGCTATTCAATCTATCTATGTTTAATTTTGGAATATTAATACTGATTTTGACACTACCTATGCATTATATGAATAACTCAAAGATACTAAGGAGACTACTACTACAACACATAATACATTACTAGTACCTCCTATAGGCACTTAGCCTTAAGTGATAGCTCACACAGTGGTACATATTCCTACTGGGCCTTACTTCAACTAAGTCTTCACATATAAGGCCTCAGTCTACTTTAGTAACTAGATCAATCATGTAGCCACCTTCTTCTTTTAGTTGTGCCAAGTTGGTACCATATATATGTATGTATATACATACATACATACATACATACATGTGTGTGTGTGTGTGTGTGTGAGAGAGACTTGGTTCTACACACACACACACACACACACACATGTTTCATGTATTATAATGTAATGAGACTTGGTTCTATGTTTTATTTATAGGAATATATTTATTTATATTTTAATTATGCAATTTTGGTCAGATATCTTATGAATATCTTATACATGCATATTATGCATGATTTTTAACTCTTGAGTCTATAATTGGATGTGTAAATTAGACACTGCTTAGAGGATGAGGCAACCTCTCCATAAGCCTAAATATATTTTTAACTTCTCAATCCCAAATGGAGAATAATTTTGTCAATTAAGTTGAATAATAAATTCTATGGATTATTCTGTAAGTTAATCTTGATGTGCAGTCTTTTTCTTCTCCAAACCTTGTCACTCATTGAAGAAGTTCCATCATTTTGGTATTATCAATCTTTGGGTTGTGTATAAGTGTTTTTAATACAGTTATTTAAATTGTGTTGTAGCTAATTTGAATGTTTTTTTATTAATCATAATCTCACTTTGAATATGTGTAATTACAATCATACATTGGTAGCAACCTTTGGTTATGAATAGTGAATTTATTGCATTTGTTTCTTTGGAATCCTAACTATGTTTCTTTGTTTTGTGTGTTGATAGTAACTTGAAATAGGCATTATTTCCCTATCAATTATCCAAACCATCATTTAGGATCTAGTTTGAAATGGTTTCATCTATCTTTGGTTCATAAAACCCTCTTTTTTGCCCTTATTTTCCCTCTTTTTATACCTGTTTTGATCTAGTCTACCTTAGGTTAGAATCCACCCATCCATCTCAAGTAATTTTTTTTATTTTCTTATATTCCATACATCCAAACCATCTGAGGTAAATAACACATTACTCACTACTACTCCACCACCAAGTTATTTACAAAATTGAATACGCCACAAATCATGCCTTGAAGTGAATCTTTTCACTAATCCTAAAATGTTAAAGGCTACCTTATTAAATTTTATAATGTGTATAAAACTCACATCAACAGGTTAGAACCTCAGTTTATGTTCCACCTATTTCAACCAATATTGACAATCCTCTTGCTACACCCATAATAAGAACACTAGGTATTAGTATAACATAATGTATCATGGTTTAAATCAATCTTCCTTCATATTCTATGATAGTTGGGTAAACCAACACTAATGTTGGAAATCCCCCTCCTTCTAATCAAAATCCTCCTCTAGATAAAACATAAATCCTTGCACAAATGGTTCAACAAACTACCCTTATGAAATCTTGTAATAGCTCCCAAATGCTCCAAATTCAAAATCAAAATGTGTATATGGATAGTCAACCTCAAGTCATCACGACTCAACTAAATCATATTTTTATTCCTCCTCCTCTTAGATATGTCAATGAGAATATCATCCCTCAGCTTAATGTGCATAACAAAATGCTTCAACATCTTCAAATTGAACCTTTAGATCTAATCATTATGTCTATAAACTTTAGAAACATCTCTCCAACTATCACATATGATAGGACTTAATATAATGCAATATTTATTAAGAGCTTTGGCAATCTCTATAAGGAATGGGTTCAAACTAACAACTTTGCTACAACCAATATCCTATCCAAAACATTTATTGGTAATGCACTTGAATGGTATAATCAACTTTATATAAATTCAATCATATAAATAGAGGATTTAGTCAATGTTGTAGTTAAGTAATTCTTACATAATGATCTTCCTAAAAATAGCCTTAGCCATTTCATCAATGCCAAGAAATTTATTAATGAATCTAATCACACATTTATCAAATGTTGAAAGTCTCTAGATTATAAAATATACCATAACATGAGTGATAATAATATTTTCAAACTCTTTGATATCACTCTTAAAGATCCTCTTCAATAAAAATTTAATATATTTTACCTTAAGACTTTATAAGAGGCCTTAGATCAAGAAAAAATTTAAGACTTACTTATGATCCAATTTGAATCATGTCATAGGGATTCATCAACAAATATCATTGATACACTTCATCTCAAATTTGTCCTCCCCCAAAACCTAATGAGGGAGATTCCAAACCAAGAAATAAAACCCTTAACCACATTCCCTTTAGTCTCCAAAAATTCAAGTAAAAGATGCCACCTTATAAATCCATGAGATTTGACTCTTCCAAAACTCCTCCAAATTGGTCCAATATTGATAAATTTTATGAGTGGCATGATATGATAGGTCATTCTCATGAGAATTATCATGATCTCCAATAAATTCTTCTTAAATCCTTTCTTGGTCCACATTTCAATCTCGATAATCTTACCCAAAAATGCTATCAATATTATCCTAATGTCTCTCAAACCCAATATAACCAATATAACCTATGAAATGATCAACATCAATTACCTCATAATCCTGACTCATCCACTAATGTTGTCTAAACCATAGTTAATGAGGAAAATATAGCTAACATGAACTTCAAGTGGGTGGTTGCATGGGTAAATCATCAACCTCTTATTTAATATAAACCTAAATAACACATGATTCAAATGCCTACCACATGACACATTGTAGGTGATTCTGATCCTTGACCATACATACCAAAACCACTTATTCCCAAAAATATTAGCCAAACTAATAACATTCAATTCCAACCACTTATATATAATTACATCAACCATGACATAGAATGTGTTAATTAAATTCTTTCAACTTAAGACAATTACATCAGCTATGACACAAAATGTGTAGATAGATTTATTTAATCTTCAGAAAACTACATTGGCCACAACACAAAATGTGTTAATATAGTTATTTCACTTACAGGTGACTACATTGGCCATCATATAGATTACGCTGATATAATTCACTTTGATTTTTCATCCAACTACATCGGCCATGACCCATTATGTATCGATATATTTTATCTTATTTTATTAATCTATATCAACCTGGCCAATACAATTCATCATATTTCTATTTCTCCAAACTGTATTGACCTGGATGATACTATCCAAAATAATTTTTTATCACCTCCAAAATATCAATATATTGCCTTAGATGCCACATTTCCTATTGTAACACACTTACACTAATATTAACATCACTCCTACGCATGTCAATCTTGAGGTTAGCTTCAATTCACATATATCCAATAGGTTATGGAATTTTGTGATGCCCATCCTCCTATTATCATGAAAATTATCACATATTGTGATACCCATCCTTTTCATACTACACATTATGGGTCACCTTGTACCACCCATACTTCAAATTTGGGGCATATTGTGATGCCCACCCTTGATCTTATCCATTTTTTTGGGGTATCTTGAGATTATAACCCTTTGTATTTATGTCTCTTTATACTTCATCCTTTCCATGAAATACTCATCAAGAACCTTTTGACTTTTTACTATCATCACCACATTGAACTTTAAGAGATTTTTTGAGACACATAGGTTAACATTTCACATGCTTTCATTTGATCTAACCATTAGTAGAGATTTTGATTATTATTTTGTCTCATGTTTCTTTAATTTTGTACATTTCATTTACCACCCCCTTATTTTGGGATGATGGTTTACTTACACCATTATTTCCTTTTTGGTTCTTTGGTTTTATTTTCATTTTACTTTCAGCCTTTGTTTCTCTTGTAGAGCTTAGGTGTCATCTTCAAGGTTTACATAATTTTTAATTTAGCTTTAGTTTCCCTTGAGGATCTTAGGTTTTTCCTTCAAGTATTATTTTTATCATTTTTATCAGCCTTTTTTTCCTCTTGTAGAGCTTAAGTATCACCTTCAGGTTTTTAATTATTATCACATTTATTAGTTTTTATGTGATCCTTTGGATACCATTTATATTCCCCCTATTTTGGGATGAACATTTATATACCCCTATTTTAGGATGACCACATACATTCCACATATTTTAGGATGACTAATACTTTCACAATGCTTATGTTAGATACTTTGTAGGTTAGTATGGATTCTTTAGTGACATGACTATCATAACATAACCCCATCCCTTTTGAATTATTATTTTTTCTCCTTGTGATCAAATAAGAGCATATTCATCATTATATCAACTTTAAGTGAATGGAGATATCTTTCATGATCCCCATATTTCCCTTGTTTTCTTTCACTTGAGGCATATATAGACCATTTTTTATATTATACACTTACTTGTGGGTAAGTCTAGGAGTCTTTAGACACCATGGTATTTAGGTTTCTCTTAGTATCTGAATGTAAGATATCTTATGTTAGATATCTATTTCATCCATGTTTTATTTTTTGAATCCATATAGAGGAAGAATAAATAAAAATCCAAAAAAGTTAAAATCCATGTCATAATAAAGGTGAAAGTTAAAAGGTAATTATATATTAAAATTTAGATCACTCCAAAAGATGTGAAATTTGTTTGGAACATCTCATATTCTAGCTGAATATAAAACTCCAAATTTAGCTTAGTGATATATCCAAGGACAATTGGGGTGTCATAAGATAGTAGACTAGGACAGGAAGTCTCATTATATTACATCACTATATCTTTCTACATTTCAAAGCCACCTATCTTCTCACACAAGTACCCGATCTTCACATTATACCAATTGATCTCTAATGGGTCCTAAATAACATGGAAAATCTTGTGGGAATGTAAGATCCTTATAATTTTCTTGCATATTATCCTTCATAAGATGATCTATGTAATTCACTTGATTAGCCCAAGCTTTGTGTCCATTAGTGGAGTGTCCTAGGTCATTAATGTTGATAGTTTTTAGTCTTTCCTAAGTGTGTCTCATTCTTACTAAGGATGTTCACATAACCCATTCGATGCCTCACACTTCTTACATCTTATTAATCCCAATATCCCCTTGATACATATCTCTTTTAGCTGATCACATCTACCTACTTTCACCTCTTGGATTCATTTATGAGTTGCATTGTAAGACCTCAAATAGGACCGAACCTTCCTCACAAACACCCATTCACATTTTATTTCCATATCATCTCATTGACATTTTTGTCATGTATTTAGATGGTTTTGCTTTCCTAAATCTTATTTTAGAGAAAACACTAAACTTTGAGTCATCATTATTCAAAGCTTTCTATTTTTTTTTAATATTCTTGTTTTATTTTCATGGATGTCACTTATCTTACATTGGAAATTTTTCATTTTTAGTATACTTACATGTTTTTATTTATGTTTGTATTATCTTACATTTTGAATTACATTTTTTTCCTTTATGTTATCTTCATGTTTATTTGACATGAGATGTCATTTCATAAACTTACATATCTTTGTTTGAGTTTTTTATTCATTGATATTTCATTTGATTACATATATTTATTTGATTTTTTCTTATTTTTGAATGTGGGAAATGATGGCAAAATATAGTGTCATTATTTTTGGAGATATAGTGATTCGTGTGATGATAGATTTGGCATAAGTATACCTAAGGTGGTGGTCATTAAAATAATTCATTTTTTAATTATGAGTGTTAGAATTATATGGGATAACACACATAGTAGTTGCTTGTAGTTAACTAGGGTGATTATGGGGGTGACTTATGTATATTTGAACCTTCTATTATGGGTTCTATGAAGAAAAATAAGGATGCATTGTAAATTCTAGAGGATGTGGAATTATCTAATTACATGGATTATATATGTGGTAGTGATACCCACCTCTTTGTTGATGTTGTGAAAGGTTTGAATGCTAGAACCATAACTATTAGGGATGTTATAATTATTTTCATGAAGGACCTGATTGCTCATGTTATTGGGATTATCTCTCATTGGAGGAAGTATTTAAATAACAAGAGTGAGAAGGTGGAGGAGATGAGGCAATTTCTTAAGCTGGGTGAAGAGTTAGTTCCTTTTCAAGGTGTATTTCTATGAGAGTCCTTGCATGTGCCCTACCATAAAGTAGTAAAGTATATTATGAATTATTTAAATCTATAAGGGAGGTATGGTGTGGTTTTATCTTAATTTTTTCCTCTTAAATCATTTTATGCATAATAATCCTTTAATTTTTCCTTTCTCATGTTGATGTCTCTAGATCATTTTATTAATGAAGTCCAGTTATAAAAAGATCCTTTACCTCACTACCAGGGCCTCATTTTTTTTAATATGGATATGATAAATCCCTTGGGGTGGGTCCTTATATTTATGTTAAATTGGTTGAGTCATTGGGAAGTGTAAAATCAATTTCAAAAGCTAAGGGGAAAGGTTATGATAATAATTCCATCACCATTAAGATTTCCTCAAAATCCCTTACAACCACCTCATCCAAAACTCCTATGAAGAAACTGAGGGCCTTCATTGTTTCAAACTCAAAGGATGAAAGGAGGAGGAGTTGGATGAAGAGGATGAGGATAATTATGTAATGTTGGAGGATAATCAAGTGATGGAGGATAATCTTGAGGTTGAGTTAAAGGATGATTAACATAAAGATGTTCCAACTACTATTGTGGGTGAGGACTGTAAAAGGAAGAATAGAGAGGAAGAAGATGATAGTGGAAGTATTGAGGAAAGGATTATAGCTTTGACTATGGATATTAATCTCCATAATATTTTGTTTTATATGATTATTGAGGATATTAATGTTAATTTTTCTATTGGGGCCAATTCAATGTGCATGTTTTTGATGAAGGTGAAGGTGTAGCTTCTAAATTACTTAATTTGGAAGCTAAAATGGAGAAGTTTGAGGTAGAGAGGAATAAAATGTGGGATACCATTAAAGAGATTATTCAAATTAGTAAGGTGACTATTAGGATTTTTATCTCTAATAACAATTTTTTAAAGGAATTGATTAAGTCAGGGAAAGATCAACAAAGTGGAGGCCATGATAGCAATAGAATTAAGGAATTGAACAAAGGGAAAACTATAGAGCTAGACAAAACCATGGTCAGGGACATTGAAGATGTTCTCAACAATAATTTTAAGGAGTGGAATCTCATTTTAAAATATATAGACATGTAATTTTTTATGTCTTATTTGTTGGCCTTTTATTATTTTATGGCTGTTTATCTATTGTGATGGACAACTATTCATAATGTATTTGTTATTTAATTTCTATTAGTTTTTTCTTGGCCTTGTGCTTACTTTTTGTAACTAAGATGAGACCCAACCAAAACCCATCCTTCACCTTTAATTAAAAATATATTTCATTTACTTATGTTTTAGATGTTTTTTCACATGATTTAGTGTGTTATGCATTCATTTTTCAATACATGTTTAGATTATTGGTTCTAACATAGCCTTTATGATCATGGATTGCCAATTTTCCAATTTATTTTATTAGATTTTAAATTTTTCCATTTTTTATTTGACCATCCTTCATACACATGTATTACTTCTATTATTATCCTTGTATCTCTAGGGTTTCTCAAATGTAACAAGTTCATCCTCCTGAGACTATGATATTTGCATATAGTTATTCAGTGGAAAGGTAATTCAAGGTATGTATATGACACTTTCAGTTATTC
The DNA here is from genome assembly GCA_037957365.1 of Torreya grandis. Lineage (NCBI taxonomy): Eukaryota > Viridiplantae > Streptophyta > Pinopsida > Cupressales > Taxaceae > Torreya > Torreya grandis. The sequence goes on from JARHVA010001832.1 coordinate 59,254, forward strand.
ATTTTTTAGCATTTACTTTAGCATTTTATTTTCAGCTCAGTTATTTTTTTTCTATGTGTAGACATTGAAATGCAATCAATAATACTTGACAATGTTTGTCCTTGCCATATTTATCTTGTTTGTTCAATTCACCATTATGATAACCCATAATATCTAATGAAGCCTTAAAAGTATCACAATTACTATTCATATCTCTAATATTTCCTTGGTATGTCCTTATTCATCCTTATTTAACATGTAATTCACCATGACTTTGGTTTCATAAGACTATCACTTTTATACAAGAGCACACTATCAGACAAGGATGCACTACATCCTTGTCCTATAGTGAATATTTGTCCACAATGATATAATGGTCTTAGTTTCAAAATGACACATCATAACAACTCTCATACACAAACCAATAGGTCAATTATCAAAAATATTCAAGATATTCACCTATAAAATCACACTTGAACCTCCCATATTTATTACTATCACTTATTAAGAAAACATCTATTTTATGATTTCAAAATCATTTATCTTCTGATTAAAGAGAGTTTTTACTATTTTACTAAAATACCACAATATCTAGCTAAGCTTAACATTATTTTATTGCAATTCAAAAGCATCATTTGTCAAGAATTCTAATCAAATATTTTTAGTTTCATCCACATGATCTTTCCCATAAGGAGAACTACATTGGTCTAAGTTCCACTTGGACTATGTAGGAAACACTTAGTTAATAAGGGTTATTTTTAGGATAGCTTAGTTATATCCTTGACCTGGCTAATTGCATCACCCTATGTACATTTTCATCAATGATTCTATCATGATCTCAATGCAATTTTCATATATATAATATTCACTATATTGTGAAGCAACCACCTAAAGCCTTATGTGTTTTATGTCACCTTTCTAGTGATGTCTTTTATTCATGTGCACAAGCCATCGATGACTATGTATGGATCAAACCCTAAATTTACACCTTAGATATTTGTATTTTTCCAAAATTAGTTTACTGGGCTCCCAGTGTGGATCTAACCTTAAGGACCCCTTATCCTTGAGCACTATCTACATAGTTAATACTCCAAAGAGGGCCTTATAATTTTATAATTCTCCACTATATTTTACCTTGTGTGTACACAAGGGTACAATATACTATATGAAAATACATACAATGATCTAACTTTTTATTTGATAAATGCTACTCTTGGTTGTACTTTTAATACTTTAGACCTATAAAATAACTGCTCCTATGATTGATATAAAAATAGGGAAGACTAGGGTAGTATAACTAAGTTGTGTAATTAATTCATTGAGTTTAAATAGGTGTTTTCTTGGTATTTTTTAGATGAATTATAAGTAAGCTTATATTTGTATTTACACCAAAAAATTTAAAATATCTCATGTTAGGGTTTAATAATAAAATTGGGTTGACCCATAGGATTCAAAATATTTTTAAATTAGATGACTTTTGAGGACTAAAAACTTAATACTAATTTGGACACTTGCATTGACACAAGTGTCCCTGTGTGGGATATAAGTGTTGAAATGATAAGAAGCTATTGGGATCTAAGATTAATAGTGAAGGATATATATCATGTTTTAGGCTTTTATATAGTGTAGTTGAACTAGGTCATCTAAAATTATAGGGTCAGACCATAAGATAAGTAGTTACGCACAATGAGATGGCGAAAAGAAATTTTTAGGTAGTAGGAAGGTATATAACTGAAGGGTAGATCCTTGATAAGTATTTTTAAATTAAATAAGACTATGTAAATTAGATTTTAGTATCCAAATTACCCCTTTAATCTGGTAATGCATAGAGAAAAAAAATTAGGTTAAAGGAAAAAAATGTTTCCTCGGGTGTGTATAACACTCCTTGCCTTTGTTTTATCCCAAATTAAGAATTTTTATGGTGTATGACTTGTAATAAATAACATGTTATAGTATAAATCAATGTATATAATCTAAAATTTGACATTATTGAAATGCTTGAAAATAAAGAGAGCAAATAAGGAGTACACCTTTGTGTCGATGCAACCATCTTGCCCTTTTATATTTTGACTTGGTAAAGGTGCTTCCTTATGAAACATTGGAGATCAGAGAGGTTCAAAATTAAAAATTATATATTTTAAGGTAATTATTCCTCGATCCAGTGCAAGGGTGAGTTGTGACATGGCCATTGAGATCATCACATCTCAATCGCACAACTTAAGTGACAATACAATAAAATCCAAGTTAAGTGGTATAACCAACTCAACCTCAAATAGGGAAATAGTGTTAGGACATTGAGGGAAATTAATCTCAACCAAACTACTAAATGGAACCAATTGATGTAACAGAGAAGACTCAAAATGGTGCTTCCTAGTGAAAATGGTGTTTCTTGGTGAAGTATCGGTGCTTCTTGGTAAATAAGTTTGAATATGTATTTGTAATTTTTGGTGTAATTAAATGACATATACACTTTTAATGTGTCTCAATCTGAATCATATGTCAAAATGTAACCTCTACTCAATAATCATGTATGATATTTGTCATAAATCTAAAAAACTTTATCCCAAATCTATAAAAAATATGCAATTTATAGATTCTGACCATCAAACTAGTGATATTGTGCTCATATGGTACTCTAAACTCATAATGGTGCTCCAAACTCATAATATGGTCCATCAAACTAGTAATATTGTTAACGAATACACATAGGTGGCATATTTTGCACTATAGAATTTTTGGTGCTCTACGCATGTCTCATATGACTCTATTATCGTGTATAGGTAATATAAGGTGTAGTGGTTCATGTAACCCATTGTTTAGTGCTATGTGATTTTTCTGGTGTAGTTATAACTAAAACATGTTTATTTTATCTTGAAGAGTTTGAAAATATACAAACTATCTAATGATCTCAAGAGGAAGATTGTTATCTACGAGGAGTGGTGTATGAATAAAATTTCTTGAACAAAATGTTCCATATATGTGCATGGTAGAATTATATAATGTATCATGTTCTTTTGGTAAATTTTTACTATTCAAAGATATTTTCATTTATTCCTAGTAACCATGGTTTTCCAAGTTTATCTTTTATTTTAGTAAAAAATAGACTAATATGTAGTACACTAGAGCATGATTCAGATCCAACTGTGACATTCCATTGAATATCTCCAACATAAAAATTAGATACAATAGCTTTATTCACATGCTCCATGCCATATGCCATAGATGTAAATAATTTCTAGGTACATATATTGTTCTCACAATTTGGGTCAACTATGATATTTTGACCTTGCTTTCCATCTATTATAGGTTGAATGATTTGATGCTTTGAGGAATGATTTTTAATTTCTTCATATGATGGCATACATATAAGATTATCCTTTTGATGTATATCTTAATTTTTTAAAAATATTTCTTTTGTACCCATTCTTATTTCATGTTTTGTTTTCTTGTTATATTTGTACATTTTCCTTGGACCTATTTTCATTTTTAGGTTCTTGTTATTTTTCATTAACAAAATAAATATGCATCTTTGAATGATTTGTATTAGTATTGTCAATATACCCCAATCCTTGATGATCATTATGATCAAATATGGAGATAGGATGAGTGATTTCTAGTGAATGTTTTCCCAACCCTTGACCATGATATCCAAAGTGTTGTAAATATTTTTTTCTAAAACCATATTGTTTTGAAAGCTGAGTATCATTATTGAGAGGTTGATTTCTATCCTTTTCATCTTTATCACTTTGAAACATTGTTTGATCTAGCTTTACCTTTTGAATCTTTTCTTTCTCTAATTTATTCATTTTCAACTACTTTTGCTCTGAATTATATTTTGGTAACCATATTTGTTGTTTTGTCACTTGTGTTTTGGGAGAGGTACTCATAATGTGAGTGGGTTTCTTGAATGATGTATCTATTATAGGATCACCACTATCAATTATACTTATTTATTTTAGGCTTTAAATCTAAACAAAAATTTGTATGATTCATATGCATTCTATAATATGTACAATAGTATTTGGATCTCCTTATAGGATGTAGATGAGGTAGTGGAATCACTTTCTTTCGAAGCATTTCTCTTCGGATTTCACTTAGAAACTTATTAGCCTTATATTCACTTTTGAAATCACTAGTTATAGATTAATTCTATTTTAACTTATTACTTTGATATGAAATTTTATAGGGTATGACATTACTAGATGAAAAATCAAACACATGATTAACATTAGCACATTATGTATTTTTTGCATAGGTGATCTAATTTTATAATAGTGTGAACTTTGAACTAAAATACTAATTTAATTTTTGTAACTCTTCTATTAACTTTTTCATAATAATAATTTTATATTTGAGGGCTTTAAAATCACAAAATCTAGGTATTTCATATGTATTAGACATACAGACACCATCTAAAGGAGACTTTGGAGGTGGAGGGGTTTGAGGAAGGATATATTGATTATGTTAATTTGAAATCATATGATGGGATACCTTGCCCCTTGAATCAATGATAACACGGAGATCGTTAGAAGGATGGTATCTATCACCCTCCCCAGGATTAGGAGGAAGAGGTTCCTTTTAATCCATTTTAAATGTTCCAAAGATATAAATGAGAACAAGATAAGAGAGACATATAAATTCTAGGGAACAATCAACACGATAGGAAAAATCAGAACTAAATATTTTTCACAATCTGAAATCCTAGAAGGCTAAAAACCCTAGATTAAGCTAGGTTTAACACAATAAGGATATATAAATTTATAGATATTGGATTGTTATTTTGAAATTTTGATAAAGGTTTATTAGAAAAAATAAAACATACAAAACCTATAAAATTAGGAAAAAATAAGTATCCCTTGCGCATTGAATGTCAATATGTATTAAACATATTAAATTAAACAATTTTAAAAACTTTTACATAATTTTGAACAATGAAAAGAGGTTTCTTATTATAGAATGGGAATATGAAAAACCTCTGAGGAATTTGAAAATTGATTTTTTATGAATTAGAAATGATCCAAACAATGTGGAATGTTTCAAAAGTAAAACCATATAATATTCCCAATAAAGAATCAATAATTGTGATAAATTAGGAATATATTTTAGATATATGAGAGAGGTTTTTGAATAAAATATGAATTTTGATGAAACAAAAAAATTAGAAAATAGGAACACCATTCACCTTGTATGTCAATATTTACTAAAAATACTAAATTGTAAAAAATAAAAAATCCATACAAAATTTAGGTTAACAAAAAAATCTTTTTGAGTATACCAACCTGAGTAGAAGAAACCTCCAAGGAATTTTAAAATGGAGCTATCATGAAGCTGAAATGTGCTAATAAAGAAAGAATAAATTGTAAGTGTAAGAGAATAAAACCCTAGCAACAAGATGAGGTTAAAACCCTAGGGTAAAGATTCAGATATGAAAAAGGAATCATAGAAAACTAAAACCCTAGAAGGTTAAAAACTCTAGATCAAGATAGAAGTTACATAAGAAGACTCAATGGTTAGGTTCATTGAATGTTTAATCCTTGTTAAGCATATGTGTAATTGAGGGTTAAGGGGGTAGAATATCCTATACACAAAGATGAATAAAACTATTCTAGAGTATCCTAATTAATTAAAAGCTCGAATAAATAAATATTTTGAATTAAAGTGTTGAATTATGTTTAATATAGAAAGTACACTCAAAAAGGTATTTTTATTATATAAGAACAAAGAAGAGATAATGCTTGTCTTATCTATAAATGTGCACTAGATATAAGAAGTACATAAGTGGAAAAAGGTGGGGACAAGATCAGGATTTAGTCCTCAGATTCTCAAAATATTATTTTATAGAGGCATAAACACTTACATCACCCTATGGACACTTGCTTTGACACTTATGCCCTAATATCAATGCAACTGTCATGTAAAAAATATTCATTTTATTTTGAAGTCACGACATAGATCCTTCTGGGTTTTGTCACCTTTTTGTTGATGTCTTTTATTCACGTGCACAAATTATCGATGAACGTGTATGGACCAAACCCTAGATCTTCACCTTAGGTCTTTGTACCTTGTTAAAAGTGGGTTAGTGGGATCATGGTGTCAAGCTAAAATCAAAGACCCCTTTTTTAATGAGTGTTTCATATATAGATAATACTCCAAGGAGGTCCTAAAACTTATATAGTTCTCCCTTAGATGATGGCTTGTGTGTGCACAAGGGTGAAATATACTATATAAAAAAACATGTAATGATTTATCTTGTAACTTGAAAAATATTACTTTGGGTTGTTATTTGAATTATTCAGACCTATAACATGGTTGATCATATAAGTGATATGAAAACATGAAAGAATAGGTAAATATAACTTAGTTGTGAAATTGATTAATTGAGTTTAAATTGATGCTTGCTTGATATTTGATAAATGAATAATGAGTAGGCTTATATTTATATTTATAATACACCTTTTGAAAATATATCATGGTATGGTTCAATAATACAAATGGGCAAACACATAGGATTTTAAATATTTTTAAATAATTTAATTTTTGAGGCCTAGACACTTAATAATAATTTGGATAATTATGTTGATGCAAGTGTCCTTGTGTGGGACGCAAGTTTTTGGTAGGATAATAAGTTGTTGAGGATATAAAATTGACAATGAAGAATATATATTAGGTTTTAGGATTGTTATATACTACAAGAGATCTGAGTCATCCAAAATTATAGGTTTAGACCATAACATAATTAGTTAGGAACAATGAGATGGCAAATGCAAGCCTTTTAGTAACAGGAAGGTATAGAATTGAAGGGTGGAGTCCTACACATATTTCACAAGTATACAAGAGAAATGCTATATAAATCAAATTTTAGTATCTATAACACTATACATTCTATCAAAAATGTCCTATTTCTATGTGTGTTTCCTTTGTGTCAGTTTATGTGCATAACATTGGGAGATGTGTGTGTGGCACAGGAATAGTGTGTGCATGGATAAAAACACCCAAATTTTTGGTTCCATTATTGTGATTGGCCAAAAAAATGTATCTAATGGTGAGTAGGTATGATGTACCATATCTCACTAGAGAATATGGTGTGTTAGTTGAAGAAAGTGGAGGAAAAATTTGTAATGAAACATCCCAGCCATGATAATCAAGAGGTGGAGGATGACCAACATAATACACTCTATAAGGTGTTTTTGTGAGATATCAATTCATTTTCATGCATGGTTTACAAGATATATCATGAACAAATATAGAAACTTTAGGTGCAAATACCATTAGACACAATAATGTTTGGATCAACTAAAGGGCCTACATTTGTTTAGATTAGATCTATTAATCTTTGGTAGTGTGGGGGGTTGAATAGATATATGTTATAATGTTTTGTATCCACATATTCTTGTCTAGAGGAAGTTGAATACCAATTATTCTATGAACCCAAGGTTTTATATATTAAGTTATTGTCATTGGTGATTAATAAGTTGATGGTAGATAGTGAATTAAATAAATTACCAATGGTTGGTTAAGTTCCTACATGCATGAGTGAAATATAAGGTATAACATGAAAGGGGAATTGTTTATGTGAGATAGCCAAGGAGAGAGCTTTTGACATAGAGGGACCAAATGAACATGAGCTAATAAGGTACAAGTATGATGGGATTTAGTGGAAGGTGATGGCTTAAAAGGACCCTAGGCAAAGGGGATAGTCAAACTCAGGAGATTTTGTGAGGACCCACACAACATGAGGATGGCATGAGGATTTCTCTCATGCAAAGGATATGTGATTCGTTGATGAATAAATGTACACAAATAGTTAGTATGATCTATGAAAATAGAAGTTAAAGTCCCTAAAGAATCAAAAGACATATAGGGAAAGACTACTAAGAAAATGCCCGTTTACCTACTACCTGAAGTGGCTTCTTGTGTGTTTTGTTCACAAATAGAAGAAAACAACAAAGAGAATGCAGATTTTTCAATTATAATAAATTTTATAGTATAGGGAGAAGAAATAAGTTTATTACATAAAATAGTTCCTTACAAACCACTCAGATTAGTGATCACACAACCTACATAATCTTTAAGTCCAATGTTGTATGGTAGGCCACTGACAGGAGGGGGTGTATCCCATCAAGAAAGTAACATAACACAAATAAGGATAGTAGGAACTGATAGAGTGGTGATAGGATAATAAACAATATAATCATGAGGAGAAGCTATAGCATATCTTATTATAGGAATTTATGGAGTTACACCCCAAGCTAAAGGAATAAGTATAGTATACCCTAGTGATAAAATTCATGGAGCACCTTACTCAATAGGAGAAAGTGGCAAAGGTACATGAGAAAAACCTAGAAGAAGTCAGGGCTTGGGTGCACCTTCAAGAAACACACTAGTGACATAAGAGCCAACCACACCCATTCTTTCACCCCATATATTTTATGAAATGTCTTTGTGTTTTCCCATATATCGTGGAGTGACAAATGCCTCAAAGCATGTTCAGAAATGTAATCTCATTTGGCATACGAAGGTAATTACATTGTTAGAGCACAAAGTAAACTAATTTTCCATGACTTTATTAGATCGTGCTCATACCTAGTATCAAAAGATTGATCTAAACCAAGACATTATGGACTATGGTCACCTAAATATAACCTTTTTGAATGAGTTTGATATCCCCAAGTTTGATCAATAGAGCATCACTATGCTAAAGGATATCAAACAAGATTTGATAGAGAGTGTTCACATGTATGATGTTAGGTTTAAGACTTTAGTGTTCAATATTTCATATGAAATTCACCCAATTCAACATGTGTAGTGGTTTTTTAGAGGGTTAATTACTCCTTTTTGGTGTGCCCTATCCATGAAACTATTCATTAAATGATCCGTAAACCGGATAAACAGTTTCTGAAAATGGATACTAAAATTCTCAAAACCCTTTATTAAAACAAAATTGGATGTAGAATTCTAAGAATGGGTAAAAGTGTTTATGAAACTTTGAATATTCATTTCCCGATTTAAAACTTCCTATTTTGTGTCATATTTCAATTTCCCATAATTCGTTAAATTGTTCCATTAATTTATTTACCAAACTAAATTACAATTGAAACTTAGAATGAACTGTAAAAAGAAAGTGACACTAAAACTTGATAATGGAGTTCACCCATTTGGGATATGTCTTTAGGTTCGTAATTATGAACCGATCCATTAAAAAGGATGTAAATATTAAAAAAAATCAACTTACATCTAGATGGAATATGAACCTGAAAAGAACACTGAACCCTGACTGCATGAAGACTCTGATCCATTCAACAAACATCTTCCCTTCGTCAACATCCCCTGTTCTTCTCCATGATTTCCGGTAATTTTCTCCATTAAGAGTATATGAAAGACTGTTAAAATAGGCATAATAATAAATATGAGTGCCTCTGGGTATTACAGAACTACAACTCCCAATATACCCTTGTAACTACATTAATAAACCTTCCCTAGCTATAAGCCTTACAAAATAGAAGGATTAAAAAATAATAAGTCTAAGGGCTTGCTGTATATCATTACACAATCACACATACATTTATTTCTTGCCTATCACTATACAATAAAAGAAAATGATTTAATACCAGACTTGGGTCTCTATGTGTCTATCCTTACATCCAAAATGGTAGAAACACGTAATAATGCAGGGTCAGTTTTGCCCATATTCACCCAAGGTTCAAAACTTAAAATAAACGAATTGACATCCAGACTGAGAATTACCAAACAAAATCATGCTTACATACCTTCCATGGATTGAATCATATAAAATAGAACATACATTCTATTTTATATGGATTCGGTCTACATCCTTGCAGAACATACATGATTCGCCCAGGCCCAACGGCCTTACAACAGGCGTTTCTCCTCCATATGGGAATTGTATATAAATATCCTACAACATAGAGATATCATTCTTGGTCTAATGCCTTACATAATAGATGCTTAAATCTCTAGGCTCGGGTTTTTCTGTGCGAATAATTAAACCTCTTTTCCATATTTGAGACTGTCATCCTCTATTCTGGTCTGTGTATATGTTCTCTAATGTCAAGGCTATTTTAGCTTACAATGGCAAATAATATATAAGAAAACGCCTTCCAAAAGAGAAGATAACGTTTCCCTTTACCATCACGGCTTTTGTAATAATGTTCAAGACTGTAAAACAAATTAGTCACACCTTAGAAGGCTCGGTCTGTGTTTGCAAAACATACTCTGCCTTCTATTCTTGGTGGTGTAATAATCTATTTTCTTGGCCCAAGAGCCATACCGGATTAAGAAAAGAAACATCCCCTCTGTCAATTTGGGACTGTACAAATAGATCATGCCATCGACGTAAACCTCCTCCATATAGACTGGTCTATTCTAAAAGAACTCCACCACGGCTCGGGTCTCAGATAGAACAAGGATACTCGTCCATGACCAACGGCCTTGCTGCGTCCATGGCTCAAAATGCCATTCAGTTAGGTGCCTCCCTCCAAGCTCGCCCTCTGTCTGTTCAAAACAAGGTCATATATTCATAAAGCAAAAAATGTCGATGGCCTAACTTTTTGAGCCTCTTTCGAATGGGTTCGAATCCGTTCCTTCTAGATTGTCTTCATTCTATTTGCAGTCATCCATTGCTCAGCCCTTTCAAGTACAATAGTTATTTCAATGGTAGATCATTATTTTTTCCCATGTGAAGAGCGAGGTTCAATCCCCTAAGATCTTCTCCATGCGCTCCTAAATCCTCCTCGAATAGCAAAATGTGTTCACGGGCAAACCTTATCATTTTTAAATAGGATATAAATCCCACATTCACCATGTAGAAACATTATTAAGGCTTCAAATAGCCTCAGATACAATATCCAACTCGTGGTTTTGGTCATGCATCTCACGGTTTTGTTTGGCAATTAAAAGTACCTCTAAGTTGGTTTCACTCATCGATTCATCAAGCAGGTTTGTAACATTCGGTTGGATGCATTGGCAATTGGTACTTGGGCTACGAGCTAGCACTTAATTTGAGTTGGGTCTCAAGTTGGGTTACATCAAGTTGAATCCTTCAAACTTAGAACATTGGTTGAAACTCGGGCTTGAGTTCCTTGTTGAGTTAGGGGTACGCTGGGATGCTAATTTCAATCACGTTGACCTTTCAAAATGCTCCTCATCGTGCCATATGTCATAATCGGAAGCACCAAAATAATAATGCTCCTCATCGTGCCATATGTCATAACCGGAAGCACCAAAATAATATGGAGTATAAACAATAGTGTAATTAGAATATTAAAATTACACTAATTTACCACGATGGTAGGATCTCCTTCCGTAACAAGAGTGGATCTCACCAATTATGGTCTCAATAGCTATCATTTTGCAAACAACCATCAAAGATCAATGATTAAAAAAACCCTTTGGATCAAACCTCCCCACAAAGAGGCTTTTGGTTTCCAAAAGTTACAATAATCCCATTGACCCAAGAGATATCTGTAATTTCTCTTATTTGCCATTGACAATATTCTTGCACTGATTCTAGACATACAGGGGCCAAAATATAGCATATAAAGGAGTTATGAAGTCAATCTGTCAAAATGATGCAATAAAACTCCATTTGTAAACTATCAATGAAATAAGATATTATAATACTTCCATGTAAGAAATCAACTATCCAACTAAAACTTCATATGATTATGGAGAGTAAATCAAACTTTGTATCCATTTTGCCAAAATGAATTGTCACCTAAACTAGTCATAACCACTGACAGATTATCTCAACCCTTGCACTACATGAAGGCTAAGGTATGCTCCTTGTTATAAACATCACACAAGGGAAAACAAATGTGTTGTACACCTCATAAGATTTACAAATAAATTGCACCCCTGTATACTTGCATTTTTACAAACATTGCCCATCTATGGGTCTTTTGAAAGTACATCTACATGACATATGATAAACATACATGTGAGTACAAAAAGTTTGAAATACAAACATTGCCCATAAGATGGTGGGACTTAAATGTATATGCAAAGTATAAAAGCGTGCAATGAATTTGTCTATCCTAAGGTGACTAATGCACAATACCTGAAAGCATAATCAAGGGAACTATAAACAACATAAATAACTACTATGTCCTTGAAACTAATTATCAAATCTTTTTCATGTACCCGTCAAACTCTAATGCCAACTTGGATATTTTTCATAATACGAGCTTAACAAACTCACATACTATGCAAGTAACTATAAATAAAATATCATATAAAAGTTACGAGAAAACCAAGAATTTTAAACCTATCTCGAGGTTTTCTTCACCATCTGACTGCTCCCTAATTCACACCTCCACACTCATCCAACTGAGTTAGTTTCCCAAAACTTATCACAATGGAAAACTGAAATAGGAAATAACAAATAATCTTCCAAACACAAGGGTTATCATATTTCCTTCATAGATCCATTTAGTAATTCCCTTAAAATAATGTGTTGAAGGGAATAAATTCATACTAATTCAATACTATAGGTATGCTTATCAAAACTATTCAAATAAACCATTTTATCAACATAAGGGTTGTTCCCTTTTCATGGTTTCAATAACTGTATAATAGGTTTCATCTGATAAACTCTATCTTCTAAGAGTTAGATGATCCATTTAACATTTCCAAAAATGGCTTCCAAAAATAATTTCACATGAAGGTATATTTTAATTCCAAAACAACCTCACACAAAGGTTATCCAGATTTAAACCAAAATTGTGCAAACATGGTTACATTGAAAATAACTCATACTTCTTTGAGAAATATGACGTACACCTATTGAGTACTAGTTAGCATAATTTTGGTATTTTAAACAACTCCCTGTTTGCTTCCTACAACTCTTAATAAAGCTGTGAACATAGACCTATTAGGTTGTGGAGCTAAAAGCTTCACTGATGCAAACAGGGAAGGAGGTTGCTGAGTTGCAGAACAAGTTGCAGGGCAACCGAGGTCGCTCTGATCAACCGACGTCGGTCATATTACAATGCAGAAGTAACCGACGTCGGTTATGAGTCGGCCGACATCGGTCAGGAAGGAGCCGACGTCGGCAACCTGTGTGTGCATGCAATTTGCATGCGGGTTTCGGACTAGTTTATTTTTGGACAGGCAGTTTGCATGTAAAGACTATTTTTGGTCTTGAGTTGCGAGTCTAATTATTGTAATTAAGAAAGTCTAGTTATTGTATGCATGAGATCTATATAATAGACTCATGGGCTGTATTGTAAAATTGTACTAGAGTGAGAGAGCAAAGATTAGCTCCTTCAGAAGAGAGCAGGGATTAGCTTCTCCTAGTTCCAAAGGGGTGTTGAGTGTGTATGATCTGGGAGAGTTGCAAGTTGTGCAAGCTCTGGTAGAAGATCCACCGGGGTACTGGTTGAAGAATCATAAGGACTTGGTGAGGCAAGGACAAGGGTTCTTCAAGGTGTAGAGATATCTACGTGGTAAGTAAGGTCTGGTGATTTGCAGGTTGATGCAAGAGCAGGAAGATCTACTTGGAGTACGGTTGTGTACTTGGTGTACTGGCAGCGTTGTTAATGACTAGTGGAGGTGAACAACAACTCTGTGTTTGAGTTGATTGTTGTGACCATTTTTTGTAGGAGAGTGAACTCTTGAGTGAGAATTACTGGGAGCCCTTGAGGTGTGGGAAGCCTCACAGAGGTGTGAGAAGAAGTGGCATCTTCTTTATTATATTTTCTTTTGAGATGAGTATTAATACAAGATTGTGTATTGTCTCTCATATTCTGTGTTGTTTCATATTTCTAGTTACTTATCATTCTGGTTAAATTCCGTGTTTAGTTGCTAATACAAAGGTAATCAAGTGTGCCCTTAGTGGGCAGTAGGATCCTGACAGTTGGTATCAGAGCCAGGTTGAGCAGGTTGACCAGGTTGGTACCAATCTTGATAAGTTGGTATCAGAAGGTGGTTAAGTACACTAACAGGTGGTCAGAGCGTATTAAGTGTTTTGTTGATTACAGGTCACTCTCAGGGGTTTCAGATTGAGTGGGAGTATAGCAATGACAGAAGAAAGTAAGCTACGAATGGAGAAACTGAATAGCACAAATGGTCTAATTGATGGAAAGAAAGAGTAGGTAAAGAAAGGTTGCTGGTTGGTAGAAGATCAGCATGAAGAAAAAGAAGAAGCAGATGTTGCAGGTGTTGTTGCACAGGATGCTCTGGATAAAGTAGAATCTTGGTTTATAGATTCTATTACCTCTTTCCATGCAGCCCAAAATAGAGCATCTTTTCATGAGTATGTCCAGGGAGACTTTGGAGAGATTTATTTAGGGGCTGGTGAGCCTTGTCAGATTATTGGCAAAGGAGAAGTGAAGCTAAAATTGCAGACGGGTAACACATGGGTGTTGAAGGAGGTCATGCAGGTCCTAGTCTTGGAGATGAGTCTAATTTCTTCAGAAAAGTTGGGTGATGAGAGATGCACAGTAAATCTCACAGCGGATGCACTTGAATTAGACGGTGGTAAGAAAGTAGGTATCTTTTATCTTTCTACTTATATTACTGATTCACCTTCTGTTGTAGAGATGTGGCTTTGTAGGCTTGGTCACATGTGTAAGAAGGGAATGCATGTTCTTAAGCGAAAGACAGATGTTTTTGATAAACTTAAGAACTGAAAAGCCTTGGTGTTCATGGAGGAGATGACGGATAGAGATCAGCTGAGGGGATTGGATTATTTTGAGCAGGGCTATGTTAATTTAGATAGGGTTTTGATCCAAGGCGAGCTTGCGGGTAAAAAGTCATCACTCACAGGAAAACATAGTTACCGGCGTCGGTCAGGTGGAACTGACGTCGAACAGATAGGTACTGATGTCAGTCATGTGCAGACCAATAGAGTCGGTGGTGTCAGGTAGGTGAAGACTGATGTCGGTTAGAAGAAACTGATGTCAACAGTCATGGTCAGTCACAGGGAACCGACGTCGGTCGGGTGCAGATTGGGAGATGGTCAAGATCGGTCACTGGAACGGATGTTGGGTGGACAACAAGCTGTCAAGGAGTCTCAAACGCCCATGTGGAGGATTGAAAGTGTAAGTGAGCCTCATATTCATTGTTCACCTTCTTTATACTACTTGTCGCTCACCAATGGTCAAGAACCAGGAAGACGTGAAGAGGCAATGTAGGTAGAATCCAGGAAATAGTGGGAGCATGGCATGAATTCTTCAAAAGAGAACCAAGCGGGAGATTTGGTAGAGTTTCTAGTCAGGATGAAAGCACTGACAGATGAATGGATTCCCAAGTTAAAGAAGAGAGTGGATGGATACGTGAGACAGAAGGCAAGAGTATATGGTCTTGAGGAAGCTGTAGGATAGTGGTACAGGTTTGAAAGGTGTATGACTAAGCATGGCTTTGGTCAAGGTCATTGTAACCGTTGTGTTTTCTTTACCAGGTTGGATAATGGTTGCAACATTATTTTGTTAATGTATGTGGTGTGGTTGCTTGTTGCAGGATTACACATGCAGGGAGTTTCTGAGCTAAAGGTGAAGTTAGTTCAGAGGTATGTCATGAAGAATTTGGGAGCAATGAAATTCTTTGGCATAAGAGACATGGAAGATCACAGGTTGATTTTGTCTCCAGTGGGAGCTGATGTGAAGAAGGTGTTGGTAGGGTTCAATACGTAGGATGCAGAACCAATAAGCACACCAAGGGCTGGACAGTTCACGCTGAGCTTAGAACAGTGTTCAAAATCACATGAGGTCGAGTGTAGACCTGAGTTTTCCCAAGCAGTGGGAATTGCAGAGAGTTCGTAGCCAATTCGTGGAAGGAGCACTGGAGGGCGTTTCAGTGGGTTCTCAGGTATTTGAGATGGACCAGCAGCAGGAATTCATGCTATGTAGGGTCAAGGTCTTCACTACATGGAGTTGTAGATTCAGATGTGGTAGGTTACTTGGATGACAGGAGGTGCACCATAGGTTGTGTGGTGGTTGGTCTTCAAGATTGATCTTGAAGAGAGATACAAGCCAAGAAACAAATTAGACGGTGTATAGGTACAGGTATAGTGTAGTTGTTTATCTTCAAGTGGGAGATTGTTAGGTTGTGGAGCTAAAAGCTTCACTAATGCAAATAGGGAAGGAGGTTGCTGGGAGGTTGCTGAGTTGTAGAACAAGTTGTAGGGCAATCGACGTCGGTCTGATCAACCGATGTCGGTCTGATCAATCGACGTCGATCATATTACAGTGCAAAAGCAACCGACATTGATTATGAGTCAGCTAACATCGGTCAGGAAGGAGCCAGCGTCGGCAACCTGTGTGTGCATGTAGTTTGCATGCAGGTTCCAGACTGGTCTATTTTTGGACAGACAGTTTGCATGTAAAGACTATTTTTGGTCTTAAGTTGCGAGTCTAATTATTGTAAGTAAGAAGGTCTAATTATTGTATGCATGAGATCTATATAATAGACTCATGGGCTGTATTGTAAAATTGTACTAGAGTGAGAGAGCAAAGATTAGCTCCTTCAGAAGAGAGCAGGGATTAGCTTCTCCTAGTTCCAAAGGGGTGCTGAGTGTGTATGATCTGGGAGAGTTGCAGGCTGTGCAAGTTCTGGTAGAAGATCCACCAGGGTACTGGTTGAAGAATCATAAGGACTTGGTGAGGCAAGGACAAGGGTTCTTCAAGGTGTAGAGATATCTACGTGGTAAGTAAGGTATGGTGATTTGCAGGTTGATGCAAGAGCAGGGAGATCTACTTGGAGTACGGTTGTGTACTTGGTGTACTGGCAGTGTTGTTACTGACTGGTGGAGGTGAACAACAACTCTGTGTTTGAGTTGATTGTTGTGACCATTTTTTGCAGGAGAGTGAACTCTTGATTGAGAATTACTGGGAGCCCTTGAGGTGTGGGAAGCCTCACAAAGGTGTGAGAAGAAGTGGCATCTTCTTTATTGTATTTTCTTTCTGGATGAGTATTAATACAAGATTGTGTATTGTCTCTCATATTATGTGTTGTCTCATATTTCTAGTTATTTATCATTCTGGTTAAATTTCGTGTTTAGTTGCTAATACAAAGGTAATCAAGTGTGCCCTTAGTGGGTAGTAGGATCCTGACAAGACCAACTTATGAACTAATTAACAACTCAATCCATAAAGTGCAAAAACTTGTTCAATTTCTTGAGCAATGCCTTGTTTTCCATTTTCATATCCTACCATGGAACTGGTTTTTTCACTTGTTCTTATAATCAAGGACATAGGCATCCATAATATGATTATTAATCCAAAATATAAAGGCTACATAATTGGTTATCAAAGACCAAAATATTGTATCAATACCAATATGAAATCAAACCACAACCATACTTTAATCTTCCCTCTGTGTAAGAATAGTAATAGGAGTGCCCCTGATTCTTTTTAGATGTGCATCACTGAAAATGCCTTGCATTTTATCTTATGCATCCCAAGATAGAAAGGTTCTTCCTTTCACAACACCATCTCATATCTCAAGTGAACATGTGTTGTGTTCTTCATCCATGTTGATCCTGTAGGGCTAGTGTTTCTAGAACATTGGCTATTAGAATCATATATTCTTCCGATGAATTGGAACACCTTCCAATTTTCCTTTATACTAGCCAACCTGCATAATTAAATCAAACATAAGAACATAAAGCAAGAATCTGATATCTAAAAATAATTTTAATCTGAAGTATATCTAGCAACTGAAGCTAATCCCTACATTCACCTACTCTAATACCAAATTTGATACATAATCAGATAAACAATTTTTAAAAATGGATACTAAAATTCTCAGTTCCCTTTATTAAAATAGAATTAGATGCGAATTTCTAGGAATGGGTAAAAGTGTTTATGAAACTTTGAATATTCATTTCCTAATTTAAAACTTCCTATTTTGTGTCATATTTCAATTTCTCTTAATTCATTCTATTGTTCCGTTACTTCATTTACCAAATTGAATTATAAATGAAACTCATAATGATCTGTAAAAGGAAAGTGACACCAAAACTTGATAATAGAGTTCACCCATTTTGGCTACATCTTCAGGATTGTAATTACGAACCGATCCATTAAAAAGGATATAAATATTAAAAAAATTAATTTACATCCATGTGGAATATGAACTTGAGAATAATGCTAAAACCTAACTGTATGAAGAATCTGATCTATTTAACAGACATCTTCCCTTCATCAATAGCACCTATTCTTCTCCATGCTTTCAGGAAATTTTCTCCATTTAAAGTATATTAAAGACTCTTAAAATAAGCATAATAATAAATAGGAGTGTCTCTGATTATTACAGACCTACAACCCCTGATATAACCTTGCAACTACATTAATAAACCTTTCTTGGCTATAAACCTTAAAAAATAGAAGGATTGAAAAATAATAAGTCTTGGGTCTTGTTGTGTATTATTACATAGTCACACATACATTTTTTCCTTGCATATCACTATACAATAAAAGAAAATGATTTAATACCAGACTTGGGTTTCTTTGTGTCTATCTTTACATCTAAGATAATAGAAACACATAATAATACAGGCTCAATTTTACCCACATATTCACCCAAGGTTCAAAACTTAAAATAAATGAATTGACATTCAGATTGAGCATTACCAAATAGATTCATGCTTACATACATTCCATGAATCAAATTATATAAAATAGAAGACCGCATAATAATACGGATTTAGTCTACATCTTTATAGAACATACATGATTTGCCCAAACCCAATAGCCCTGTAATAAGCGTATCTCCTCCATATGGGACTTGTATATAAATATCATGTAGCATAGAAAGATTGTTCTTGGTCTAACACCTTACATAATAGATGCTTAAATCTCTAGGCTCAAGTTTTTTTGTGAGAATAATAAAACCTCTTTTCCATATTTGAGACTATCATCCTCTATTTTGGACCATGTATATGTTCTCCAACATCAAGGATATTATATCTTATAATGGTAAATAATATAGAAGAAAATGGCTTCCAAAAGAGAATATAACATTTCCCTTTACCATCGTGGCCTTTTTAATAACGCTTGGGACTATAAAACAAAATAGTCATGCCTAAGAAGACTCGATCTATGTTTGTAAAATATACTCTACCTTCTATTCCCAGTGGTGTAATAATTTATTTTCTTGGCCCAAAAGCCATACTAGTTTAAGAAAAGAAACATCCCCTTTATCTATTTAGGATGTGCAAATAGATCACACCATTGATGTAATCCTCCTCCACATAGACGGGTTTATTTAAAAAGAACGCCACCATGGCTTGGGCCTCAGATAGAACAAGGATACTCTTCTATGGCCAATGGCCTAGCTACATCCTTGGCATAAAAATTCATTCACTAAGATGCCTCCCTCTAAGTTCCCCTCTATCTATTAAAAATAAGGTCATATATTAATAATGCAAAAAATGTTGATGGCCTAATGGTTTGAGCCTCTTTCTAATGGATTCGAATCCATTTATTCCAAACTATCCTCATTCTCTTTTCAGTCATCCATGGTTCATCCTTGACAAATTCACAGTTGGTTAGTTCAATGATAAACCATTATTTTTGCCCACATGAAGAGCATGGTTAAATCACCTACAATCTTCTCCATGCTCCCAAATCCTCCTCAAATATAAAAATGTGTTTGTGACCAAAACTTATCATTTTTAAATTGGATATAAATCCCACATTCACTATGTATAAACATTATGAAGGCTTCAAATAGCCTTAGATACAACATATAACTCATGGCTTCGGCCATGTATCTTAGTTTTTTGCTTGGCAATTAAAACTAGTTTCAAGTTGGTTTCACCCATCGAGTCATCAAGCTAGTTTGGAAGATTCGATTAGATGTATTGGAAATTAGTACTCAAGATGTGAGCTAGCACTCGAGTTGATTTAAGTCTCGATTTGGGTTACATCGATTTGGATCCTTCAAACTCAAAACATTGGTTGGAATTCAAGCTTGAGTTGCTTGTTGAGTTGGCATGCATTTGGTTGGAAAATACATGATGAGTTGAGTTGGAAGGTAAGCTGGCCATGCTAATCTCAAAATTAGTATATAGACTTCGAAAATAGAGGAAAGTGGTGGCAGGCCATGTGGTGGCCTAAGGACCCACCATGTGGACCTTTCCAAATGTTCCTCATCCTGCCATGTGTCATAACCAAAAACACCAAAATAATATGGTATATAAACAATAGTGTAATTGGAATAATAAAATTAAACTAATATACGATAGTGATAGGATCCCCTTTTGTAACAAGAGTGGATCCCACTAGTTACGGTCTTTACAGCTGACCTTTTTTAAATAACCATTGAAGATTGATGATTAAAAAAAAATTTGGATCATTAAAGTTAGGGAAGCTCTTGAGGTGGTACTAAGAGTTAAATCCATTGTAAGCATAGTTCTTAAGATTAACCCATTCATGGAGGCACATATTAATTTAATGGCATCATAACTATAAATACTTAGGCCTAATAGCACACATGATTCCTGAATCAGGTTGTGGTGTACTAATTGTGAGGTGGAGGGACATAATAAAATTAATTTCTTGGGATAGAATGTGAGATCCCTCATTATGTTATGTGAGATTTATCATGAGGGCTACGATGTGCACAATTATCCTCTCCTTTAGCTCAAAACCAAGATTAAGGTATATCTATATAATGCCTCCACCCACAACACTAAATATTTTAAGGTGATTGATGAGATCTATGAGGTGAGATAATGATGTACATAATAGACCACATCAAGGCTAGCTAATAAAATTTATGGTGGTTCTAGATAATAATGAGGGTACATAGGTTGTGGTGGGGAACAAGGAGGTGGAAGGTTTCCCCTATGAAATTATTATAAGTGAAAATCACCAGAACATTACCAGTGATACTACCCCATGCATCTCACTTGTGAGTATTGTCATGGTGAGTGATAATTCATGGACTTCCCTAATTTGTATACCAAAATCACACATAATTATAGACTTGATAATGGTGCCATTATGATTAAACTTGCATGTAACTCATAGTAGTGAGTTCCAAAGACACAAAATTAAAAAGATATTGGTGGAAAGGTACATGCAATAACCCATAATGGCATAACTAAACCAATAATAGCTCCAAAAAAAAGGTCTAAATAGGATATGATTTGAGAAGATCCGAAGATAAGGTGACACACCTTTTGACCTCTATATCATCCTACCCAGATGGATCATGCTATAATGATATATTGTGAGAATCCATGTATGTCATGTATAATTTGTAGTGTGAACTTCAATTTGCTCGATACTTAGAATAAAATAAAAAGGAGGAGCTCCAACCCAAATTAAATGTTGATGAGTAGAGGAATGATATTATTGACATATTGTCTACTGTGATCCAAGGGAATGATCCCTATGTTTAAGAATCCTTTAGCTTAATATGTATGAAAACAACCAACCAAAGTACCTAGGCCACACCTAGTGTAATGGCACAAGGTAAGAGTAGCCCAAAATGTAGGGTATTTGTAGGAATTACTCATATATATAGCCATTAATGGTTAGTTAGTGTGTTAAATATTGGTGGATAGGCATTGAAGTTAATATCCTCATAGGAGATGTTTGGTATAAGATGGTCAGCCTCATTTTAAAACCTTTACAACATGTTTTGTTCACGGAAAACAAAAATTGCACTCAACCCATGGGGTTTTATAAAATTCTAGTGTTGAAATAATGAGTGAAATGTTTTGAGAAAAATTTGAGGTAATTGAACTCCCTAAGGTGGACAACTACTCAACTTTACTTAATTAACCTTAGTGTTATCCCAATAATGTAGATATATGCTTCAAAGAGCACTACATTATTTATTTAAAATGGGAAGGAACATATTATAATTCCCTTATAAAGTGATCAATGCCTCCCTATATCAAATTTTTTTGACTTGGAGAAGGAGATCAACAACATCTAAAACATCATGATGTAGGGATTGGAAAACATAGAGCCAAATGGGGATGACGTCTTGATCTAGGACAAGGTAGAGTCCACTTCTAACACCACAAGTATTGTCTACATCTGATGGATTTAGGCATCATATGAATTCATAAGAAGAAAATGTGGCATGGTGTATTTGAAACTTTTGTTTCTACCTATAAAAATAACTTGTGTACTAGCATCAAGCCTTCCTCAGTCGCAATTAATATTTGGGTACCATGCATTATATACAAGGTGAAGAGGATGTTTTACATTAGGAAGGGAAAACTTATTGTGTTTCCTATATATGATATATCCATGAGTTTTACCCCCTTTATATATGAACTTGAGGCATGTGTCTCAAAAGAGAAGGATCATTTGGGTATTTTTTATACAATTTGAATAAAATTATTGTGCATTATGGTCCAATCACAAGAAAATTATTCCCACTTAGATTGAATTTAAGGACATTATATGCTCTATATTTGAGAATAATAATAACTTAAAAATTATACCTACATATAGTGGTGACTCTAATTCATGGACACATGTTCATATATGTGAAGGCACTTGAACATGTTGTACACCTTGTTTCCCAGTAGGAATATGGGTTCATGCCTTATATCAAAATCTAAAAAGTAGGGCTCACCCATGGTATGTTGTGAATAAGATGATTCATGAAACAAAAAATTAGAAGGTCCTAAATGATAATTTCATCCATGATTTTTATTTCTCCTCATCTAACCTAGGGATAGTCTAACCTATGAAGTACACCTACCAAAATATCCTAGAGGATGAAGCTATAAAAGAAGAATGGATCAAACAAATATATAGTGACAAGGTACTCATGCTAAAAAATATATTTGAAGACTATATCATGAATAATAATTCCAATGACGAAAAATAAGTAATTTGGATGGTGCGTAATTAGAAATATAAGCCACAAGTATAAAATAATGTGTAATGTAAATAAAGAACCCCAAGAAGATACCCCTATTCATTCATAAGTTGAGACATCTCATGGGGAGAAATAAGTAAGGGATGTGAAATTTGATCAACATAAGGGATACCCAGAGCCTTTGAAAATTACTAGAGTGAATATTGACTCAAAAAGAGAGCCCAAAATTATGTCATTTGGGATTATTGGTTTAATTCAGAATTAGCATGCATTATGTTGTTTCTTTGGGAGTTCCAAGACCTTTTCCCAAGAAGCTACAAGGAGATGAAGGTTTGAGTTATTGTGTAAAATGGAGATCACCTTGGTGGATGATGCAAGACCCATGAATAAGTGTCCATAATAGATGACCCCAAATTTTCAATCCAATCTTAAGGAAGAAATTAATAGCATCTTAGATGTCATTGTAATCTCTCTAGTTGAGAAACCTAAATGGGTGAGCCCAATAATTTTTAGAATCAATAAGGATGGGTGCATATTCATATTTTTTTCATATAATCTTCTCATTTTTGCATGCGTCTTAGACTCATTTCCCACTCCTTTCACTTAGGAATTTATTGAGGTATTGGTAGGTTATGATATCTACATTTACAATAATGGATTTTTGGGCTTTCCCAAAGTGTAAATTTAAGAGGAAGATAAGCCCAAAACCACCTTTACTACCTAATTAGGGTTGTTTGTCTACAATGTCATGTCATTTATCTTGGATAATGCACCTAAAATTTTATCATGCATCATCATATCAACCTTCAAGTACTTTGTTCATTGTTTCATTCAAATATATTTAGATAATTGCATAGTGTATGGGTTAGTGATAGACCATCATGACAACTTTTGCCTCATGATCAAGCATTGTCACAAACTTCAAATTTATGTCAATTTGAAGAATTGCATATTTGTGACACCCTTTGTCACATTACTTGGCCATGTGATTTGTAATGGTGGCCTCCTTTTTGACCTTGCTAAGGTGGCCATCATTCTCCATCTTGAGGCACCCTCTACTCAATGAGAAGTGTGTATATTTATAGGGCATACTAGTTATTAAAATAAGTTCATTCACCATTATACCAAAATTAAAACACCACTAGAGGAAATTTTGTGTAAGTATAGTGCATTCATATGGGACAAGTCATGAGAGGAGGCATTTGAAACAAAGTAGAAAATATATCACAAGTGTGACTATCCTCTAATTCCTAGATTGGATGACACCCTTTTATGTGCATGTTGATGTACTAGGTACAATGAAAGGCATCATCCTAGCTCAATCAGGAAATAACAAGACAAACAATTCAGTTCACTATATTAGCTAGAAGTTTATGGTAGCTAAGAAGAATTACAAAACCACTGAGTATGAGACACTTGCAATAGTGTACACACTAAAAAAGTTTTTCCAATATATGTTATCCACCCATTTATCTTCTTTACTAATCATTAGGAATTGAATTACCTTTTCAATAAGCTAGTACTCCATGGAAGGATTCACTAATGGATCATGTTCTTTCAAGAATGCCAAATTTATGTGGTTATGAAGCCTGGTAAGCTAAACTGGAGTCGTGAACATATTTTACACACACACACACACACACACACACACACACACACACACATATATAGGATGAGAAAAAAATTGAGGATGACCATACATATGCTTAGTTATATGTGGTCCAATTCATTACTAAGTATGTTTAAGATATTACCCCTTTTCTCACATCAAGCATTTATCCTAGTAACCTTTCCATTAAGAAAAATTAAAAAAATGGATGTTTGTGTTTCTTTGTATCAACTCATTAGGGTGAAAATTATTATTCTAAGAATGAAACATTCCCACATAGGAATATCCTAAAACATGAGCATCCAAGAGTGTTACACAAAAGACATGAAGGCATTGCAAGTGGTCACTTTGTTGGAGAAGCTATATTCACATAAGATCCTCTTTTTTGGTCTATGGTGGCCTACCATATTTCAATATTCCATAGAATATGTGCACAAATGTGATGTCTATCAATGGACTAAGAAACCCAAACATCGAGATGAGATTCCTTTGAGCCTCATCCTAGCCCACAAACCCTATGAAAAGTGGTATGCTAATTTTTTATGCCCATTCTCTTGTTATTACTACCACTAACTATTGCACTTGGTAGACTAAGGCAAAATTAATGAATAATTACATAACATTAACAATAATGCACTTCTTTTGGGAAATATCATTAGTTGATATAGGTGCAATCTGAGTTTGAAAAGTGATTTAGGTACCCATTCCATTAGTGATATACCATGTTCATCTTACTGTCTAACTTTATTGTTTCACATCACAAGGCTACCCCATACAACCCACAAGAAAATGGGATCACATAAGCTTTCAATAAGATCATTGGTACAACATTGACCATGATTTTTGATGTCAGTTGGAAAGACTGGGGAAATCATGTTTCAGTGTTATTATGGGCTTACTAAATGATTTATAAACACCTTAATAGGTCCAATCCTTTTCATATTATGTTTTGGAAAAAATTAATTATTCTCATAATTTTTTTAACTCATCTCTGTGAATCATGCACATGGATTGACTAGAAGATAAGGATTCACTCAATGCATGACTTCAGGACCTCATGTAAAGATAAAAGGTGTGTCATGGCTCAATGGATCCATATTGTTGAGAAGGCATAAAAAAGGATTGGCATAAACAACATATCAATGGAAATATATTGCTTGAAGGAACCTTATTTTATTCTAGGATTCTAAGTTATTAAACCACCTAAGGAAGTTTCATATCTATTGGTTGGGGGCATTCATAAACCATGTGTAGAGTAAGAAACACAAGAGGGTTAATAAAATGTTAGTAGAACTAAATCCAAAATGAAATCATGAACTAACACTATATGTTTTCTCCCTAGGGTGAACTAGAATCACTAGACAAGGAAATCAATATAAGAATACAAATATGACATTCACCTTCCTTGAAGACCCCACTTAACAATTGTTTTGCAAATGTTTGTGCTCAGTTTGTGGATATAGGAGTCTTTGCCAATGCGTATTTTCATTATGATGGAGTCTACCCTTATTCATCAATGGCTTTAATCAATTAGGGTGAATAAATGGTGAAGCTTGTAGCAATATTTTGGCATTAATGTTTTGCACAATGAAGCTTGATAATTGTTCATGGAGGCCCTTAAGGCCCTTATATTTATAGCTTGGCTAAAATGATAATGACCATCCATCTCAATATGTGTGGTCAAAGATTGATTCAACCTTGGATACCGAATGAATTTAATGTTGTAATTAATATTTGGAATAATGGAGCAATTAATAGGCATGAATTTCACAAATTAGATATTTGTTACATTGATTAAGCATGGCTTGAATTTTTTGACTTTGTGATTGATGATGTCACAATGATGTCACCTTTTGTTGTATTTTCATTTTCCAAAATTAGATATTGGCTAATTTGATATGTATTTTTCACTTAAGTATTTAATTGAATTGAATTAGTTAAGTTAATCTAATTAGGCTTTTTATAATTCTTAGAATTTGATTAATTATTATGCACTATTGGTCAAAAACATCAATATGCTAGGTTAAAATTTGATTGGAGATGAATTAGAATAAGATAATGATTTCATATATGATAGTACCCTAATTAGGTAAATATTGACATAAATTAGGAATTGTATGTGATGTGTGTAGATGAATTAGAGTGTTTTGGTGGTTTTGGTCCAATTTATGCATTATTACTGGAAGTTGTTCAAACTTGAAATTTCAACATGATAGTGGTGGGAATTGAGTGTATACATTTTGCCCTTATTTGAGAAGGCATTGCAAGACATTAGGCATAATAACATATTTTAAAATAATGAAAATTTCTTTAAGAAGAATTTGAAAATTTTGGCCAAAACATAATCAGTGACCCATAATGTCCCCTAGAGAGGGAAGTGTTGACGTTGGAAAATTGCACCCTTTGATAGGAAGTTGAACTCCTGCCTTATCCTTACAACATGGAAACTCCCCTCTCGCCTGTGGGACTGGCGAAGCTAGAGGGGAGAGTCTCTAGATAAGGGCTAGCTCCCTTTGATGCATCATGTTTATCTCAGTTAATGCTAATACAGGTATATACAGCTATAAAATGGGGGGGGATGAAAAGGGAAAGGAGATTGCAGGAAGAAAACTATTCTAAAGAGGTAATGCACCAAAATAAGTTGACCTTCCTATATCCACACTCAGGATCAGACAAAATAACATACATACACTCAGACTTGGCAGAAAGGCCAGGCTGCAAGAAAATGGCAGGGAGGTTCTTATGAAAACACAGGAACAAGGACTCACCAAGATGATGTGAAATACATACTGTAAGTGACTTCCTCTATTATATACTTCCAAATAGAGCTCTTCTCCTGTCAACTATAGAAAATGGCACCTTGTAGATAACTGGTGTGTTGGTGTTGAACCTGTGAGAGCATCAAAAGACAATGATTGAACACAAATAAACACTCAGGACATACATAGAATATCTATCCAAGAAGAGGTAAAACTACATTTATTTGATTCAAGTGGAAATTTTAGAAGAGCTATGCCTTGTAAAAATGTGGAAGATAATTACAAAATGACCAATTCGCAATGTTATATGGAAAAAACCAAATAGGCTCATTTGGCACTCCTTCTTGCAAGTGGGCTATTGTGTCCCTCATTGGGAAGAAGAAAACACTATTGCCGATGTCATCCTTCTAGAAGGGACCTGCTAGAACCATGCTTGTAGCTTTGTCTTTTCTCCATTTTGTCTTATCTGGCTCATTCGGCCCCTAGGGTGAACATCTTGGCGGGTCGCTGCATTCTGAGCTCCTTTTGGTTAGCACTCTCTTTGCTTTGAACATAAATGACCATTTTACTTTGTCAAACTTGACATCCTCTGGGTTGTCAGTTGTCTTTGCTGGCTTCTTCTACGGCTTGCTTTAGTCTTAGCACCCTCCCGAGCAGCTCCTCTGACTTGTATACTTCGGTGGGTCCTTGTTTGCCTTGGACGGTCCATCGGGCCTTTATATGTTTTCCACAGACTTTTGTCTATGGACATTTCCTCGTGGACAAAAATTCCAT
This sequence comes from Torreya grandis, assembly GCA_037957365.1. Taxonomy (NCBI): domain Eukaryota; kingdom Viridiplantae; phylum Streptophyta; class Pinopsida; order Cupressales; family Taxaceae; genus Torreya; species Torreya grandis. The sequence goes on from JARHVA010001832.1 coordinate 87,184, forward strand.
GGAAATTCACCAGGTTTGTTTGCTATGTTTTCTGCGGGCTTTTGTCTGTGGACATTTCTCGTGGACAAAAAGTCCACGAAAATTCTGTCTGCCCCTTGCCTTTTATTTTTTTAAGTCGATCCCAAATTCCCTTTTGATGTGCCGGCCCTTCAATAGGGTATTTGACTTGGACTGCCCTTTGGCCACGTAGAAAACCAATGAACTAGGCATTGAACCAAAGTGCTGGACTAAGCTGGAACAAGGCCGTTGGAATTTGAAGAAGATAAAACAAATGCTGATAAACCAACCAGTTGAACCAATCGTGTTGAATCAAGCAGAGAACTACTGGCATTGAACTTGTGCAACCTAGAAATAACTGTCTTCAAATAGCGAGGGAAGAAGGTGAATGATTTTGGCCTGTGGGCAAAGATTGGTCAACAGCTGGTGACTCACAGGGGAAGCATGCCTGCTATGCTTAGAACCTAGTTGCCTTGCAATCCATTAGGTGCGGAGTCAGATGCAGCTATAACAAAAGGTAGCAATAGCCCCAAAATATTCAAGAATCAAACACGAAGCTTTACCCCACATGCAAAGGGAAACACACAAGGCTAAAAAAAACTACATGTGCAAACTTCACTTAGGGAAAACAAGAAAGACAACTAAAAAAAACTAATATGTATAGCTAACCAGGGATTCTCGCCTCCCTCTTAGATCAAAGGGGAAACTTCTCAAGTTCCCTTCCTGGCAAGAAGACTTATGGTGCCAGGCAAATAGCTGAACGAAAAAGAGAGTTGGTGACCTGCTCCTCTTGCCTACCACCTGGGTTGGCTGGTATCCGAGTGGATCAAAATCAAACATGCTTTTGACATATATATACTCTACTTGTCCTTAGAAGCCTGTTGAATGCTAGTCCCTTCTATTGGTGCTCCACACCAAGAAATCAATGGCTACTAGCTCATCACCACAAGCCCTTTGATCTGTGCATTCCCTTTGCAATGTATCATGGTCTGATTTGTTTCCTTCTGCCTCATTGAAAATCCTACCAAACTCATCCCCTACTTCCTTTTGGCCTTCTTGGAGAAGTTTGCTTGTAGTGATGTTTGAAGTGGACTCACAAAATGATTGCTCATCCCACAGAATATCACCTCTCTATTCAAAACTCTCTTCTTCCAGGCATTCCTCCAGGAAGATAGACTTCTCCTTTCCCTCTTTGCTGATCAAAAATTCTAGATTCTCAAAAATATCCTCCTGATCCTCCTCTTTCTCAGGCTCCTCAGTGTATTCATCTTCATCATCAAAACAACAAGGAAGTTCATCAAACAGAAGGGGAGAGAGCTCACCATGCTTTTGTTCCTCCTCGTATTGCTGGAACATCTGCATATATGTAAGACTTGCATCCTCTCCATTGTTGATAAGGTCTTCACAAGGAGCATTGATGATGATTTCTTCTTCATCGTTGCTCATGATAGCTGCCTAAAGAACTGTAGATTGGATCTTCTGCTCCTCACTCGCCTTCTACAGAATAGGTTCTTCCTTGAGAAGAGGTGAAGTGGAGAATATATGTGGAAGAGGAGGCAGTCCTTGAGCTAGAATTGAATGATTCTCCTCTCTCCACTTGGTCAGCACTTCATCAATATAAGGTATGGCCTAATTTCTCTCTTTGAAATGTGTAAGTGGGGTGTGCTCAGACATAGAATGCATTGTTTGGTCCGAGCCATCCATCACACATTGGTTGAGGAATTTCTCTCTGGATTCCAACTCCACAATTCTCTTGGCCAGATCTTCTTGGAAAAGCTTTTCCTGGAGGTCACTAGCATTATCATGAGTAGGCACAGCTTCAGCTTCTTCAAGGTTTTGAAAAAAACCTTGCTTCTCTTCTTCTTTTTTGCCCCATGATTCTACTGTTTTCCCCCAGTGCAGGATCTCTAAATTAGAATTTTTCTCCTGTGAACAGGCATCAACTTTGTTTTCTCCAAGGTCCTGGGGCTCCTCCACAAGGTTTGTAAATTTTATTTCTTTTTCAAGAAGCAGCATCATCCTGGCCTCTAAATCTTCAATTTGTTTGGCTAGGTTGTCCTGAAAGAGTCTTTCTTGGAGGTGACCAGCATCATCTTGTTGAGTAGGATCAGCTCTGAGAGAGATGTGCTGGTTCATGGTATTTTCCCCAATGGAAAATTCACAATCTAAGGAGTTTAGAAGGTTCATCTCCATGGGAGGTTGTTCTGATGCCCTCTGGTGTTGGAAATCTAGGCACACGAGATTGGGGGCAGATGTATTTGATGAGCTGGAATGAACAAGTGCTATCTGATAGAAAGGATTTGGTGTAAAAGAGGGGGCTTTTTTTAGAATAGGAGGGGGCATGCAAGGCTGACTGCCTTGAAAAAATGGTTCTCCATTTTGTTGCCTCTTCTTTGATGGGTTGCAAGGCCTGTGCTTGCCCAAACAAGCACTCCTCTTTATACATTAGCTCATGCTGATATCTATACTACTCTTCTAGCCTGTTAATCTCCAATGTCTGCCTCTCAAACTCCAGCGCCACCTCCCTTATCGTTGCAGGGCAACTAGGAGAGTCGCTTGAGGGGATTGCATAAATATCTGGAGCCTGATTATATTCACATGAAGGAAAACAAAACCCATGATTTTGAGCAAAGGAAATATACATACAAGAAAAGATTTCTGATGGCACCAGGCTACTTAACCAGTAGATTTAACTTGGAGTCACCAGATGCTAAAAATATTTGATTTGCTGTAACAGGACCAGCATCAATCCTAAGACTTTACTGTGTTGTAAAACTATGTCCCACCAGGCATGCCAGAACTATTGACATTGGAAAATTTCACCCTTTGACAGGAAGTCAAACTCCTGACTTCTCCTTGCAACATGGAAACTCCCCTCTCACCTATGGGATTGGTGAAGCTGGAGGGGAGAGTCTTTAGATAAGGGATAGCTCCCTTTAATGCATCATGTTTATCTCAGTTAATGCTAATACAGGTATATATAGCTATATAATGGGGGGATGAAAAGGGAAAGGAGATTGCAGGAAACAAACTATTCTAAAGAGGTGATGCATTAAAATAAGTTAACCTTCCTATATCCACACTCAGGATCAGACAAAATAACATACATACACTCAAACTTGGCAGAAAGGCCAGGCTATAAGAAAATGGCAAGGAGGTTTTTATGAAAACACAAGAACAAGGACTCACCAAGATGCTGTGAAATACATACTATAAGTGACTTCCTCTATTCTATACTTTCAAATAGAGCTCTTCTCCTGTCAACTACAGAAAATGGCACCTTGTAGATAACTAGTGTGTTGGTGTTGAACCTGTGAGAGCATCAAAAGACAATGACTGAACACAAATAAAAACTTAAGACATACACAGAATATCTATCCAAGAAGAGGTAAAACTACGTTTATTTGATTCAGGTGGAAATTTTAGTAGAGCTATGCCTTGTAAAAATGTGGAAGATAATTACAAAATGACCAATTCGCAATGTTATATGGAAAAAACCAAAGAGGCTCATTTGGCACTCCTTCTTACAAGTGGGCTATCATGTCCCTCATTGGGAAGAAGAAAACATTGTTGCCGATGTCATCCTTCTAGAAGGGACCTGCTGGAACCATGCTTGTTGCTTTGTCTTTTCTCCATTTTGTCTTATCTGGCTCATTCAGCCCCTGGGGCAAACATCTTGGTGGGTCGCTGCATTCTAAGCTCCTTTTGGTTAGCGCTCTCTTTGCTTTGAACATAAACGGCCATTTTACTTTGTCAAACTTGACATCCTCTGGGTCGTCAGTTGTCTTTGCTGGCTTCTTCTGCGGCTTGCTTTAGTCTTAGCACCCTCCTGAGCAGCTCTTCTAACTTGTATACTTCGGCGGGTCCTTGTTTGCCTTGGACGGTCCGCTGGGCCTTTATATGTTTTTCATGGACTTTTGTCCACGGACATTTTCCCACAAACAAAAATTCCACAGAAATTCCCCAGGTTTGTTTGCTATGTTTTCCACGGGCTTTTTTTCCACAGACATTTCTTGCAGATAAAAAGTCCACGGAAATTTTGTCTGCCCCTTGCCTTTGCTTTTTTTAAGCCGATCCCAAATTCCCTTTTGACGTGCCAGCCCTTAGGTAGGGTATTTGACTTAGACTGCCCTTCGGCCACATAGAAAACTAATGAACTAGGTGCTGAACCAAAGTGTTGGACTGAGCTAGAACAAGGCCGTTGGACTTTGAAGAAGATAAAACAAATGCTTATAAACCAACTAGTTGAACCAAATGACTGAACCAATCATGTTGAATCAAGCAGATAAGCACTGGCATTGAACTTGTGTAACCTAGAAATAACTATCTTCGAATAGCGAGGGAAGAAGGTGAATGATTTTGGCCTGTGGGCAAAGATTGGTCAACAGGAAGTAGGGGATGAAAGACATGCATGGGATCTCAAAAAGAGATGAAATAAATAAAAATAAACTAGCCCCAAAATGGGTTTTCCTAGTTGATAGATAATGATGTGCCCTAATAGGGAAGATTTTATCATTTGATGCAATGAAGTGCCCCAATAGGGTAGATTTGATCATTTATCAATTTAAAAAGGTTTGCCCCATGTAGTGCAGATGTTTATTTTAGATAAATAATGATTAGGAATGTGATGACTATTTTATGGATAGTATACAAGGAGAGCATCTTGTTGCAGCATTGATGATTAGAATTCCCATGTATGATTTTTAATATAGCACCAATATGGTATCCACGATGATATAAATGACCATGATGACCAACCCATAACATGCATAAGGACCAACCCCTAATTTGATAGAAAAGTGACACCATCACACCAATGATAAAAACCATGATGGGAATGTTGGTTTATGCCAATGGATATACTCAAGTGTAATGACATAATAAAAATCACCATGATGATGCCCCCATCAACACAGAGGATTGAGTCAAGGTAAAAATAGAAAAGGGAAACAAACAACATTTAATGAAACAAGCAAACACAAACTAAAAGAAAAAAATATAAAGTGTCCAATTGCTCTAAGAAAATCACCAAGAATAATTAAAAATCCTCAAACATCATTCCAAAGATGAATGATGCCTTCTTAAAGGGAAAGCAGAGAAATAAAATTAATGGGTGGGCCCATTAATAGAAGAAATAAACATGTGTTTCAATAAAGAGGCTAAAAAATGGAGTAATTAGAAGGAAATGAATAAAAAAATGGGTAAACAAGGAAAACATAGCCTCTCAAGAAGAAATAATGATCATAAATAGGCCTAGGGAGTAAAAATTCAAATTTTAGCTATAAATTTACCCTTGGGGGTGAAAAATATTCATTTTCACCCTCCACTATTTCAATTTAGAGCTCTGAGTTTTGTGCATGAGAGAGACAATTAAAATGGGTAATATCCTACACCAGAGACACCTTGGGGAGTACATTTGAGATTACCAACAACCACTAGGGATCGAGGCATTGGTAAGTACCTTTTTTGGTTTTTAATTTGGTCATTAATTCTATTTAATGTTAGGTAAACAATCAAATTGGCATCTTCACTATTTTTGAAAAAAGGGAAAGATGAAGTCATCAATACAAATAATGATTTTAGAATGAAATATATGAACTTGCAACATAAATGATGAAATCAATGGATATCATTACATCAGTGATATTGCCTATTTTGGTGCCAATTGCATAAATGGTGGGATCATTGAGGAAACATCAAGGTTGCTAGTCAAATGGAAGTATAACCATTCAAATGGAAAAATTACCTAAAAAACAACACAAGGTATAAAAATAGTGAATTTGATACAAACAATGAGGTCCTCCTACCAAATGGTAGGATCAACCTACGTAATAGTGAAGTCGTGGACCTGATAAGGAAAATGGTAGGATCACCTTGTAGAATGGCAAAGATGCTTTGTATAATGGTGAAGTCACCAAAGAAAATGATGAGGTTTCCAAAAATGGCAAACACTCCAAAGAAAGGGGAATCTAATATAGAAGAATTAAATTCTAAGTCCAAAACTAGAATAAAATGGTAAATTGATCAACTAAAAGAAAAATATATAAGTGACTAACTTGACTCTATTTGGTTTGTGTTACACAAGAACATGTAGGAGTCATCATAGCACATGAGTGATGGTGACAAGTACTATGTTATCCTGACATTATGATGGATGAGATTATGGGATTGTTAGAGGAATTATATTTATGACACATAACTTAGTTTCTAGTGATTTGAGTAGATCATGCATATTTTTCAGCACTAGTAGAGTGATGGTATTTAGAGACTTCGACATTTTACCTACTTATCAAAAAGGCTACTATGACCTTAGAGGATGTGAACAAGATTTTGTGAGTGCCTATTTTGGGTTAGTGGATCTATTATATACTAGAGGGTAGGATTTTGGTATTAAAGGAATTGATTAGAGTGATGGACCTGGTTATTAAATAGGGGTCTATTTACATTGACACATTTGAGGATCTGGTTTAGCCTCCAATGATTATTTTGGGAGTGGTAACACTTCCACCACAAGTTTTAGTGGCCAAGGAGGTATTGATTTTGATGCATCTTATCATCGGCCTCTTACTACCTAATAAGAATGGATTATTCTTTTAGATTAGGCTGATAGGCATGGTTTGATACATGTTATATTATACTATTCACTTGGCATGGGTCTATGTTATATTTGTTTAACTCTTTAGGGATTTGTACATGATTACGTATCAGAGAGGGAATAGTATTAGACACAACACTCTACTCTAGATTTGGGATTGATGACATATGACTATAGAGTGAACTATTAGACCATTATTTTAGTGGGGGTCTAAGGATCTAGTGGCTTATGGGTGGATCTATATAGGAGTGGGGTTGTAAGGCCATTGAGGAGATATACATTTTATAGGTGAGCCATCAACTAGATGGTAGAGGTGATTTTATCTGGTGGCCATACCTAGTGATGTAGTTTGGTTAGATAGAGGATGGATTTATATTTTAGTATATTTTGATGCCATACTACATCTTAGGTCATCATGATTTCATCATGGAGATTTTTAGGCTAGATCATATGCAATGATAGTTCAACTTTTAGTAGGATGTGTCGAATGAGCCCCACTTTTTTACACATGTTATAGGGAGATCAAAAAGTAGGGGATACCCATACTGAGATCCTTGGCTATTAGATATTTTGATATGGTATAACCATAATGTGGGATTATGTAGGTAGGGTTGTAAATGCTGACATGATAAATGCCTATACAACATGTTGGATAGGCTTTTGACCTCTCTGATTGACCATACTACAACCCCAATAGCTAAGGCAACATAGGAGAGTTAGATAAAGGAGGGATGGGGATTAGGCATAGGTAAAGGTATAGATTCCAATTCAACTAGTGATATCATAGGTGATCCCCCTGTAAATTATTAAGGTTCTAGTGGCACATCCTGCATATAACCTGCATAATAGGTTCTATAGATCTTAGTTTAGCATATGGCTTAATAGCCTCTACAAATCACATTTGTAAAAGGTGGTGATAGAGATGGATATGGAGATGAGGATGGAGATGTATATAGGGGACAAAATAATCTAGTTGACATAAAGATGGTTAAGGTAGAAGGTGGGGACTCATGCCATGGTATAGGGACAAGAGAGATTGAGACTGTATACACATAATATTTTCAACTTTTATCAAATATTGACACTTTACATTTTGTAGGAACCTATTGAGATATAATATATCTGAGTGCACATCCTAAGGGGTACACTAGGAAAGGGGTGGGTAGACCTTTGGTGCTTTGTATAATTTTTTCCCCTTATTGCCACATTATTACCAATCCAACTAGCTCTTAAAACCATTCCCTAAGCTATTACTCCTCCATTTCACACTCCAGTATTTTTCCTCTTTTCATTCTCCTTTTCTTTCCTTAATTCCCTTTTATACATTCAACTGTACTAGGTTGATCAGGGTCGACCCTGTATAGTTTAGGGGTATTTTTTACTTTTTGGGTTTGTTAGCTTTTCTATCGACCTAGCTCAGACCTAGTGAATTATCCTTGAAAATATAAAGGGTTGACTAGGTTCAACCCTATATAGCCTACATTTTGGGAGGATTTAGGGAAAGATCCACCTATAAATACAAGATAATTTCATCATTATTTCATATATGCAATCAAGAGTTATTATTTACTCGCACTTCTTCACAATCTGCTCTTCCACCATTCTATTTGAGGAGTCTTAGATTAGGGGTTATACTTGGAGAATCTAATCTTGTGGATAAGTCTTGGATGTTTTGGCCTTTTTTAGTGATCCTTACAAAGCACAACAACCTCTTGTGAAGCCCCTTGGCCAAGGGAGAGATTAAGTATTGATGGGTTCACATTCAAGAAAGTATATTCTAACTTTATTCTCCTCTCTTAGGTAGATAGAATTAGTAAAGTGTTGGCTTAGATAATATTACTCTTCATATTCCATGTATTAGGGTTTTACTCATATTTAGCTTAATTTATATTCTCCTATACATGTTTTTATTTCTTTACTAACCCCTCATGTTGTGCCACAAGATTTAGTGTGCACTAAAGTAAATTTACTTTCTTATTTATTATAATAGAGTGAATATTAAACCTTAGGACTTTTTTAGGGTTTTTGCATGATTATGTTAGACTATAGGATTTGAAACCCTACCTCACATGGTGTATTATGAAAATTCATCCTCTAATCGGGTCTAGTGGATCCCCATATTGGTCATGTTTCTGATTAACAAATGTATTCCTAATTGAAAGTGTAGGTATGATCTATCTTCTCTGAGATACGTTTGATTTATAGACATGATGAATTTATGATTGCATACATTCTATTAAAACCAATGTGAAATTAACTCTTGAAGGATTTATTTCACTTTATTTCATTATTTTTAGCATTATTTTATCATATTTCTATCATACTAGATCAACTCTGTCAACCCAATTCTAATCTCTATGTGCAAGTTTTTAGGAACATGCAACTAGATCAATTTAGATGACCCAGTATAGGTTTCCAAACTTTTAGAATTCTAGTTTAGACTACTAGGTCAACCTAGTTAGCCCTGTACACTTTTAGGCATCTAGATTTAACTACTAGGTCAACCTAGTCGACCCTGTACATTCCAAACACTCAGTAGCACGATTTTATAAAGCTTAATCGACCCAGTCAACCCAATTAGTAGGTTTTATAAGCATATTCCAAGGTTCTTGCTAGTAATATTCATTCTTAGCATCTTTGATCTACCAAGGTTCCTTTCTATCTCTCTGTCTCTTTTTTTCTGTTTTTCCTTTCACAATTTGCAGTCTTCAAAACTGCCTCTGCACAGTCAACTAGATCAACCATGTCAACCCAATTCTATTTTCTGTGTTATCTAAATAACTAGGTCAACCCTAGTTGACCTTATTTATTTTTAGACCTTTGTTCTATAGTACACATTTGACCCTATCAACCCTCTTCTATATTTTGTGCATATAGTGTCAACACTATACCTTATTTCAAGTTAGAATTAATCTCTATATGCTATTAATTAGTTTACACTTTCTTTTCTTATTTCTTTCATGTTTAGAATAGTTCACATAGTCTAATTAGGGGGTTTTTAATTAACTATTTAGTTTCACTATTTCTATTTTATGCACACACCACCAAATCACAAAAACTAAATAAGCATTTTAACATTTGTCTACCCAAGGCCAACCTACTTAGATTTAATCACCAAGAAGGAAGCCAACTTGATACTCTAGTCAAGTATAAAACATGATTAATGGTATATTCTGACTAATCACTTGATACCATTATCATTGTAGTGTGTGAAGTGAGGAGGTAGGCCCCAATACCACGCTTGTATCATTGCCACTATAGTCCCTTTCAACCCAAACTACCTAAAACCATCCTTAGATTGATATCTATTTCCTTGCTTTACAACCAACTTCCCATAACATTTAGGTTGACCAATTAGTTATCTCTTTACTTTCTAGGTTGATTAATTGCTCTTTGCTTAATTGTGTGTGTAAAAACTTGCATTATCCAGCATTAGTGCAAGATTTTGTATTGTGTGACTCAATTGGATTAGCCAACATTGATCTAATTCACTTTTGTTTCCATTTAGTTCTTACTTTTTTAGATTAGCTACAAAAATTGTCTTGTTTTGGTTCATAACTTGTTATCAACCTTCTTATTTTCCCTGTCTGATGTATTAGGCTGACCCAATTGACCCTATACCTTTTTATATCCTTTGTACACTATACAAGATCAACCCAGTCAACCCAATATTATCTAAAACCTTTTTTACCTCTTTTTCCAATCTCTATTTATTATAATGGATCGACCTAGTTGACCCTTTATTGTTTTTAGGTCCTATTTTCTATGTTAGGTCAACCTAACCAACCCTATACTATTTTATGCTTTCTATGTTCATAAATCTAGTTCCCTATTTCTCTAATTTTGCATTTTTTTCATCTCTCTTCAGTTAGAATGAAGTCTCCTATTAGAATTTTCTTAGATAGTTTGAATCTATTTAGATACTATATGGGATGTTCATTTCTCCCTCTCTTTTCCTCCCAAGGGCACCATCACTCTTGGGGCACCTCTTCGCCTCCATCTATGAACTATAACAAGGTGTAAATAACACCTCAAGATGAAGTTGATGGATCTAATCCTTTCTTTACTTACCAAGATACTTTTCATCTTCAAAAAATTCAAACAAATGTAGGAGTGATTGACACAATTTTATTCAACAATCTCATTAATAACCCATCTTCTAATAATCCTCCCCCTAATACCAATTTGGGGAATGATCCTACCAATACCAACCCACCTCTCGATACAACCCAAATTTTAGCCCAAGTTATCCAACAAATGAACATAATACAAAATTTTAGCACCCATAAAATGATGCAACTTCAACAACATTTAATCAATGTGGCTAATCAACTTCTAACTATGCATCCACAAGATAATCCAAATTTCATTCCTCCACTTCTTAGGGATACCTCAGGCATTTTTTATTCCTCAACCCATAATGAATAACAAAATGCTTCAAAACATTCAAAATGAGATTTAAACCCCTTTATTATATCCATTGATATTGGTAACATATCTCTAACTATCAAATATGATGGGACCAAAGACCTTGCCTAATTTCTCAAAGCCTTTAGCAACCTTTACAAGGAGTGGATCCAAACTAATGCCTTCACCACTAATAAAATCTTAGCGAAAACCTTCACTGGTGATGTATTATAATTGTATAACTAACTTCCCCAACATTTTATTTGTCAACTTGAAGATTTGGTTAATCCCTTAGTTAAAGAGTTTCAACACAATGATCTTCTCAAAAATTGTCTTAAGTCACTTCATCAATGATAATTAATCTCCAAATAAATCCACTCATGAATTTATCAAAAGATGAAAATATTTAGCCCATAAAGCCAACCATAACATGACTGATGATAACTTATTCAAACTCTTTATCATAGCTTTGACTCCCACTCTCCAATATAAGGTTTGAACCTTTGCTCCCCAAACACTTAATGAAGCTCTTGATCAAGATAAATGTTAAGACTTTGTCATGAAGCAATTTGAACCTAATACTAAAATTATTAAAGGATCTTTCCAAACATCTAATGATATCACTAGTAATACTCTGTAAACCAAAATAGGAGTTTATAAAACTAATGTTCTTTCACCTTCTTACACACCTCTTTCGATTCACCAATGAAATAAATTTTACTACCATAAAAACCTTTCATCTATCCTAATGCTTCTCCTAAGTGGTATGATCCCAATTTATTTTGTTGGTTCCATGCCGACATTAGGCATTCTCATGAATCTTGTAGAGGGCTCACTAAATTTATTGTCTCTTATGTGCTTGGTGATTCATTCAACCATGAAGCTATGTTCAATATTCATCATCAATAGTATACTGCTACCTCTCAAAAATTATAAACTTATTAAGTTTCTACTTCTAATAATAAAAAATCCTCTTCAAATAATCAATCAACTACTAAGTATGTTTATGCCATTGATGCTGATTATGACCAATAATTTAAAAATTATCAATATGTCAACATTGCTAAAGTTAATTATTGTTGTAAACCAACTCACAAAGATCCCATTACCAAGCCTAAAAATCCATCTTTATAATAACAATTGATTAAAGATACCACCACCATCACAAATCTTTAATTGGAAGCCCCTAAGGAACAACTTCCTACTTCCAATCCTCAAACCACATTTATTCCTCCAAAATATAATCTTTTTCCTAAACCTCATGCTAGTTCTTATAAATCTCATTGGAACTTTCTTGAATAAATTAACTCTATGCCTTGTAAGATTCCAATTATGGAGTTGGTTCGTACTTCACCCTATTATCAAAAATTCCTTAGGCAAAAATTTTAAGAAATTGAAGATCCTTCTTCTATAGATGAAGAAACACATTCTATCAAATCTCAACCTACCAACATAAATACCATTGAAACTATGTGTCCTTCTTCCAAACCCTCTATTGAATTCCTTGAAGAGGACATGATCAATGATTAGATTTTTTTTGTGTCGGTGATCCGCCACTCTTTATCAAAATAGCCATAAATACCTCTCTTATCCAAAACATTCTAGTTGATGAAGGCTTTGGTATTAATGTGAAATCTTTATGGATTATATAAAAACTTGGTTATAACAAGGATCATCTCAAGAAAACTCATCTTACTTGTTGTGGTTTTGATAAGACCAATCAAAATCCACTTGGTTGTATCTAGCTTCCATTAACCATTGGACCTAAAATAGTTTGAACCAAGCTTATGGTCCTTGATCTTCCTTTATCTTATAACATACTCCTTGGTCATCCATGCACTCATCAAATGAGTTCCATTACTTCTTTTGTTATTCAATGTATTATATTATTACATAATGGAAAATGATATAAGCACGAAGCTGATCCTAACCCATGGAGCATTTAGCTTCCCAATCCTAAATCACAATATCATATTCCTACCATTCCTAAAATCAATAGTCCTATTTTAACTGAGTTCATAAACATGAATCTTAATTTACAAGTTACTCTTGTGTATTTTGATGATGATGAGCCCAAAAATTGGCAACATACTTGCAATACTACCAAATTACCTCCCTACATTTTGCAATGGCTTTCTCTTTCTCTCTTGCCAAGAGACCATATTGTTCCTCTCATGGATGAGATTGTTTATTTTCCCCTCCATTAAATGCTTAGTAGCCTTCTCTACCAAATGATGCCTTCATTTACAATGATTTTAGAGTGGCTAAATTATTTCAAGATCCTCTCATCATGTCTCCTTGTACATTTAGTAATATCATAATTTCACCCTCTAAAACTCCCCCTAATTCTTAAGCATATACAATTTTTCCAACATATGATGATAACTATATCATGGCCCAAGATCAATATAGATACTTGGATGTCCAACATTATCAGAAAATCTTATCCAAAAGTCATGATTTTAATTGATGTTCATACTATTTCTATGGACCACACCTCAGATCATGAGGGTCATGTGCCTCCTGCCGATCTTCTTCTTATCGATACTCCTTATGTTGTAGAGCAAATTAGACCTTATGAACCTCAAAAATTTTATACATATCCTTTACCACCTATCAATCTAATCATTGCCTCTAATCCTTCTCTTGTCATTGAATCTACCAATACACCAATCTCTCCTACTCCATCTACTTCTACTCCCAAAATTACAATTTATGCCAATGCAATCAATGTTTGTTAGATACATTCTAAGTATGATCACCATGGTAATAAAATTTTAGATATTGAAGTAGATGTCAAGTCTTATGGTCCTCTTCCTAATTTTCCTAGTGACAAAGCTATCCTTGAGTTAATTTATGCTCGAGAACCTCAACTTCCTTGGCAACATCATAAACTTGGGAATTTTAAAACTAAAACTCCTTTCTTCAACAACTTCATTGCTAGCATTGATCCCAAAATAAATCCAATTTCAGCCTTACCTAATGCATCATACCACTTTTAAGATGGTAATGCCATGCTTATTGAATAAACCACTCACATTGAATATGGTACACCTTCTTATCCTCAAATAATTATTATCTCTTGTGAGCTCTTGCCTATTGAACATGATAATTTTTGCTTACTATTTGAAAAATATCATGAGGCTTTCACTTGGTCCTATGAGGACATGTTTGGCATTGACCCTAGCATTATGGTGCATAACATCATTACTTGTCCTGATGCCAAGCCTATGCATCAAAAATAAATAAATTTTTTGCCTAAAGTTTCAAATTTATGTCATAAGGAAATCATAAAATTAATAAATGCTAAATTTATCAAACCAGTGGATTATTTTGAATGGGTTTCCAACATTGTCCCCATTCAGAAGAAAGTCACTATGGTCATTCATATTTGTATTGATTCTAAAAATCTTAATCTTGCTTGTCCCAAGGACAACTTCCCTTTACCTTCAATATATGCCATTGTTGAATCCATGGCTAGTTACAAAATGTTATCTCTTATGGATGGCTTCTCAGGATACAATCCGATTCATGTCACTCTTGAGCACCAACATAAGAAAAAATTTACCATAGAATGGGGCACCTATTGCTATGTAAAAATGCCCTTCAACCCCAAAAATACTGGATCCACTTACCAAAGAGCAATGACTCACATATTTCATGATATCATTCACAAAATTATTGAAACTTATGTGGATTATCTTATTTCTAAATCCAAAAATCATAAAAATCATCTTTCTGATCTTGCTATCATCTTTGACTGTCTCCTTAAATATAAAGTTATATTTAATCCTTACAAATGTGTGTTTGGAGTCACATCTAGAAAATTGTTAGGATTCTTAGTCTCTCTCTATGGCATCGATGTTGACCTTGCCAATATTAGTGTCATAATCAACATGCCCATTCCTAGATCTATTCCCAACATTCATCCTTATTTAGGCAAACTTGGGGTAATTAGATGATTTATTCTTGAAATGGCTTATCGCATCCACTCCATCAATTCCCTTCTCAAGAAAAGTACTACTTTAGAATGGATGGATCCATTTCAAAAAGCCTTTGATAGCATGAAAGATTCTTTGATTCACCCACCTACACATCATCCTCTTTATAATGATAGACCCTTGATTCTATATACTTCTTCCACACCTATTTCAATTAGGTCAATGCTTGTTTAACATGATGATATGGGAAGAGATTATATTATATACTACATTAGTCGAGGCCTTATCAATTATGAGACATGTCATACCAAAGTTAAACGTAATTTCCTTGCTATCTATTTTATAGTTAAAAGTTTTCATCATTACATGCTTTACCAGAATACTTATGTCATCATTCATTCTAACCCCCTTCATCATTTCTTCTCCAAAGCCTTTCTTCCTCAAGATAGAATTGGTAAATGGATGGTCCTCCTTATGGAATTTGATCTCTGCATCATCACTCAAATTTTTTTTAAAGGGCAGGTCATAGATAATCAACTTGCCACAACTCCTATTCCAGCCACTTCTTCCCTTCAATATGATCTTTTAGATGACAATATCCTTTACATTTAAGGTCTTAATCAAGTTGTCTCTCTCAAAGATTACTTTCATAGCTTTATCATTGATCTTGAAGCCAATAATCTTGATGAATATTCCACTCCCTCTGGTACTACTAAACTAAAAGTATCTATGAGGGAGCTCCTTGAAATTTATGTTGACTTATATGAAGATACTTGGACCCTTTAATTTTATGGTGCTAAATGCCTTCAAAGAGCTAGGGTAGGTTGCATTCTCACAAGTCCTCTTGGTAAGATCATTCTTTTAGATTTTTGCTTCACCTTTTATGTCACCAATAAAATGGATAAATACGAAGCTATTATCTTAGGCATGAGATCTACTCTTGATTTAGACATTCAATACCTTCATGATTTAGGTGATTCTTAACTTATTTACCATCAAGTTAGTGTTTATTATCAATGTAAAAGTGAGAACCTTACTACCTATCATCAAATTGCAACTACTCTTGCTAATTATTTTATCTCTTTCACTATTGAGCCTATTCCTCCTAGAGATCAAACTCCATTGATTATTATCTTGCCTCATCAGTATCTCTCTTTCATCCTCATCAAATTCTTTCTGAACTTTATTCTATTATACAAATAAAAAAATACCTATCTTTAACTCAACCACCAGATTCACTTATTTTCCATATCGAGGCTATTACCATTTGTTAAAGCTTGTGGTACCAAGATATCATTCAATTTTTAGAACACCAAACTTATCCTCCTTATTTAGATTCTCATCAAAAGACACACATTTATAAATAAGATTTTAGATATGCATTTCAACACAACATCCTTTATTATCACAATGCTAAAGGTACCTTTTGCTATTGTGTTATGCAAGATGAGGTCCCTCCTCTTCTTGAACAAACATATGGGGGCATTTATGGTGGTCACTATAGCATACATGATACAACATAAAAATGCCTATATCTCATTGGTAAACTTCCTTGCTCCCATGATGGACATGTCTTTATCATCACCACACTGAATATTTACCAAGTGGGTTGAATCCATGCCCCTTGTTACTGTCACCAGTCCTACTAGTTCCAAATTTATTCTTAATCAAATCATATGCCACTTTGGCATTCCCCAAACCATCATTTCATAAAATGGTGTTAACTTCAAAAATGAACATGTTAAATAGATTTGTGCTAAATTCAAGATCAATCACAAATTTTCCATGTCTTATCATCCATAATTCAATGGCCAAGCTGAGGCCACTAATAAAATTATCAACAAAATCCTTCAAAATAATATTCATGAAACTCGTACGGATTGACATCTTCATCTTTACCCTGCACTTTGGGCCTATCAGACTAGCATATGCACTGCCACTGGGGCAAAACCATTTTCTTTAGTCTATGGTTATGAGTTGGTCCTTCCTTTAGAAGTTGAGCTTCCTTCTCTTTGTATATCTCTTCATGGTATTATTCTCGATGAAGAATTGTGTGAATCTCACCTTCATACCCTTGATCTATTTTATGAACATCATCTTTTTTCCTTATAACATAACCACCAATATAAGGATTGCATTGCCAGACAACATAACAAATGTGTTAAAATCCACACTTATAATGTTGGTGACCTTTTCATTAAATTAGAATACACTTATGATAAAGAAGGTAAATACACCCAAAAATGGTGGGGCTCATATTTAGTTAAAGGCATTCTTGGTCCAAGCACCTACTATCTTCAAACCAATGAAGGACATGTTTTCAAAGAGCCCATTAACACTCAATTCCTTAAAAAGTACTTTGCCTAAACATTTATTTCTTCTTGTCATGCTTTATATATACATCTATCTAACACTTTTTTCAGGTTACTTAAGAATGGGTCTCTCCCTCTACAATAAGTTTCCTCTTTTTTTACAAACCTTTAGTCTTCCTTTTTGGTCTTTTGGTTTCTTGATGTACCATAGTCTTCTTTATCTTCTTGCATTTTCTCTTGTTTTTCACACCCCTTGGGTTTTTATTTTGTGTTTTGTTTTGTAAGACCATGGATAGGACTTGACATTCCTCACAAAATTACCCCCATCTTATTTTTCTCACACTTTTTACTTGCCAATTCTGTTTTGGCACCCCTTGGGTTTTTATTTTGTGAGTTACTTTGTAAGACCACAGATAGGACCCAACATACCTCAAAAAACTAACATCTCTTTTGATATATATTTTCCTTATTTTATGCATTAATAGTGTAATACCATGGATAGGATCCAACCCTCCTCATAAAATTACCACCTTTTCATGTTCTTGATCCTCATTCTCAACTTTAGTTTTTGCTTCTTTTTCTAGATGAAATATGCACAATAATTTTTTTAAGCATGTTTCCTCCATTTCCATCATTCTCATGATAAGGAATCACACTTTACTATCATTATATCCCTTTTTGACCTTTTTCACATTTTTTTGATTTGAAGCAATTCAAATTTTTCCATGTGTCAATCCTCTTGATTTTTCCTTCTTTTCATATCCACATTAGATAAAACAAGGTTGAATTCAAGATAACACTTTTATTTCATCTCAATTTATGAGACTCTTAGACCCCATTCTCTTTGAAGTTATCTCTCTTAGTAACCTTATCTCAAGTTTTTAAATAAAAGTCATTTTTAACACCCACGTTTGGTTTTACAAATGTGTATGGAGGAGGAATCTTAAAAATCCATCTAGAAAGTTAAAATCCAAATCATTTGAAACAAAATTCAATGGTATCTAAAAGGCAATGTACAAATCTCAAAAGTCAACATCACAACCAAAAAATGTGATTACATGCACATATCCTATCTCCAATCAAAGATCAAACTCCATAGTTGGCCTCACATAAAGCCAAGGTCCTTTGGGGTATGGTAGGCCAGTAGATTAGAATAGGAGAATTCAAAAAAAATTTATGATGCTACCTACTTTCTCACGTACGTGCCAATCTTCACAGTATACTGATGACTCTATAAGAGGTTATAAATACTAGGGAACACATTGTGGGAATGTAGGTCCATTTTAATTTCCATGCATATAACATTCATATGATGATCTATATACTTCATTTGTTGACCTAAGACTTATGTGGCTAAGAGAAGTTCTTCAGAGTCCTTAAGGTCAAAATTCCTCTTATTTTGATAAACCTAATTTGAGTGTCTTGACTTCAATAAAGAGTTACTCTACCTTGGGTTTTTCTTCATTATCCCCTCCACCCATTTCATTTCCCCCCTTGACAAAAAAATTATGATTCCAAATCTATTTTCCCTTCTTGAATTCCTTTTTATTCACCTCTTAAAAACATGATATCACTACTTTGTTTCAATTTTATCTATCCTAGAGTGAAACAAGATGTTTGAGAAACTATGGATTCTTCTTCTTTTTCACCATACATTTATACACTTACTTTAATTTCTTTTTACCATTTGTCATAATTTTACTATCCTACTATTACAAACACCTGAATTCATAACCTTTTTATATTTTTGAGTGAGGTTGGCTTTTTTACTTCTCACTCAACAATGTTATTTTCCCTTTTAATGCACCTTTTTCCATTGTTGAGTGAGATAAGGCTTGTTACGGCTCACTCATCAATGTTGTTTTACCTTTTTTTTTCTTCTTTTACCATTGATTTGTTTTATTACCATCTTATTTAACATGTATCCTTGGTTTGAGTTGGCAAGTTTGTCTTTCTTACTTAAGGATAGATTGCTTGAGTTTTTTGGTCTTTAGTAGCCTTGGATTTTCAATTTACCTAATTTACTCTTATTGTTTGACTTGGTCATTTGGTATAACATAGCATCTGTCACCCCATCTTGCTAAATTTCCCAAGTACATCCTATCCTCATACCACCATCTATCTTGGCTTTTCTTGTATTTGTTTATTTTTTCTCTTTAGTTTTGTATGATTGGGTTTGTTGAAAGTAGTCTCTGTACCCTCAATAATAAAAACTAACACAATAAAAAACCATCTTATGATGAAGGTAATTCAAGGTATGCATTGCATTTAATTTTTAGCTATTTACTTTTTAGTCATTTCCTTTCATTTATTTTTTATTTAAAATATTGTAACTTTTTCTTCAGCATTAGCATTGTGTGTCCTTATGTTCTTTCTCAAAACACCATCCCCTATTTCACCTTAATGACATGTGATTATTTTTGAGTGGGGCATATGTATACACATAATATTTTCAACTTTTATTAAATAATGATGGATTTTATCTTGTAAGAACGCGTTGAGACTCAATTTATGTAAGTGCGCACCTTAAGGGGTGCACCAGGAAAAGGGTGGGCAGACCTTTGGTGCTTCACATGATTGTTGTCTCTTATTACCACATTATTACCAATCCAACTAGCTCTTAAAACCATTACCTAAGCTATTACTCCTCCCTTTCACACTCTTCTAGTATTTTCCCTCTTTCCATCCTCCTTTTCTTACCTTAATTCCATTTTGGATATTTAGTTGTACTAGGTCGACCAGGGTCAACCCTATACAATTTAGGGGTATTTTTCACTTTTTGGGTTTGTTAGCCTTTTAGCCAACCTAGTTTAGACCTAGTGAATTATCCCCAAAAACATATAGGGTTGACCAGGGTTGACCCTGTACAACCAATGTTTCTAGGAGGGTTTAGGGTAAGATATTCCTATAAACAAAGAATCATTTCATCATTATTTCATATATGCAATCAATATTTATTATTCTCTTTTGCTTCTTCATAATTTTCTCTTCCACCATTCTACTTGAGGAGTCTTAGCTTAGAGTTTATACTTAGATAATCTAGTCTTGTGGATAAGTCTTGGATGCTTTAGCCTTTATTAGTGATCCTTAAAAACCACAAAAACCTCTTGAAAATCCCCTTTGTCTAAGGGAGAGATTGAGTCTTGATGGGTTCACATTCAAGTAAGTATATTCTAACTTTGTTCTCCTCTCTTTAGTAGATAGAAGTAGTATAAGTGTTGGCTCAAATAATATTAATCTTCATATTACATGTATTAGGGTCTTACTCATACATAGCTTAATTGAGATTCTCTTATACATGTTTTGATTACTTTACTAACCCCTCATGTTGTACCACAAGCTTTGGTGTGCACTAGAGTAAATTTACTTTCTTGTTTATTAGAATATAGTGAATATAAAACCTTAAGACTCTTTTAGGGTTGTTGCATGATTATGTTAGACTGTAGGATTTAGAAACCTACCTCACATGGTGTATTATGAAAATTAATCCTCTAATCGGGTCTAGAAAATCTCCATATTGGTCATGCTCCCACTTAATAAATGTATTCCCAATAAAAAATGTAGGTATGCTTTATCTTCTTTGAGCCAAGATTGATTTATAGACATGATGCATTTTTTATTGCAAATAGGGACCTATAGCATAGGTGTTGATATAGGTATATGAGAGGGTGGCCCCTTTGGCATAGGTATAGACATTGATACAAGTACAGGGGAGGTTGGTGCCTCTAGCATAGGGAGATCTATGGAGGATTAGACACTTCTTGATAGGCTACAATATTATATCTCAACACATTTATTAGATATTATAGGTTTAGAGTAGGATGTGGCTAGGCTAAAAAATAAGTTAGCTACAACCCAAGGCAAGACCACTAAGCTATAGGGTATAATCACATATTGAGATTCTAAGATTTCTACTTTGAGAGGGAAGGTGGCTTAGTTGATAGGGGTATGGACTTAGTTGACTAGGGTTTAGACACAGTTGATAATTTAGGATGTATAGCTATTGGTAGTCATGGGTGAGTGGGATAAATCTTGAGGTGATGTTTTGAGGCTCCATGGGGAGCTATGAGAAGCTTGAAAAATTTTATCCAATGGTGGTATGTCTAGAGCATTAGCTGGCATGATTGTATCCAAAGATGATGACTTACATGTGAAGGGTGATTTCTTACTTGTAAAGGATGATATTTTTTACTACCAAAATTTTTATGAGGAAACGAATCTAATAGGGGATAGGGAACCCACTTATAGAGAGTATTCATGGAGCTAGAAGATTAGTAGGACCTCTTGATCTTGATACACTAATGTGTCAAAGTGATCACTGGTAAAACCAACTCTATAATAGGTAGTGATAGGTCCACTACCACCATGGACACCACTATCAATAGCACCAATCATAGGATAGAGCCTTGATTAGAGTCCCCCTAGAGATAGGATGAGCTAGAGCTGATTTGTATCTTGTATCTCCACATTTTTTTATGTATATGATATGTATATATGATATCGATGTTTTAAACTTATTTATTTGAGATATATATGACATTCATTTTGGCTCATGGATTATTATATATGGATTCTTAATATCATTTTATGATTCTCTTTATTTTTGTACCACTATGATGTTAGATGTAGACATGTTGATCATAACATGGATATTAATGTATATTTGTTTGCCATGATTCTATTGTCTTTTGTATTGCTAGTTTATTTTACACTTATGTTTACCTTAAGGATGTACATGCAATATGACTAGATGGTATATGCCTACTTTAGGAGATGCACATCCTTAGGTAGTATAGAAATAGACATGTGCTTTATGGGATGTTCTTATTGCTATGTATGATATTTAGCACTTGGTTTTTAAGTTTACAAATAAAATTATGCATCATAAGTATGAATGACTTATAATGGATTTTTTATATTAATTTCACGTGGACTTACTCAAATGTGAATAGTCACAACTCAAGATAATGATAAAATATCAAAAAACCTAAGTTAACACATAACACAGTTGAAACACCAAACACAAAACAGAAAAATAAAAGGGGAAAAATACAAGATGTAAACAAATTTTAAAAATATCAAGACCTAAATGGAAACAAAATGGACATAAATGTAAAGAAACAAATAAAAAAAATAAGTAAACAAGTGATAAATAGTTTAAATACAAAAGTAAACAACTCAAGCCCAAGTAGAGGCAAGACTCAAGTGTTAAAAAATTGTACTCAAACATAACACAAACAAAAATAATAATAAAAAACCAAAATGTGACCAATTTAAAATCAAGATTCAATCATCTAGACTTTAAATGGAAATAATATGCTTTGAAATGAAAACAAACAAACATGCGAGAAACATAAGAAAAAAATATAAATATATTAAATATAAAAGTAAATGACTCAATCCCAAGTAGAGAGAAAACTCAAGTGTTAACAAATTGTACTCAAACAAAACACTTATAACAAATAATTAACAAAATAATAATTCAAACACATATAACACAATGTAATGAAGATAAAAAAGCATAGTATAATCAACCAACAAGTGTGTATGTGTAATAAGGTGTTATAGTTGGATTTTGTGCCCCTAAATTAAGAGATAAATTAATTTGTATAAGTAATAGGGGGAATAAAAGAAGAAAAAAGTGGTGGTTGAGTTGATTCCAAATGCCCCAAATGCAAGTGGATATTACCTACATAGTCTTATGGACTTTAAGATAAATGTAGTTCTCCCAGGGATACAGGATAGAATAAAAGTGAAGATAAGTAAGTATATGATAATAATAGAGAAGAAACAGGAAAGTCTTACTCAAAAAATGGTGATAAAATTTAGGCAAAGATTGCTTTTAAAATGATAAGAGCATTAGACAAATGAAATCAAAAATGAAAAGTGGAGTACACTAATTTCAAATGCATAATACCCACTAGTATGTCTTATAAAATGTCAAAGGAATTTGGTAAAGGTTGATCATAAAATTGTGAAATCATAATGGAATGGTAATGGAGAAATAGATTTAAAATTGAATAAGGATGAAAGTGGCTGAGCTAACCCAAGATGCCCCATACACCCAAGTTTTGCCTACATAGTCTTTATAGACCTTAATCCAATGTAGTTCTCTCATAAATGGGAGGATAATGGCATGGAAATGGAAGTGTGGATCTTAAATGAAATTTCATAGATAATAGGTTCCATTTCAATTTTTTTTTTAGGGTTTTATACCTTACATGGAAATTCTAAGCCAATTTTCATGATTTTATGATTTTTAAGGCTTTCCCTAAGAATTTTCAATGTTTTTAGGTCTTTAGAAATAAGGAAATCAAGGTAATATGTTCATATGTACAAAAAAAATTCTATAAAAGGAAACTCATCCTTAGGTAGAAGATCAAAAAATAACTAAATTGACTGTAATGGTGTTTTACCATGAACCAATAGTAGGACCTGAGGTACTGGGGGATATCACACAATAGTTAGATTGAAACATAAATTACACACAAAGGGGAAATAAATTTTAAGAGAATAAATTAGAGGAAGTTTTTAATGAACTATCAAGTAGGTAACACCATTATTGATATACCCTGAAATGGGAATAGTAGTTGTTGAATCATCCTATAAGACTTGTTCATAATCAGGATCATGATTGGTAATAAGAATGACATAGAAAATGAATAAATAATGGTCCAAAAAATGGTATGATAAGAGGAATAATAATGGTACTAAGAATGGTTTAGGGATCATTACAATAAATTATTTCAAATGCAAAACAAGTACCCAAAGTGAGATATCCTATAGATAGTGGTTCATTTTAAATTAAGCATAGTATCATTTTAGATATATTATGTTTATGGGTTCCTTTATCTATTTCCCATCTAGTGTATCTAGTATATATTCCCCAGAATCATAATTTGTAATAAAAACAAAGGGCCCAAGATAATTAGATTCAAATTTACCCTTATTCTTGTGTTCAACATTGGTATTCTTTTGATTCTCTTTTAGCACCAAATCACCAATTTTGAATTATCAAGGGAGAATATACTTGTTATAACTATGATGAATCCAATTTTGGTATGCTCTCAAATTTTCTAATGTAAATTATCACTTGTCATCTAAGAACTCCATCTCTTATAATTTGGCTACTCTATACACCTCATCATCACTAAATTATGTAGAGAAATGCATAGAGAGGGCAACTCAATCTTAATGATAATAATGGCCTTAAAGTTAAAAAATAAGGAATAGGGTGTGTATACAAGGGAAAGTGAAGCTGATTTACAAATCAATCTTATCTTGAAGAAGATAAATCCCACTTACCCTTCCACTTATTAACACATTTAGATAATTAGGGTCATGACCAAGATGGATCCGTTAGACCTAACTAAGGGATCCCTTACCAAAATATTATCATTAGAGAGGGTTCCAAAGCCTCTAGTCAAGCAACACCATGCAATAACGCTATCCATGTCCTATGTTTTATTATTCACAAAGTAAATACAAATTAGATTAAAATATAACTAAGTGCTCACCAAATCTTGTGGCACAAAATGGGGGTAATAAACATAAAAGTAAACATGCATAGAAGATCTTTATTTTTTAACATAGAGGAAATCCTAACACATGGAGAGAGAAGAATATAAGATAATAAATGTAAATCCATATACTTTAACAAGGAGGAACAAATGTTAGGAATAATTAACTTTGAAGATGAATTCATTGAGCTTTAATCTCTTCCTTGGCCAAGGTGATTCACAAGAGGATGTTATGGTTTGTAAGGATGATAAAGATAGGTCAGATCTAGGCTACATAATGTCTCCTATGCATTCAAAAGACTTATCCATAAGATAATATTCGTATCTCTAAGTGTAATATTGAAACCCTAAGAAATGTTCCTCAAGTAGAAAGATGGATAAGCAGATGTACAAATAATGATGTTCTTCTTCTTGTCTCTCTAAGGAATGGCATAAATAATGTGTATATATAGTTGGATTTAAACCTAAACCCTTACAAAATTTTAGCCAAAAAAATTAGCCCAGTCAATTCTATATCATTAATTAAGAAAATAAAGTTAGGTCCCAGACTAGGTTGACTGAGGCTAACCTAGACCCATAACATGCTATTATATTTTAAGTAGAGGGTTGACCTAAGATGACTTTGTTTGGTAAATGTCAAAAAGAGTTTTTGTCTTAGGTAGGGGTTGTTTAAGGTGGTGAAATTATTGGAGGAGTATGTAAGAGAGGTGTCAAAACTTAGAGAAGTGTATATAAGAGGTTTATGTTAGTTTCAAGTGGTGGTATAGGGGACACCAATCTTGTGAAGCACCAATGGTCTGCCCACCCCTTTCTTGGTGTACCCTTTAAGGCATGCACTCAAAGAGATTGAGACTCAATAGGTTCTTGTAAGAGATAAAGAATCAGTATTGGATAAAGTTTAAAACTATTATGTGTATACATATGCCCCAATAAAAGCTCATCACATGTCACACAAGTGTAACAGGGGATGGTGCTTAAGAAAAATAATATAACAACACACAACACTTGAATATAAATAAATTATAGTAAGAATCAAATAAGATAAATGAAAAGACATAATTAAAAAATACATACCTTTACTTACCTTAGTGTTGTAGATGAGGAAGGAAATGAGAGAAATGTGAAGGTATATAATGTAGAAAACATTAGGCAAACCTATTAAAAATAAGTGAAAATTGTTTTTTTTTAAAAACATACATGTAATATGTGAAAATATTCTCTACAATGTCAAGATTCTATAACATCTTGCAGTTAAAAAAAAGAGCTAGTATATATAAAATTATGGTAAAAAAATGGAATCTGATTGTAAATATTTGACAGGTAAATAATTTTGAATAGTAAATATAAATAGGGTGAACATTAATTCACTTGTTATTTTACTATTCTGATAAAATATTGGTCTAAGAGACCCAGTTTGAGCCTAGAGAGTAACCATGGTGAGGAGATGACAACTACGATGTGGAGGATGCCTAGTGGTCATGGTGGGTGTAGTTTAGGTAAATGAAGCATTAATTTTAATTTTTTTGAGTAATTTTAATTTAAATTAAGCTAAATATATAAAATGAGATGTTAGGAAACTTGTAGATACCAAAAATGACCCTAGGCAATTTTTAGGTAGATTAGGGGTAGAACAGGGTATTGGGTAGGAAAAGATCAAACCTATAAATGCTTAAGCCATTTATGGTATATGGTCAAAAAGTTTCCAAAAACTAAGAACAAAGCTAACCCTATCAATAGTGGGATGATGTAGTATTGTTGGAGATGGGTGACTGCATAGTAGTAGGCTGATCTAATTGAAAATTTAGAAATGGATGACATTGTACCTTTTGGCCAATGTATTTCATACTGTGTGGCAGATATAGTTTTTTGAATGGGGTTGACTACATGGCATAGGGATGATGTATTATGCTAAAAATAGAAAATGACTGATTTAGTATTAAACAAGTTGATTGAATCTATAGGAATGGGATGACTATATAATACAAGGCTGATGTAGTATGGCAAAAATGTGATAGGGCTGATTTAGTAGTAAATAGGCTGATTATGTAAGAAAAGGGGGAAATAATTCAAATAAGATGATGAAGTAGTTAATTTTTATTTATTAGAGAATATTTAAGAATGTATTTTATTATTATGACATCAAGATATAATACATCTTCTATTTTTTTATGTTTTATAGAGATGGCAAAGATTATGGCATCTAGTGGATGCATCATGCCTACCATATTTTTTGGAGTGTTTGTTGAACATGGATAGATCTCAATTTCTTTCCTTGGGTTTTGGAGGCATCATGGAGATGAGATGGATATAGATGAGTGTTGATCTTGCTATCATGTTCTTAGGAGAATGAAAATGGTTGATGAACATTTTACAATAGGAGGTGGAGGGGGATACTATAGAGGTGGATATCACCTTGGAGATGCCCATGCCTTGATTAGACTTCCTATTGATAAGACATCAATGATATGTGATACACCAAAGTTAGAGTATGAGAGACAAGCCTTATCTAAGTGAGAAATAGGCTCAGATATGATATATCTAGGGTTATATGTTAGCTTATTTGATGTTTATATTATATCCATTCCATTTATTTGAAAGACCTTGATAGGGCTTGTGATAACATGAATGTTATGTCACAAGTCATATGGAAAGGTACCAATTTATATGATAGCCTTATTTTAGTCCATCCTAAATCAAGGTGACTTATATGATCTTGGTATTGATTTATATGATAGCCTTATTTTAGTCCATCCCAGATCAAGGTAACTTATATGATCTTGGTTCTATCAATTGGGTTCAACTCATGCACAATATGTATGAGAGATGACCTAGGTGTAGAAGATGATGGGCCCTATCATTCTACTAAGCATGTGGATCTATGAGAGATTTCTTATGTATTGGCTAGCTAGGTTTCCCCATATGGTCAATGATAGGTTACCTTAGGTTGTACAGTGGAGGTATGACCATATACCATGTGTCATGCCCCATGTTCTATATTTTTAGACTAATGCATGTCGATAGATAGTGTGGTAGCCTTAAAATCAC
>JARHVA010001832.1:117500-207500 GCA_037957365.1 Torreya grandis
TTAAGGAGATACTGGTCTTATCAATGGTCTTATATTGTAACTCACAAAGAAAAAACCTAGGGGGAATGATCAGTTAAAAAAATAATATTACTCAAGGGTAAATATTAGGATTGTTGTAATGAAAGAGTGAATGTAAAAATCATGACATAAGCATCTATAAGAAAACCTTAGGAAATATGAGGCATACTAGGTATAAAGGGGAGGCACTAAGAGTTTAACAACCATCAAAATACAAAGGATACCCACTCATAATAATTGTAAAGTTATATAGGCAAATAGGTGAGATACTAAGATCAAGTCATGATGGTTATATGAACAAAAAAAGTAAAATGGACCTACCTTCCCACAACATGTTCCCCATTCCTCAAAAGATACCCACTCATAATAAGTGTAAAGTTATATATGCAAATAGGTGAGACACTAATATCAAGTCATGATGGTTATATGAACAAAAAAGGTAAAATGGACCTACCTTCCCACAACATGTTCCCCATATAGTTTAACAACCATCAAAATACAAAGGATACCCACTCATAATAAGTGTAAAGTTGTATAGGCAAATAGGTGAGATACTAATATCAAGTCATGATGCTTATATGAATAAAAAAGGTAAAATGGACTACCTTCCCATAACATGTTCCCCATTCCTCAAAACCTCTTACAGAGCTGTTGGTCTAATTTAAACATTGGGTACTTGTGTGAGAAAGTAGGTAGCACTTATATATTTGTTTATTCTCTTATCCCAATCTACTGGCCTACCACATCCCAATGGACCTCATTTTTATCATGAGATCGACTATGGAGTTTGAGATTAAATTATGAATAGGAGATGTTCTATGAATCACATATTTTAGTATGATTAGAATTTTGAATTTGTATGTTACCTTTTGAATCATTGCCTTTTATTTAAATGATTTGATTTTTAACTTTTTATGGCTTTTATGAATCCTCCTCCATATGGATTTTTAATAATCAATGGGAGTGATAATGGTGATACATGTGAATGAATTTTAGAGTTTGGTTTAAAGTAAACCAAGTAGCCAAAGATATGTCTAACTAAACATTTAAGATTACCTATGAACCAATATGTAATCTCAATTTTCAATTGTATGTATGGCTAGTGTGTGAAAGGGGAATAAGGAAAGAAAAAGAGATCTAAAATAGATTGATATATGGTAGTAGTATAGTGATAAGTATTGTTTGCTAATTTATCATATGGTAGAGATACAATACTAAGGGAATCAAAGTTGTATAACCAAGTGTAGAAACTATAAAACTATACTAGATGTCAAAATGCCTTTAAATACCTTAGGGACTAACTAACCCTTCTTGACCCACTGACTAACCTATCAGACCTTGGGTCTAGTTAGCTACTTAGATAACTAAACTCAATAACTTACTAACCTAACCAATAACCAACCTCTTTCAACCCACCTTGACCATTTTCCTCTAGACATTTAATCATTGATAGTTAGCTTAGCCATTGACAATAAGCCTAATCATCAATGGTCAAGTTCTCACTCTGCTAACACATCACCAACTGTGTGCAAACTAATGAGGTATAATTAAATATGTTTGCCTTATGCAGTGCTAATGAACTCCTAAGGATCAAAATTAGCAACCCAACCTACTAGAGAACCTTTTATCTTCCATCTATCTTTTCCTATAAAAGAAGGGGAGAAGGAGGTCAAAAGCATCCATGATCACAAGCATTCTTACAAACAAGTATTCAAGATCTCTAGCCACCTAGTCTTCTTCCAACTATTTAGAAACAACAATAGAGATCTGAACCTCTATCAAAATTACTCTTGAGGTAAATTAATTTTACTCTATTGAAGTTACTCCAACCATCAACCATCTACCACTTAGCAAGCAACAAGTATATTTGCACTTCTGTCTTGTCATTTTGGTTTATATCTTCCTAACCTAAATCAAACCTTTCTAAACCTATCTTCTAACCTCTCATTTTTTACCGTACCCTTGAAAAAACCCTTACCTAATCAACAAACCATTATATAACTCTTTTTTGAGTACTTTTAGAAATCCACAGGTAACCACCGATGGTTAGCACAATTGTTGATGGTCACCCCTAACCATTAACGATTACCCAACCACCGATGGTCAGCTTAAACACTGAAGGTTAGCTCAGCTATTGATGATTATTATGGCATGAAATAACATCAATTTATTTATGACCCCTTACCCCCAACTAAATCTAATTTTTTGAGCCCAACCTGATCTATTTTAGCACTAGTATTGACCCACTTTTGCTATATTTAGTCATTTTCTCTATTAATCATTCATCTAATTCTTGTATTTCATTTTAGTTACTTTCTATTATTTAATACAAGTATCTTTATTTTATCATTTCCAACTTAATTTTTATGAAAATTGGATTGACAACCTCCTAGCAATCTCACACTAAGCAGCCCACCTAACTATCTTGCTAACAACCCTTTTTGTTAGTGCTTTCTTATCTACAAGTTATTCTTTCTAAGACAAAGAGTAGTTCTCCATATTTGTCTAGATTACATGTGCATCACCAATCAGGTATTTATAGCACACCCTTATTACTAGTTTCTTATCTTCTTCCAAAATTAAGAAATGACTATAAATTAAGAGAAACACCAAGTCACAATAATAATTATCTATTTTTTGAGTGGAATAAGATAATAAACAATCATTGTATAAGAAAATAAAATAATTCATGAAAGAATTGAAATGATAATCATAAGTGTGAATTCATGAAAATAATGATAAGAATCCATAAGAAAAGGTGAAATATAATGAAACCATATAAAACACATAAAGCATAATATAATGATCTATGTAAAATAGATAAGTGAAATTTAATTTGACACAGTCAAATGTATAAGAGAAGAAGAAAAAAATAGATCATAAATCTAGTCCAAATCATAACAAAGAACAAGGTGAAATAACACCATGTTATATTTATAAATACTAATATATTTGACCATAAATACTATCCATAACATCCAAAATATCTCTATAAAGCTGAATTCTGGCATTAGCTAGACTCTCATCAATCTTTGTAGAAAGTTGTGCAAAGACTTCCTTCAATATCATCTTGACTGAAAAGGTAGGTGTAGCTAATGAAGAGCAATGCTCATGTGGGATCTCATACATAACATACTCAAGGTGAGGAATGGATGTCTTGATGGGAATAGTATTTGTGGGGTGATAAAGAGGTGCAACCTATGGAAGAGGAGCCTTATTGCATGGGAAACTTGTAAGAGGAATGATTGGTGTGGGTGTCAACTGTGATAAGTCATGAAGATGCTACTAGAGTACTTGAAAATGATTGATATGTTGTGTACTACATTAGTGCCAAAGATAGTATACTTCTCCATATTTAGGGATATACTCTATTAATACCTTAGGGTGAGGTATAGCCTTATATTTTGGCTGAGTAGTGGCATGGTGAAATTTATTGATGTACTCCCTAAGTTTTCATCAATGATTGGAAGAGTGGTTATCTATCTCATGAAATCAACATATACATTTATTAGTATATTATCGGGGTCTACTAACTAAAGGGGTGGAATGAGAACCTTAGGGTGGCTAATATAAATGGAAATCTTTGGTCTAATAACTAACAAATTTTTAGATATCATAATAAGTCTAATCTATCCATTGAGTGGACATGGGATCAAAATATGATAAGGGAAGAAGGCCATCACCAAGAAAAGGTGAGGCTAGAGCAAAAATTGAACTAGGCTCATCGGTATGTAAGGCTAGTTATGAAACAAGTTTAAGTATAGTGTCTAGCATCTTTAGAGGAAGAAAACTATAAGGGTCATGGTATATGGTAAAGTGATAAGGTCTTATCATGGCATACTATATGATAAATAATCCTAATGGGATATATTATTACTAGAGGCATACCATGTGAGTGATCCATCTCTACCCTATGACAAAATCGTAGAAAGGGTAGTATTATGTGCTATAAAATAAGGAATGTTAAAGGATGAATGCAAATACTAAAATAAAGAAGAGTGATATCGAAGAGTTTTTAAATTTATAGCTTGGATAAATCTAAATAAAAATGGATCATCTAAAGCATAACCATCATCATAGTCAGGTGTATGCAAGTCTATGATACATGTAGAAATGACTTTGTCATTAGAGGAAGCATTATGGATAGAGTGTCTAGTTTTAGTTAAGATGATAGGTATGTCATTGGAAGCTGGTTGATATGATATAGGTTGCAAATAAAGATGAAGTTAGGTGATGATGTGAGGGGAAAGATCATATTTTTTTTATCTTGAGGCTTATTTCATCTGGATCATCATCATTAGAGTCTAAAAGTTTAGGTGGAATGTTCCTAATTAATTCAAGGTGACCATTATAACCTCAAGTGGAATTGAATGGATAGTCAAAGAGTTAGGATTCCCAAAATGTGACACTAGGTAGGAGTTTAAGGGTAGGTATTGTAAAGACACCACATTCTTAGAATTATTCCAAATTCCAAGGCTTCGTGTCTCGTTGAATCTTATAGATAGATCCATTATGAATTAATTTGATGCATTAAAATGTAGATGAGGTGACTAATCTCATATGATGAGTCCAAGTTCGATCAAGTAAGATGTTGTAATAAAGTGGAAAGTTAAATATCATAACTTTCACATGAATGGTGATAGGAAGAATAATAATGGGAAGCCAAACACAACTTAGAGGAGGCATTTACCTTTTGTCATATCCTTGACATGTACTACATATAGATTTGAGGTTGCATTCAAAATATACATGTGTCTTAATGAAGTCAAGTGAGTAACACAAGTACATAAACCTTCATAAATTAATGCATGTTTAACTTAGATATCACCAATTTAGATGTTAATGAATACAGGAGGATCATCTGCATGAAGTGATATATCATTAGGAATCATAGAAGTGATAGGGAACTTAAGTGAGAGAGAGGTGTCCACTATTTCATCAACATGGATCGACATATCGTCACATTATTGAAGTATACTATCTTCATATCTAAATAACATATATTTTCATCCTATCAAAGGAGGAAGAGGGATGTTCATTTTAAATAATAATTACATGAGATAGTTTTGATGATGGGTAGAAGTTCTCATTAGTTTTAATAAAGGTAGTTGAGAGGGGATATGAGAAAGTTCCATAATGGGATCCCATTATTCATAACCCATGGGAGGATTGTTAGAGATGGGTGCATAGTGTTACAAGAGCACCTGTGAAGGATGGTTGGAGGTACACTTGAAATTGTATTGATAGGGTATGGTTGGTTTAGGTTTATTATATATGGGTTAAGTTACTTTAGGTGATGTGGTGGTTGGTTGAAGAATTTCTTGTGGTTGGGTACAATAAATATTATTCAAAATTTTGGATATGTTGTCTTATTGTGTGGATATTATGGGAAGAGTAGATATAGTATGTGAGGTAGAATAAAGTTGCGTGGTTGGAGGTGATGCATGTATGGGCACAACTTCTTATTTACCTAATTCCATTGGATGGGATGGGGAAGTATCCTGAATGACATAGAATGGTTGAGATAGGTGTTCGATTTTAGTTAATAAAAGCAACTAATCTTCTCATATTAGTCATATTAACCATGTTTTAGTCACTGGTAGTGAGGTATATAAGACTTTAAACATTGTTAGTATAAGGAGTAGGTTTTTTGATGATATCTTGGTGATTAGGAAGAGGGTATTTGTAAATATCAAGATGAACATTAGCTTGGATTTTATTTTTCATTTCATGAGCTTTAAAATCTATATCATAAGCTTGTTGACACTTTTGAATAAGGGTTTCATGATTAAATTTAAGACCAAGAAGAAAATCCATAACAAGTTTGTATAATTTTCTACAAGTCTCATGAGAATGGCCCAAACTTGCATGAAAGCAATAAAATTTGTTTGGATCATACAATGATTTCATAGGATGAGTGGGGTCAAGATCTCATGGTAGAGGTCTTGGAAGACATTTTTAAAGTTATACTAGGGATAGTGGTTTTTTCACATTAGTGTGGTTGGGTTGAGAAAATATGGGAGTAGGTGTGTTGTTATTAGGGGGAACATGTTCCGTGATGTTCTTTGGAGCAATTACTTGGATGATATGAATAGTGTCATAAGTGTTAGTAACACCATCATTAGTTACATGATGGTTTTTACTTTTGATGAGCATGTGATTGCCTATTGTATTTTGAGGTGGTTAAAATTGATGCATGAGGAAGTCTTGTCATTTGGCCTGGTACAAAGCTTCTTCCAAGGTTTTTCGGGTATAGATTATTAGTGAATAAGGAGAAGAGGTTGTCATCCACCAAATTATGTTCACATTTTCTAAATTTTTTTTCCATTATTTGATGAAGGCTTGTGCCATTTTAGTTTCGAGTTGTTTGTAATTTATAAAGTGGGCTAAGTTATTCTCAAGAAGATCACTAGTTTGGAATTCTTGGACTAGTGAGTTGACCAAGTCTTCTAAGCTAGTGATAGAGTGGGTTTTTAATCAATTGTACCAAATTAAATCATTTCCTAAGAGTCTTTTAGCTAAATTTTTTGTAGCATCAAAGGCATTAAGCTTAACCCAATCTTCATAAAGGTTAACAAATGTTTTTAAGTGCAAAGTGGGATCAGGAGATCCATTATAGGTGATGGTGGGTGTGATACCTCCTATTTTAATGTCAACAGTTTGAGGTTCTAGAGGTTCATTTTGTAGATTTTTGATGGTTTTATTAATGAGTGGTGATTGTGGGATAAGGTTGATGTGAGAATCCCTAGGGAGGAGTTGAAGGGGCATTAGGATTTTTATACTCCTCATGAAACCTATTGAGGTTAGTTTTTGAGATGGATGAGATGATTTTACATCTACAACATCTGATTTGTAATATTGATTTGAAAGGTATGCATTTGATTAAGTGTTTGTAATAGGAGTTGGCTAGTTTGAGTAGCATTTTGACTAGTAGACATATCATGTGATGCATTAGTGTTAGTATTAATAGTGTGAGTTGCACTTCGAGTGTGGGATGAAGTAGTAACATGCACTACACTAGTGACATAAGTAGATTTGGTAGAAAAATAAGCACTAGTGGCATGAGAAGCATTGGTAATAAAAGATGTAATAGTAACATGGTTAAGGGTATGGGTATTTTAAATAGGCCCACTAGAAGTGAAACTGTTAGAGAATTAAACTTATTTGGGTCCTTCCTATAGTTTTTAAGATTATCTTAATTTTTAAGGTGTGTGTGAATTTTTTTTATTTATGTGAATTATAAATTCACATAAATACGGATTCCATGAGGTGTCACTCAACTCTTTGTTCCCATTTAGTATTTAAGAGTTAATTTCAAAATTAACTCCTCCCACTTAGCACACACTTTCCTACACTCTCTAAGGGAATAGGCCACAAGTGGCACACATAAAAAAATCTTGTAAGATAACCATGGGATTCTTTATAAGTCTCATTCTTTTCTTCTTGATCTATAAAAGAGCCTTTCTCTTATAATTTTATCACTATAAACTTGAAGTTGTCTCTCTCTTCTTCTCAAATTGCTCTTGTTTCTCAAATTTGTAATTGTGGAGATTTTTTGAGACAAACTTTCTTATAAGATCACATGGGTTTTTCTCTGATATATTTGGTTTCCCAATTTAAAATATTTGTCTCAACAGTGTGGTTTGATCTCTTCAAGGTAATTCTATCCTTTTTCATTCATTTTCTCATTTATTTGAATGTTTAAATTGATCTTTGGTAATATTTCTATCATGGTATCAGAGCCATGCCTTGGTTAACATTTAAATTTTGAGATTTATAGATTTGAAGTGTAAAAAGAGTTTTTTTGTATTCTAATAATCAATTTTTTCTCATTAATTATTTTTAAGTATTTTTTTTCCATTGGCATATTTTTTTCTACCTTCTAACCTCTTTTTGCAAGTTCTTTTCATGTTTTTTAATTCAAAAAGTTAAAAAACAAAGTTGTGTTTCAAGCCAAAAACCTGATAAATATATTTTGCATCCTCTTCTTTTATTCTTGGTTGTAAAAATATGATAATCAAAGAATGAGATCCAAAACTCAACTAACATAATATTATATTTTCAACCTCTAATCTTGGAAGACAATCAGGCTCCACACTTAACAATCTCCGACTTGGAGATAGATTAGAGCAACTCCACCACTACTGTAGCCACTGTACTATCTAGACCTAGACAATTTTATTAATTTAATAACCATCCATGAATACCAATTGAAGATGAAAAAATCTTTAACTTCTCTCTTTTAACCACCTTAATCATATCCATAGGATTTTTACTGGTATGTATCTTCTCCAATTTTAGTTGTTCTTCCTTTATCACTGAACAAAAGAAATGATACCACAACTAAATATGTTTTATTATGGAGTGAAAAGCTGAGTTTTTGGCTAGATGTATTATACTTTGATTGTCACTATATAGAGTACATATTTCTTGACTATGTCCCAATTCTTCCATCAACCTCTGTAACCAAATTATTTCTTTGCTTGCTTCTGTAGTAGTAACATACTCAACCTCTTTGGTTAAAAGTGCCACAACCTTTTGTAACCATGATACCCAACTGACTATTATACCACCTACTATAAAAACATACCCTATAGTGTTTCTTCTACCATCTAAGTCACCTACCATATCTGAGTCAACATATCCCTATAATGTCACATCTAATTCATCATATCTTAACACTATATCTACGATCCCTCTTAAGTAATGAAGGATCCATTTTATTGCCTTACAATGTTCCTTTCTTGGATCACTCATGAATGTACTCACCAATCCCACTGCATGTGCAATGTCTAGCCTCATACACACCATTACATACATTAAACTACTAACTACTGATGAGTGTAAAATTTTATACATCAGGTTCTTTTCTTCTTATATTTTAATACATTGTTACTTTGTTAATTTAAAGTGTGTAGCCAAAGGTGTCCTAAATGATTTTGCATCCTACATATTAAATATTTCCAAAACTTTTCTGATGTACTCTCCCTATGATAATTCTAACTTCTTATTCTTTCTATCTCTAGTTATCCTTATACCAAGGATCTATTTAGTTTCACCTAGATCCTTCATAGAAAATCTATCACTTAACTTTTTCTTGAGTAAATTAATATTATGTATGTTAGAACTAGCTACAATCATATCATCTACATATAAAATCAAAATAATGAAGTTATCATTTTTAAAACTTTTAAAATATACACAATGGTCTGAATGACATTTACAATAACATTGTTTTATCATAAAACTGTCAAATTTCAAATACCACTATTTTGGAGCTTGTTTTAGGCCATACAAACTCTTCTTCAACTTTCACACCATTTTTTGTTTACCTTTGACTTTGTATCCTTATGGCTACTCCATATATATTTCTTCCTCCAAGTCACCATGAAGGAATGTAGTCTTCACATCTAATTGTTGAAATTGAAAATCTTCTATTGATACCAAACTTAAAACAACTCTTATAGAAGTCATTTTAACTAATGAAGAAAATATTTCATCAAAGTCTATACCTTTATTTTGTGAAAAACCTTTAACCACCATTCTAACCTTGAATTTATTTTTACCTTCATTCTCCTCCTTTATCCTGTATACCCACTTATTCTGCAATGCCTTCTTTCCTTTAGGAAGCTCCACCAAATCCCATGTCTAGTTTTTCATTAGAGCATCATATTCCTCAACCATAGCTTACTACCACTTATCGTTGGCATCAATATACACTACTTATTCATATCTTTCTGGCTCACCACCATCAGTAAGTAATAAATAATATAAAGAAGGATAAAAATGATTAGGTGGTCTACTTACTCTTGTAGATATTCGAATAGGGGGTTGAGGTACTTGTTCCTATTGCATATTTTGATCAAGAACCTCTAGAACATGTTTTTCTATAATTTATTCTAATATTTTATATTCCTTTTTGGATTCTTCTTACTTCTTTTACTATAACCAGTCCTTATACATGACTTTTTCATGGAACACAACATCTCTACTCCTAATTATTTTTCTATCTTCCAGATTTCACAACTAGAATCCATAGTGATCAATTACATAACCAATAAATGTACATTTCTAAGACTTATCTTCAAACTTATTCCTATGATCTTTGTCAATATAATAAAATTCCTCACAATCAAAAAATCTTAGAAAATAATAATCTACCTTCTTTCTAGTCCATACCTCCTCTTGTATTCCACCATCCAAAGCACTCAAAGGTACTTTATTTATCAGATAAACTACTATAGTTATAACATCTACCCAAAATTATAAATTTAACCTACATGCAATATCATGCATCTAACACACTCCATAATAGTACAATAGGAATAAAGGTCAAATGAGTATTTCATAGATTATGTTCTTTGATATAAGACTATCTTGGCTAAAATGACTAGCCCCATGACTGATCAAGAATTACAAGATCTCTTTAAATAGAGTCCTTTACCATCTTTGCATGGGTTAATAATGTTCAAAAGGTTTTCTTCATTTAATGAGTTATGCCATACACTCAATGGAAGGGAATTCAAATTAATTTCAATGGGCAAACTTAAGTACACAAGAATATCAAAAACAACAAACAAGAGTTAAAATGAAGTCCCATACAAAGTAAAGGTTAATGATAACAAAAGTAAAAATCAACCTACAGTTAATGTGGCTTCAGAGCCCCCTCAACGAGTTGTTTTATCAGTAGCTCCTTGATGAGCCTTTACCAATCTACTAGTATCTCTAGCCAGAATCTTACAAAAACCATTGGAATGCAATATCATATCTCTCCCTCATATATGGTAAGTTGATACAACAAATATTATTCCACATGGATATGATCAGAATGCATTTTTTTATTTTCATAGGGCACCAGCCCATATGATAAATAGATGCATTAGTTTGTGACAAAAAATATAGGACTTGATAAATGGTAACCTTATTGATCTTTGCACTCTAGTTGAGCCTCCTCAAGCAAATAAATCATATGACATGGCTTTGAATTTTTTTAAGATCCTTTCCAATAAAATTTTAAAGAGGAGATAGGGGATACATCAGGTGTTCACCATGCATATCATGCACACCCTCCACCATTTACATACTAGGAAACTTTAGTTAAGTGACATCCTTTATGCAAAATGATTAGTGTGTATAATTTTAGAGTTCCAACTAGACCTTCAATCTCCTTCTCAGAGAAGGAGATAGTTGAGGATGATTCAGATTACCATGCACTCTTTATCATAGCCTACATCAATCATCATCCCATTCATAGTGTTCTCATAGATAATGGAACTAGTGTGAATATGTGCACTATAACATTACTTCAGCATTTAGGATATTCAAAGTAGGATATTACCTTGAAAAACACAATTATTAGTGGATTCAGTGGGCACATATAGAGTTCATTAGGTGAGATTGTACTTCCTTTACAGGTTGGTCCAACACATGTGGCCACACCATTTACTATTATTCCTAGTGTAGGAGTCTTCAACATGTTTCTTGGTCGATCATGGATCTAGAAACTTTGAGTAGTACCTTCTATAGTTCATATATGCATAAAATTCATTCATGCTAGTTAGGTAGTTATAGTTGGTGGATTTTGTATGAGTTACCACTCCCCACTTCAAAGCCATGTCTTACTCCACAGTCGCTAGTTTCAACTCCTCCACCAGTTACAATTATTCCTCTAGTTAAGGTTCAGGCATAGTCAAGGCCTCCCTCACCAATATAGAGAATTCATACACTTTTACAGAGGCCTCTTTTAGAATAACCACTACATCAGTGATAGTTTTAGGACTCTAAATAATTTTTAGCTATAGTATTCACACCCAAGGCAGTATCATTAAGGTCTCATACCTATACACGTAGAGCAAATTTTTAGAGAGCATCTTCTACTACTAGATGGATCCCTAAGAGCCCCATAACTACATCCACTTCTTAGAATTATAAGGGGACCTCACAGTCAATTTATACTATAAAGATTTTAGAGAACTTATAACATATATAGCTTTTAGAGTCACAATCTCAGCTATTCCATCATGATTCATAGTTAAGCATGATCCCTCTCCTTGATACAAGACGCCATGATAGGGAGTCTCTTATGAGACTCATTGGTTAGTATCATTTTTTCTCAGTCTTTTCTTGTACATAATTTCTCAGCTTACTTCTACATAGTTTCTTTTCACTTTCTTTTATATATATTCTTTTTGCTTACTTGTACATAGTTTCCTTATGATTTATTGTTCATATCTTATTTCAAAAATACAAAAAACAATACAACATTTCAAAATACAAAAACATTCAAATAATTCAAAACACCAAAAACACTTTTCAATTCTATGCATTTTTCATGCTTTACATTTCTACTACCATACTAGACTTACATTTTGATGCTATATACTATTATTTTTCAATTTATCTACATTACCATATTTCAATTGATATTATTTGAGTGTGTACAGTGACACCCAGATCCTTGATTGCTTCACTCTACCCATTGAGGGGGCATCTTATTTCTACATTTGAGATATAGATCAACATATCCACCCATCAGGGGCATCTTCTACATGACTAAACCATCGAAGTTATGTCATTACTATACCACACACTCTAGTTATCATGTTGATGTACATTACTTACTAGCTTACATAGATTATTTGATCAACACTCAATAGTATATAGCACTTGTGTATTTCTTAGCATCTACCTCATCTTGTAATACATGTTTTTCATACTTTCACTTCTTGATTTGATTAATTAGATGCGAAAGTATTTCTAGAATTTACATGCTTTCTTTTCTTACTTTGAATAGCTAGATGTGATTTCATTTCGTAGTTCCTATTTTATCTCTTGTGTGTGCCTTAGGATATTTACCAATATCCTTTGCTTGTACTCTTATATGTGTTTGTGAACTTCGTGCCACTCTTGCTTATTTTCAATTGTATGTGTTTGTGGCATTTGAACATGCCTTGCATGATTTCTTTCCCAATTTGAATGACATATGCCCATGTCCCTTGTTTACTTGGCCCCTTGGCCTCTTTTGTATGCTTATTGCTTCTTACCTTGCATTCTTGTTGCATATTTGCTTCTCAATTATTTGCAATGCCATGATCTATATCATGCATTATTTTTCCTTCTTTGATGCCATGATGGACATCATGCTCCATCCCTCATTTAAAACTAATAACTAACCAAATTTTCACTTTCAATTTAGTATATTGCATATACTATTATATTGCTACATCTATCTAGGCATATTCCTATTCATCTAACCATCTCCACTACAAACTATGTTATATCTTGAGACATATTTTAGATTATCATTGATATATCATGTATTTCAAAGCATAACACACTTGTAGGGAGCTTTTTTTAGGGTAGTCATTATACGATCTTCATTCCTACCCTCAAAAAAGGGGGTGACAAACATGGGTTTTGTCATAGAGATACGAGCCTTCTATCGATCAAAAATTAGTTTTCCAAAACACTCAAAAAAATAATCAAAACCCAAAATAGGTAGAACAAACCAAAAAAATAGTGAAAAACATAGAACAATATTTAAAAATAGTAAAAGACAAGAGTGCTATATTTGGACTACAACATTGGTTAACAAAGTGTCATGTTTTCAATGCTCCTATCCAAATAGCTAAAAACTTAAAATTTCTAGAAATAGATAGAAAAGTAAGGTTAGTTATAATTTTGTCATCTCAATATAGTTTAGATTGAGTAGTTTTAGTACAATTTTACTCAGAGTATCTAGATATATGAGGCATCATGCATGACATGATGGCTCTCATTTTTGAGTTTTAGATTGGACAATTGGTACAACTTCTAAATTAGAATCCATGTTACAAACACTAGTGATTGGGGGAAATGTGTGTGACACATTTGACTTATTTTCTTTCCAATTCATTGTACTACCCAGGTATTCTCAATAGTTACATTTCTTATTCTATCTATAGGTGGTTGGCATCATTTCAAAGTGGCTTTTATATAAGCCTAGTTCTTAGTTTTAGAGTGGCTTTCATACAAGCCTAATATCCACCTTTCAAAGTGGCTAAGATTGGCCTAGTTCTTATTACACACTCAACTATACACACCACATTGTTATATTACAAAGCATTTATTGGGTTCATGAGCCATCTCATATGACACATATTCATACTAGTATCAGTTCATAGTTCACACTTAGTGGGAAATGATGAAGCCAAAGGACTAACTAGCCTTTGTATTCTTGAGCCACCTACTAAAAGGGATTAGACACATAGTCCAAACATTGATTAACGCATACATGATCACATAGCTTCACTTTGTGGGAAACAATAGATCTAAAGGGCCAACCTTTATATTCTTGAGCCACTCTCATGGAATTGAGTACTCAGCTCTGTTTGTGATACTACTCTTAGTAAAGCACATACTCATCATCACTCAACATCACACATATTTATGGGCTTCACCCTCATAGGTAAGTTTAAGTATGATTTTCTATTTTTTATTTATCTTAGTATTTCACTTTGCTACATCACTAGAATAAAAGGGGGGAAATGTAGTCATATAAAATGTCCAAATTGGTAGTTTAAGTGTGGCTTGTACACCTATCCATAGCTCTTTTTCCATACTCTTGTGACCCTTCTAGACATCTTTTTTCTCATTACCAGTTATTTGAAACCTTCTAAGAAATCATTCCACCTTAGCTAGACTATATTTCCTAGGCCAATCTTATTCCCTTAGGTCTTGAGCCTATAAGACAGGAGCACCATACTTGGACTATAGCACCAGACCCTAGGGTGTCTCATTTTTAGTGATCCTATCCATTTGTAGTTTAAACCCCAATGGTTATTTTTATTTAATCCCTATCCTAAATTATGTCATGTTGGTGTCAATACATCTAACCCACAACCAATTATTCCCTATAAAATCCCATCTAAATCTCATTTACAAAGGGAAGTGAAAATATTATAAAGAAAATAAGAATACAAATAAAACACTAAGGAAAACTTCCATATTCTTAACATATAATCACCCAACATAATTGCAAACACACTCAAACCCTCATATCAGTCCCTAGCCACCTCAAACACTCTCAATTTAGCATTTTTGTATCCACATCACACTATTGCATAAAGCAAATTAGGTGGGAGAACTACATATGGCTTGATCCTTTTTTAGAGTATTGGTATGTATACAGCATGCCCATACAAGGGGTATGGATTACATGTTCAATGCATCTTACACACTAACCCACCCTTTCTCAAGTAATTCAAACACTATTTTATCAATCATGATGGAAGGTTAGGGTTTTGAAGATTAAATCAACTATATGGAAATTTACATCAATAATCAACACTCAATATCTCATAGGCAGGCTCACATAGGAATAATGTAAAAACCCAAAAAAAATTAGGTCTATATCACCAATTTGGATAACAACAGGTGTGGACATTAGTCCTAGACCCCAAAGTGTCCTATTTTTAGTACTCTTATCCTTTCATCGAATGAAAGCCAGATTCAGGTTGATGACACTATCCCAGTCCTGCACAACCAATTTTAACCTTTGCATTATTCATCTCAGTCTAGAATTAAGCTAAGTTATATTTTTCCTTATTTATTACTATTTTTAGAAAGGTAAAAAATACAAATAAATTATGTAAATTAGGATTGTAACTATTTCTATATTCTATACTAATTTATTAATCAAAACCTTTTACTAAAATAAGGATAAAAATCTATTATTCCCAAAAAGTTAAATCAATCTACAAATGATCAAGGAACTACAATCCTTATTTAGTGAGACTCCAATCCCACAAGGTGTTACCATACTTGTCTAGCTAATCTGCAACAACAACTAGACCTTTTAACAAGTTTCACCTTGCAAGTAGGCTACAACCACCATAGATGCTGAGATACCACAACAAAATCTATAAATAAATACACCTTTGAAATGATGTCTTCAACACTTGATGATGGACCTTTGATTATCACACTTCTCCTCTACTCACACTCAAACAACAATCTCACTATTATACCAAAAAAATTATGACCAGCAGGTCATACAAATAGTCCTCAAACTAATCTTCTCATCAACTCATCCTTAAGGAACTATATCCCTCATTTACTCCATAATCCACACACACAAGCCTCTCTCAAAACTCTCCCAAGTATCGCTTACTAAGTCTAGAACCCATCATCTTTGGTTCCACTATTTATAGAGCAATTTTGATAATCACTACCTTGGTCAGCTATTAGGCATATCTTAACCCTTAAGACATCTCTCACATGAATACACAACTCAATACAATCTTTATAGGTCATCCATAACATTTATAGGTCACCCTTAAGGAACTACATCTTTTAAATAAGGCACTTGTATCCCTTATAGGTCTCATGTGAACCCAATCCCTCTTTTAGCACTCTGTTGAGAAAAATAAGAACATAGGACCACTTTCAAATACATGGTTCCACTCCTTATATCCCCTTTGACATCCTCAAAAGATCACATTCAACTTAGCTTACCTATTTTATTCTTAATCAACTCAAAAACTTACCTGGTGCACATAGTCACTATGAAAGGACACATATCAACTTCTTAAGCATTGTTCATACTCAAGATAGATTGATCATACTTTTAAAAACCATGCAGAGCATCCTCAGGGAGTCTAAAACATGTTTCAATAACTAATTCATCATGAGACATAGAAAGAACATCAATACAATCTCAAATATCCTTTTCGAGTTACTTTCAAAATAAACATGAACACATAGTCAACTTATAGGCTCAATATCTTTGTCTATACATAATCCTAGATCTTCAAATCCATATAACTATATGCATCTTGAAGTTCTCTACCACTTTACTTTTTACTACATGAGAAAATCTATCTTATATCAAAAGATATGGTCAAAATATATAGCACTAGTTTTTTCTATGTTAAATTCAAATATTTGAACAACAACGGTCATAGTCAACCTTCGAACACAATTCTTGAATCT
This sequence comes from Torreya grandis, assembly GCA_037957365.1. Lineage (NCBI taxonomy): Eukaryota > Viridiplantae > Streptophyta > Pinopsida > Cupressales > Taxaceae > Torreya > Torreya grandis. Next base: position 134,490 of record JARHVA010001832.1, read on the forward strand.
CATGTCCTCTCAGCTTCAGATCAAATACACTCCATCGATCTTGATCAATATTTAACATATAGGTTTCAAAGATTAATCATTAAACTTGTATCACTTTGACCACATCTCGTGCATCCTTGAAATATTGACTTAATGTGCTTCATAGATCTCTATAGATCAATCATGTCTACATCGATAAATGCTCACTATTTGATCAATCTATATAAATGCTCACTCACTGTTGGATCATTATCTTATACCTTTTCATAATTGTTAAAAATTGTGCACCTATCCTCATCTCATTTCATCCTAACTCCTTAGATAAAACGTGCATCATCGATCTTGATCAAGCTTTAATACATTAAAAAATGACTATGGGGACCCTTTCAATATGCATGAGTAGTCAATTTTACACCTCAATAACTCCTTCTATGCTAATTTATAGGAACTCAAATTTAGACCAAATGATCTCCTAACTTAGGAGAATCCAAAAATATAATAAATAACTCCTAGAAACCTTTTGCATATGAGATATAACACCATTAAATTTCCTTCTCAAAATATTCTATCATAGATCCAACCATGTCCAAAACTACTTGAGAGTCCAACTTTGAGTATCCATAACTTTTACCGTGCTTTAACACATAATCTCAAATTTAGCACAAATGATCTATGCTCAAAACTAAATAAACCCATATGATTAGATTATCTTGATTACTTTACATGTACAAGATATAACATCATCAAAATGATCATTTAGATTTTTCTACCACACTATCAAATTTTCTAAGTATGGGAAAAAATAGTCAATCTACTTGGGAGCCCAACTTTGCACATACATATCTTTTGACACACTGCATCGTATGATCTAGAAATTAGCACAAATAGAATAGGTCCAAAAATTAATAAACCCATATTATCACCTTCTCTTTAATTAACCATACATGTTAAATTATGACCTCATCAACATGCTTACTCAACTCTTTCCGCCAAATCTGCAAATTTGGCTAAGTATGGGAAAATAATGAAATCTGTCTAAGAAGCTAACTTTGCACCCTCATATATTTGACCATGATTTATTGCATGACTTGATATTTATTTTATAACAAATAGGGACTAATGTGATAATAACCATATAACCAACTCCCCTTGACTCATTCCCATGTGGCAATGGTGATGCCATCAAACTACCAACTTAATTTTTTTGCCACTAGACCTAAAGTGTCTAAAAGAGAACTATGGTCAACCAGATGAATTTAAATTATGCACACAAGCTCTCAAAGAATATATAACATCTTAAGGACCTATTTCACATACTCCAATCACCATACTCAACTCTAAACATCTCTAACCAATTAAACTCTAGAGATTAACCAAGCCACCTTCAAGCATGCAATAATAAGCACCTTATACACTTTATCATTATCACTTAGGATATCAAGGTTCTTCATCCACTCAACAAGACACATCCATGACACAACCATGACATCATCATGATAACTCTTCAACAATCTCCCCTTTGTCATTGATGTCAAAAATCATCATATATAGAAATATACAACTCACCTTCTCTCTCTTCAAAGCACTCTCATAACAGGAACTTTATCCCCCTTTGACACAATGATAAAGTCAGCATAATCTGATATTGAGGACCTGAAAGGACTATAAAATAGGAATAGACCATCTTAGAAAGATAGTACACACTCCCCCTTACCTTGAGCCAGCCTCTTCTTACCTTGACAATTTCCTCTTGCTTCATGCCAACACTCTCTTCAACCAAGCACTGTAACTAATGAAGAAATAACACACAAAAGAACTAAAATATGATGCCACTTACCAATAAACATTTTATAGGGACTCTCCCTAATAAATATGAGCCTTTGTAACTTTTGAGCATCTTCAGATCTCCACACACCATGAAAAACCAACACACATGTTAACTAGCATCTTTTTTCAAGCTACCATAAGGACCACCAATAGAAATTCATGCCACTTAGTAAATAGGAAACATGTAATAAACCAACATGATATCTCATCTTGAAACACACATACCTTGATCTTTTGGAAAAAAATTAGCAAAATCACTCTTCTTCAAAATAGGCCTGTTTAGCCTCCTTGTATCCCTCCCTGAAACTTGAAGAGCCCACAATTTTCAATAGACACATCTTCAAGACCTAAAACTTAATATATAGAGAACTCTAATATGCCCCCTTAATCACACCAATTTCTAGCACCAATCTCATCTTTTGAAACATACTTCCTTCACAAACCAATTATCCAATTAAGCCTCCATAATGATAAAAACTTGCATAATTTGAGAATCACAAACCTTAAAATCTATATGAAGCTTTATTTGACAACCCATTTGGCCCATTCAATATATTAAAAATCCTTAGAACCTAAATCATAAGGCAAACCACTTTTATAGCAGAGCCCAAAACTTTAGAATTTAAAAAACAAACATGGTTAACAAACCTCATTCTGGTCAATGCACACTTATAAAACTACTTACATACTTGGAGACACCCATCACACACTTTTGGACCAAGATTTGAGATTACATACCTTTGGGAACCCATACATCTTATAAGCCATTTTAGGTCTACTTGCCCTTAACCCAATAACTTAGAAAACCAAGAGCACTCAAAAAATATTTAATTGGCACATACATACCTTCAGACCTCAAAAACACCTAGATCACACCATAAATAAATGCATAAACCTTTCTAAGAACCAAAACACTTCTTGACATTTGTATAAATCTCATTAAGCCACTTCGAACTACCCAATTTGACTTTGTACTACAACTCCTTCACAATCCTCTAAAATAGGCTCATGAACTTGTTACTCCCTCTTAGAAAAAGACCTTGTCTAGTTGGCATTATCATCTTGAGAAAAAAAACATTCTTCTCCACTGAAAGGAGTCTGTTAAGAAGCATAGATAGAGACACCTTCTATACCTCAATGCTCTAAAATAAAAACAAATATTCTTCTTCCATCTCTTCCTTGCTCATCTGATATTTGTAGTTCTTCTTCTTCTTTGGCTTAGGAGAAATAATTTCTTAAACTATTGAAACATTCTCATTTTTTCTATAATTAGATTTTGAAAACATGGAGATAACATAGATTCATGGCATACCATTTCATTTATAAAATCTTCCTTGCATCTTGTAACATCTTCATTAGTCACAAATAATTGATGTTCTTTATAAGATACATGCTTAGTAACAATAGGATGTTTACTTGGATCCATACATACCTTAGAATTATCTTTAACCATCACCTTGGTCTTCTCCTTGAGCTTAGTCTCTTTATTCTCAACATGAGCAGATAATGAGACCTCTTGGGAGTCTTCAAATTTTTAAGCATTCTCTACCAAAGAAAATAAATTAATTTTACCTGCATTCTTATCATGACATACCCTTGTCACCTTTGGATTCCATGTGTTAACTTTCCTTCCTTCTTGAACTCTAGGATCCTGATTAAATTTACTCTATCTTGTAGGCCTTTGCTTGCAGAACCTAGCAATGTGACCTCTCTATTCACAATTGTAGTATGCCATACTTTTTGCAAGAAGCTCATTCTTCCTTACCAAATTTGGATAATATCTTGCAATGTGTCCTAGTTCATAAAAATTGTAGCACTGAATATCTCTTGAAGAAAACTCAACTTGTCTTACCCCTTTTGATTGATGTTCCCCATCATGGTTCTATGAAAATTAATACTTAATAGGTCTCTTATAGTATCTAGACCTATGACCAAATTGATTACATGTATAATAGTAACCATTGAATTTTGTATACCTCATGGCATTTAGATATCTATTTTGATTTGTCTTTAAAGGCTGATACACCTTGTTCACATTAGTCTTCATCTTATCTTGAGTTGCAGTCTTTGATTATTCTTTGTATCCTAGACTAATTTTATCACTAGCATTCTTTTGACCACTCAGAATGTTGTCTAGGTCACATAATCTCTTTTCAAATCTCACTAATGCCTTCACCTTACTAGCTATATTTTCTAACTCAAATTTCAAAGATGCATTTTTAGAAACATACCTTGAAAATTCATCTTATTTAACTTATAGGCTTGTAAATATAATTTACAATTGACAACTGAGATGCTTGATCGTATCTTTATGCTCCTTGGTATCTTCATTCAATCTTGCCTCAAATACATGGAATTACTTGTCATTGTCCTTAAGCTTTGATTTCATCTTCTTATTGATCTTCTTCTCAAACTTTAGTTCTTCAAGAGCATTCATAAAAATAGTCTCATAGTCCACCTCATCTTCATCATCATCTAAATCACTTCAAGTAAACTTCTTTTGATGTGAGAAAATTCCTTATTTATCCATGAAAAAGGATTCATCTTTATTAGTACCATCATCTTCATGATCATATTTTGAGTCATTGTCTTCACTTTCATCTGATGAGTTAGAATCTTCTTTGGTGTAGAGACTCTTCTTGTTCTTAAAGGACCTCTTCTTGTTTTTATAATTTTTGAACCCTTTCTTCCTATATGTCTTCTTGTCATCATCTTGGAATTAATCATGCCCTTCATCATCATTATTCTCATGCTCACAAGTGAAATTTTGAGAAAAAATTCCTATCTCTCCACAGTTGAAATATTTGAGGGGTAGTTTACCCTTATACTTTCATGAGCCAGTGTTCAATTTCCTAGTAATCAAAATAATTAGTTCATCATCATCAATATCAAATATGTCATCCTCTTTTGATTTATTACATTGAAATTTATTCTTAGGATTCATCTCTATCTTGAATGTTGCTTCCTTCTTTATTGGTATATCATCATTCTTCCTCATCTCATAGGCAGTAAGGGTACCAAGAAATTGATCCATCTTCAACTGAGTAAGATCATGACTATCTTCTAGATCAGATACTTTTGAATCAAATTTGGTGGAAAGAGACCTTAATATATTTTTAAAAATAGTAGTCTCTTCAAGATTCTCTTTTAGACCTCAGATGATGTTCATAATCTCATCAACTCTCTGCAAAAAGGATGCATAGTATCTTCTTCATTCATCTGGAGACTTTCAAATTGCCTTCTGTGAGTCTATAATTTAAGTTTAACCTTTGAATCTCCTTAAAAAATAGTCTTCAATTTATCCAATATTTTTTTGGCAGATGTGCAATGAATTACTTTGGTGAACTCAGTTTGTATAAGACCATAAGAGATGGAATTCATTACCTTAGAGTTCTCAAACAACTTATCTGCAACACTAGATGGAAAAATAATAGGATCAACATAACCATCCAAAATGGATTTCCATCATCAAAACCTAATAACATAATGTAGGATTCATCTTATCACTCTAAAAAGCATAATTAGATCCATTCAATATCAATGCTTTCTAAGTAGAGAAACCACCTTGCATATTCTAACTGGCCATTGTACATTGGATCACCTTCAAGTTGTCAAGCCTTTACCAAAGAACCTTGCTCTAATACAAATTGTTAGAGCTATAATCACTGAGAGAGGGAGAGGGTGAATCAATGAGCCTAAATAATCCAACTTCAATTTTGATCTTTATAAATACTTAATCAGCTACTACAATCATTCATGAAGCATATAAAACATTCATAGCATTGAGTAAGAGAGATAATGCAAGATCAATCACATAACACAAGACATATATGGGAAATCCTCTCAGGGAATAAAACCCACTATAACCTATAATTATAATACTATCTTATAATTACAATAACCAATTTAGACCATCTATAAATGATCAAAGAACTACAATCCCTATTTAGTGAGACTCGAATCCCACAAGGTGCTACCACACCTATCTAATTGAGCTACAATAACAACCAGACCTTTTAACAAGTTTTACCTTATAATGAGGTTATAACCACCTTAGATGTTGAGATACCAAAATAATACCTATGAAAAAATCCACCTCCAAATTGATGTCTTCAACACCTGACGATGAACCTCTGATTATCACACTTCTCCTTTGCTCACACTCAAAGAACAAGCTCACTATTTTTCCAAAATAATTATTACCAAAAAGTCATATAAATATTATTTAAATTGATATAATCATCAAATCATCTTTAGGGAACTCTACCCCTCCTTATCTCCATAATCCACACACACACAAGAATCTCTCAAAACTCTCCCAAGTCTTGCATACCAAGTCTAGAACCCATCATCTTTGGTTGCACTATTTATAGACAAATCTTGATAATCATTACCTTGGTTGGCCATTAGGCATGTCTTAACCCTTAATACATCTATCACACAAATACACAGCTCAATTCAATCTTCATATATTAGTCATATCATCTATAAGTCACCCTTAAGGAACTACACCTTTTAAATAAGGCACTTTTAGCCCTTATAGGTCTCATGTAAACCCATTCCCTCTTTTAGCATTTTATTGAGAAAAAAATAACATAATACCAATTTCAAATATAGGGGTATACTCTTTATGTCCCCTTTTACATCCTCAAAATATTATAGTCAACTTATATTACCTCTATGTATGCTTAATCAACTCAAATACTGACCTGGTGTACAAAGTCACCATGAATGAACACATAGTCAAATTTTTAAGCATTGTTCATACTCAAGATAGATTGATCATATATTCAATGGATTATAAAATATGTTCCAATATTTAATGCATCATGAGACATCAAAACAACATCAATATAAGCTCAAATATCCTTCTCTGGTCACTTGTAGAATAAGCATGAACACATAGTCAACTTATAGGCTCAATATCTTTGCCTATACATATTTACATATCTTCAAATACATAGATCTAGATGCACCTTTAAGTCCTCTACCAATGTTATTTTTAATACATGAAAAAATTCATCTTTTATTGAAAGATATTATTAAAATACAAAGCTTTGGTTTTTCCTGTGTTAAATTCAAATATTTGAACATTAACAGTCATAGTTTACCTTGGAACACAATGTTTGAATCTCGCGTGCTCTCAAATTCTGATCAAATATGATCCATTGATATTGATCGATATTTAACATATAGTTTCCATTTATTAATCATTAAACCTATATCACTTTGACCACATCTCATGTATCCTTAAAATGTTGACTTAATACAATTTGTTGATCTCTACAGATCAAATCGAGTCTACATCAATCAATGCTCACCATTTGATCAATATGTACGAACACCTGCTCACCATTAGATTATTATCATATACCTTTTCATAGTCTTTAAACATCATTCACCTATCCTCATCTTTCTACATCTTGATTCCTTAGAGCAAATGTGCAGCGTTGATCTTGCTCGAGCTTTAATACATTTAAAAATGACTATGGGAACCCTTTCAATATGTATGAGTAGCCATTTTTTCACCTCAATAATTTATTTTGTGCTAACTTGAAGGATCTCAAATTTATACCAAATGATCTATTCACTTAGGAGAATCCAACCATATAAAAAATAGCTCTTGGAACCCATGTGTGTGTGAGATACAACTCCATTAAAGTGCCTTCTTAAAATCTTTTGTCACAGAGCCAACTGGTATAATCCACACTTATAATAATTACAAAATATCTATAATATAATGTATATCAACACAACATAATAGATATTAGTGGACCAAGATGTCCAAATGTTTAATATATGTATAAATAGAATACCATTAAGGTAGGGCAACACCATACAATATTCCTTTAGGAAGGAATAACTCTGTAATGTCTATTCAAGGAGACAACCTCCAATATCATATTATAATAAAAGACTCAATGCTTACTTTCCTTCTTTACAATGATAATCATATTATTTATATATACCTCTATCTAACTAATAATGGATGGGTAACCTCCTAATCTCAATGTAGGTTGACCATTACCCAATACACTAATTCCACAAGTTATTCCATTATCCTAATATAAGACCCATATAACTAACTAAGGGGGATGTGTGCCATATGTTGGCATCTCCACAAACCCATATACATTAATATATCATATCCCTTGATACATAGCATTCCTTCTCTCCTTGACATGTTTCATCCTTGAAACATAAGAAGAAACCAAATAATGAGTGTGCTTCAAATCATTTCACACTTATCTCTAATCTTGATCATCTATCCATCCATATGTGATCTTGGTAGGTGATATCTCTCCAATCTTGTTTCCAAATTCCATTATTCTCCTCTAATTTTGTTCATGATTATAATTTTAGTACTTTGGTTTCCATGTGTAATTATTCATCTTTTGATTCCATGTACCATATTTTACTACGTTACTTTGATTCCATCCATGACCATAGGATGTATTTTTCCATGCATAATCATAGTGATTTCCCCATTCATTCTGTTGTCCCTAAAAAATGGCTCCTCATTTTTCAGACAACATATGACTATTTTGGTCCTGCATGGCCAAAATTGTCCCATCCATTTCCAAAAATTTGTTCTGAACATTCAATTTCATCATTTTCTCAACTTTTTGGTAAAAGGATTACCATTTTCAACCAGTTCAAAGGCTTCTACAGGTGAGTTCAATCAAAATAACTAGTTTCCAATGCTTGGTCACCTTCAGATATGGGTCAGCACTTTGGTTCAATCAAAAAGGGTCTATCGGCAAGCATCAAAACAAGGATTGAACCATTGAACCATTGAACCTTAAACCTTTTCAGTTCAATGGGTTTAATGGGTTCAAAGGTTCAATAGTGTCAACAAGAGCTAAGCACTTCGACAGAGGTTCAAAGTTTGACCGTTTCAAGGTTCCATGGCCCCGATCACTTAACAAGTCTCAAAAGCTTGAACTGTTGAACCTTGAACCATTTTGGTTCATCGGTTCAATGGGTTCAACATTCAATTAGTTCAACGTGCCAAGTTCAAAGGTTCAAAGGCCACCTCAGTTAAGAAAAGAAATGTGCGCAAAAGAAAGAGTCAGGTGGAAGCTTCCAAGTGTCAATATCCACAGTCTCTTCCATTAGCTTCATTGTTTCGAGCAAAGACCATGGTGGGCCTGGGGACGAGTGACTAAATGAAGTGGAACATGCCAAGTGTCTGCATCCACATGACTAACAAATGTATTCAAACCGCACCACATGTCCCTTATAGAAATCAGTAGAAGCTGACAAGTGTCATCATCTGAGAGAGCCCGACTAAGCCCCAAGCATTTCCATGGTTTTGCAAAGACTTGAGAAGGTGGATGCTGCCAAGTGTCAATAATGGAAGCTGTCACGTGTCTCTAGTTAAAAGTGGCAGAAGGCACCACATGTCACAAAAGGGGGCACTCACAATGTAGAGGCACACATAAAGCCAAGGAAAGGATTTCCTTTGGACAAATTGTTTGAAGGAATACCTTCAGACATTTTGTTTGAAGAAAATAAAGGACCAATAGCCTGCTAGAGAAATCAAAGACATGAAGGCCACTTGGAAGATCCCGAAGGGTAGACACCTTTGTAGAGGGACACTTGACGCACATGAAATGAACCTTTTTCAAGACCCCAAAGGGTAAGTTCCCTTCAAGAAAGGTCTGAGCCTCAAAGTGCAGTGGAAGCTACCAAGTGTCACATGCCAAGACACAGTTTCAAATGAAGCTTCAAACCATGGATGCCGCCACATGTCCACACCTGCATCACAATAGAATGATAGGCCCGTGAACGTCAAATTCAGAGTGACTGGCTAGCCATTAACCTTCAATCAAGGAAAGACCCGTGAATGCCAAATTAGCTGCAGTTGTCTATTGATTTTTGTGGACTCAAAGGGTGAACCCAGATGCATCTAAAGAGCCTAAGGCTAGGACATAGAGAAGGAAGAGACAAAGGGAGAAACTCAATAGGAGTTATTTCTAGTAGGTGAAGTAGTTTGCTGGGTAAATATTTGGGGCCTCCAAACATTAAAAACACCGTCTGTTTGTCCCCTTTGAGATAAATGTAGAATAGACAATTGCATAGCTAGTAGGTGATGGAATGAGCAATTCAGGTTAAGGAGTGGACAAAGGAGATGAACCAGCACACCATAGTTAAAGTAGTCACCCTGTTCTAGCATGACAAAATCAAGAATGCATCCAAGGCATTAATGCATCGAATGGATCACCCCATGGGAAAAGGTATCAAGCCTCTCTTTGACTCTATATAATATAATCTTTTGTATCATTGTGAGGGACTTTTACCTTTTTACAAGAGCAAAACTCTGCCTATTTTGAAAGAAGAAGACTGAGACTTTGAGCTCAGATTATAATTTCGTTTCATTTTATCTAAATGAGAAAGCGAGTTGTTTGCAGACTTTGTGCTGTTTTGGCTTTTGCTACTTTAGGAGATTGTTCTTATGTCTATTTCCTAGAAGCATTCTTATTTATTTAATTTGACAAGTAGAATTAGTGAAGGTAAAAAGGGAGGTGTCCTGAAAACAACTGTGAGAAGACTTTGTGCTTTCATAATTGTTTTCAGCATGTGTTTTTCTTTTCTTTTTGTGTTGAGGATTCTAGGATAACTTTGTGCCCCCATTATCCTTTGTGATATACTTTTTGGGTAGTTGATGTGGAAACTTTGCATTCTATTTCATCATGTTGGTTACTATGCTCTTTGTCACTAGTTACTTTCACTACTTGAAAGAAACTCCTGTTGTTTCCTGTAAGAACACTTCTGAAAGAAGAGAAGTGCCTTCAGTGTTTCCACTAGGCTTTTCTCCTTTGTCTATGAGCATCATCTCTGAAAGAAGAGAGATGGATGGTTTATTCTGCCCCCATATGTTATTTTCTACTTATTTATATTATATATAGCTCCTACATATCTATAGGGAAACTCCCCTTGATGAGAGGAGAGATTTGTCTCTGGTTGATGTAGTAAAGCTACACACTTGAATGACCAATATTCCTATGCTGTGGTGATAGGAACTATTTTGGTCACCAGTTAGCTGGCCAATAAAATATTCACCCAATAGTTTTTGGTGACTCTACTAGGGATGAACATGCAGTCTGAAGCCTCAAGTTTTAGAATGAATCAGTTCCTTCCCTTATCCATTATACAGACTCTGGCGACTCCATTCTGTGTCTTACCCATTATCCATTTATAGCCTTACCATTTTCCTCCACCTCCATTATTTTATCTGGTCTACAAAACTAGAGTTGCTGGAAAAGAGTGCATAGTTTGAAGCCTCAAGCCTCAAGATAAAGCAGGGCTAGTTCTTTTCCATTTTTTGTTCTACAATCTAGCCACTCCACCCAAATTTGTTATCCCTATTTGTCATAATTAAAACATGGCAGTTCGAGGCCCCTGGGGTAACTCTTTTGGCCCACTCAACTTGACTCTACCTCTGCGTGAACTTCCATGTAGTTCAAGAAAGAATTTCCCCAAATTATTTGGTGATGGGAAGGTTCATCTTGATGAACACTTTGCAGCTTTCAGCATAGCCTACGGTGTAATAGGGTGGAATTTGAAGACATAGCAGTCAAGATATTCATGGAGACACTACAAGGCACTGCTACAGACTGGTTCTACCATCTGCAAGCTAGATCAGTGATTGATTGGGATACACTCAAAGCTAAGTTTGAAGCCAGGTTCAAGCCTGCAGAGGATGAACATGCTTTGCTAGCCCAACTCACTCAGATGAAGAAGGAACCTCATGAGCCTATGAGGGATTTTATTACCAGGTTTAACAAGCTGAGGCATAGGATTCCCATGGTCACCTAGTCGGCACCTCAAAATCTCAAATGCTTCTTCATCAACTCACAGTTACCTGAAGTGAGTTTTCTATTGAGACGGGATAGACACATAGACCTTGAGGCTACTCAAGACTTGGCTATTGAGCTAGAAGATGACCTTATCTTGGCAGGATAGATAAGGAGAGATCCTAATAGAGGTAAACCCTCTTCATCTTTTGAATACTCACCCACAGCCACCATTGACCCAATGGTGCAAAAGTTGGCAAATGAATTTCTAGCCTTAAAAAGGCAAATGGCACAAGGTATGTCTTATACTCCTCTATATAAAGATATACCAAGGAGGACATTCCCAAATTAGCCATATCAAGGCAATGCTACCAGAAGTCAAGGACAACCAAATCATCTTTTTCCCCCAAAGAGGAACCTTGCCCTTGAAGCACCTCTAACCAACTCAGCAATGGGATATATGGAAACAGAACATGTTTTCTATTTCCAACCTAAGTTTGAGTAAGAAAATGATGCTAGTCTCTTCATGGAGGATCAAGAAGAATCACCTGGTGACTCCCACATTGGTTTCCTAAATTTCTAGGATGAACCCAGAAGTGAAGGTGAAGTAGTCGAAGGATCATACGTAGTATTCACTAGGTTTGAGAATTAGTTAACCCAACATGCCAACAAATAAAAGATAGAGGAGTGACCCCAACCAATAATTTCAATTGCTGAGCAAAGAACCCCTCTTCCTTTCTAGTCAAAGGACCTGCTGATTGCCAAAGAAGTAAGTACATCAAACATATTTGCACCTTTTACTTCAAATTCACAGATCAGTCCTCCCCCTCCCAAAAACCAAAAGGATGAACTCCCATCCTCTCTTCCAAGTCCATCTCAGTCATTTGCCATGATTGATCGTGTCAAAAAATCTAAAATTCAAATGACTGAGTTTGAATTCCTGCAAGCCAATCCTGAGCAATTAAACATTGGTGAAGAACTAGGGTGGACCTATTTAAGGCAAAGATTGTGGTCACCCAAATGTCAGCCCTTGCTACTCAAATTCCATTTGAGCCTTCAGGTAGGGGTAATTACTCCTTGACCATAGAGGATGTTCATGTCTCAACTAATCAAAGTCCCGTGGCTGGAAATCTAGGATTTGATCCAAATTAGGAATCAAAAGAATTGGTAGGGCATAGTATAAATCAAGAAGGATCTTCCATCTCCCATGAAGAGAAATATGATAGAAGATCAGCTTCTGATGATGCTTGGATCTTGAAATTTGATGGCAATAATTCTTCCATAGCTGGATGTAGATATCTGTTGCTCAGATTGAAGACTGCTCAGGGTGAAGAGGTCAAACTCCTTCACACCAAAGGAGATGTTGAGCTGATGGTTTGTCAAGAGTTTGATGCTGACAATCAAAGTATGTGCTGGACTAAACCAGCAGAATAATAAGTTATGGTGGTGGACCATACTGTTGTACTCCAAAATCAGGAAAAGGATCCCTTCACCAAGAGAGCAAGGAGTTATGGTTTTCAGTTTGAAGACCACGTCCTACCATGGGGCAAGAAGAAGAAAAACCAAAGAGGAAGATGTAGAAAATTGGTTTCTTGGTGGAGAGCTCCATTTGTCTGTCACCGTTTCTAGGGACAGAATGGTTTCCTCCTAGTTTATCAAGATGGCATCCCCTTTTCTTCTCCTCATAAGGAGCAGCATCTGAAGTACTTCAATTCTTGAAGTATCAAATAAGTTCACCTGTACATATGTATATCTGTATAGTCTTTAGTTCTATTTTGTACTTTTCATTTTCATTTTTTGGCACCTTTCTTTTTGGGTAGCATGACTCCATAGCCCAATGGCACACTTCAAGGCACTAGAGATTCTAGTTTTTACTACCCTCAGTTGTTTCAAGTTTCCAACTGAAGGAAGTTCCCCAACTAGAGCTAGCTATTGTCCCTAAAAAATGACTCCTCATTTTTCAGACAACATATGACTATTTTAGTCCTGCATGGCCAAAATTATCCCTTCCATTTCCAAAAATTTGTTCTGAACATTCAATTTCATCATTTTCTCAACTTTTTGGTAAAAGGATTAGCAGGTTCAACCGGTTCAAAGGCTTCTATAGGTGAGTTCAATCAAAAGAACCAATTTCCAATGTTTGGTCACCTTCAGATATGGGTCAGCACTTTGGTTCAATCAAAAAGGGTCTGTCGGCAAGCATCAAAATAAGGATTGAACCATTGAACCATTGAAACTTGAACCTTTTCAGTTTAATGGGTTCAATGGGTTCAAAGGTTCAACGGCATCAACAAGAGCTAAGCGCTTCGACAGAGGTTCAAAGTTTGACCGTTTCAAGGTTTCTTGGCCCCGATCACTTAACAAGTCTCAAAATATTGAACTGTTGAACCTTGAACCATTTTGGTTCATCAGTTCAATAGGTTCAACATTCAATCAGTTCAATTTGCTAGGTTTAAAGGTTCAAAGGCTGCCTCAGTTAAGAAAAGAAGCGTGTGCAAAAGAAAGAGTTAGGTAGAAGCTGCCAAGTGTCAATATTTGTAGTCTCTTCCCTTAGCTTCACCATTTCAAGCAAAGACCATGGTGGGCCTGGGGATGAGTGACTAAATGAGGTGAAACATGTCAAGTGTCTACATCCATGTGACTAACAAATGTATTCAGACTATGCCATGTGTCCCTTGTAGAGATTAGTGGAAGCTAACAAGTGTCATCATTTGAGAGAGCTTGATTGAGCCCCAAGTGTTTCCATGGTTTTGCAAAGACCTGAGAAGGCAGATGCTACCAAGTGCCAATCATAGAAGCTATCACATGTCTCTAGTTAAAAGTGGCAGAAGGCACCACGTGTCATAAAAGGGGGCACTCACAATGCAGAGGCATGCATAAAGCCAAGGAAAGGATTTTCTTTGGACAAATTGTCTGAAGGAATTCCTTCAAACATTTTACCCAAGGGAAATAAAGGACCAATAGCCCATCGAAGAAATCAAAGACCCAAAGGCCACTTGCAAGATCTTGAAGGGAAGACACCTTTACAGAGGGACACTCAATGCACATGAAATGAACCTTTTTCAAGACCTCGAAGGGAAAGTTCCCTTCAGGAAAGGTCTGAGCCTCAAAGTGCAGTGAAAGCTACCAAGTGTCACATGCTGAGACATGGTTTTAGATGAAGCTTTAAAGCACAGATGCTACCATGTGTCCTCACCTACATCACAGTAGAATGATAGGCCCACGAATGTCAAATTCAGAGTGACTGGCTAGTTGTTAACCTTCAATCGAGGAAAGACCCATGAATGCCAAATTGGTTGTAGTTGTTTGTTGATTTTTGTGGACTCAAAGGGTGAACCCAGATGCATCTATAGAGCCTAAGGCCAAGACATAGAGAAGGAAGAGACAAAGGGGGAAACTCAACAGGAGTTATTTCTAGTAGGTGAAGTAGTTCATTAGGTAAATATTTGGGGCATCTAAACATTGAAAGCACCGTCTGTTTGTCCCCTTTGAGATAAATGCAAATTGTGTGGCTAATAGGTGATGGAATGAGGAATTTAGGTTAAGGAGTGGACAAAGGAGATGAACTAGCACACCACAAATTAGCCACCCTATTCTAGCATGACAAAATCAAGAATGCATCTAAGGCATTAATGCACTGAATGGATCACCCCATGGGAAAAGGTGCCAGGCATCTCTCTACCTCTATATAGTATAATCTTTTGTATCATTGCGAGGGAATTTTACCTTTTTACAAGAGTGAAACTCTACCCATTTTGAAAGAAGAATACTGAGACTTTGAGCTCAGATTGTAATTTCTTTTCATTTTATCTGAATGAGAAAGCAAGTTGTTTGTAGACTTTGTGCTATTTTGGCTTGTGCTACTTTAGGAGATTGTTCTTATGTCTATTTCTTAGAAGCATTATTATTTATTTAATTTGACAAGTAGAATTAGTGAAGGTAAAAAGGGAAGTGTCTTAAAAATAACTGTGAGAAGACTTTGTGCTTTCACAATTGTTTTCAACGTGTGTTTTTCTTTTTTTTCTGTGTTGAGGATTCTAGGATGACTTTGTGCCCCCATTATCCTTTATGATATACTCTTTGGGTAGTTGAGGTGGAAACTTTGCATTCTATTTCATCCTATTGGTTACTACACTCTTTGCCACTAGTTACTTTCACTACCTAAAAGAAACTCCTGTTGTCTCCTACAAGAACACTTCTAAAAGAAGAGAAGTGCCTTCAGTGTTTCCACTAGGCTTTTCTCCTTTGTCTATGAGCATCATCTCTGAAAGAAGAGAGATGGATGGTTTATTCTACCCCCATGTGTTATTTTCTACTTATTTATATTGTTTATAGCTCCTACGTATCTATAAGGAACCTCCCATTGATGAGAGGAGAGATTTGTCTCTGGTTGATGTAGTAAAGTTGCACACCTGGATGACCAATCTTCCTATGTTGTGGTGATAGGAACTATTTTGGTCACCAGTTAGCTGGTCGACAAAATATTCACCCAACACATTCCATATTCCATAGGTTGTTGCATTGCTCTGATTCCATACCCAACCATAGTAGTTCTTTTTTATCTTCCATGCATAGCCATAGTGATTGGAAATCTAATTTCTTGTATAGCCAAAATGATTGTTATTATGACACTCCCTCACATAGCTCCATAATTATTTCCTTTCATGATGATGTGGGTGTCTATATACCTCAATGTTTTTTAATATTTTGACATTATCCACATTTTATTATACCTATTGAGTAGATGAAGTGTTCATTTCTGATTGTAGTGTGTCTTTATCTATCATCTAAATATTTTTCATGCTCTTCATCACTTGTTTCAATCACATCCTCATGATCTAATTTGATTTTTATTGGTACCTTTTCCACTATGATATCCTATAAAGTGACCTTTTTCATATACCAAAATTTCATGAATTTCTTCTGAAAATTAATATTGATTGTTCCCAAAGTTTCTAACCATGGATATCCAAGAATCATATCCACATCATCCATATCCAAAGCATAAAAATATGAATGCAAAACATATTTTTCCATAATGAACTTCAAATATTCAAACATTGGAATATTATTACCATCTACTTAAACTTCCTTGATATTCTTTGCTTGAACATGTAGATGCTTGGCCACATTCATATTGATAAAGTTATACTTGTTGGAAGGGTTTATGGACATAACAACCTTCTTCTTTTGAATGCATCCATGAAATTGAAAAATTGACTCGTATTTATTTAGAGGAAAATTATTTGGACCCTTATTATCCAATTCTTCTTTTTGTTTATTGACATCCTCTACCTCTCCTTTTGCAACATCTGTACTCTCCTCATTATCATTATGATCGATTTCTTTATCATCATCACTTACATGTTCTTCCTCATTGTCATTATTTTTTTCCACTAATTTTTCTTCATCATCTTCATTCACTTCTTCATTACCATCATTATTTTCTTCCTCTTATTATTCCTCTTTTTATTTTATATCCCATTGATCTAGGAAGACCTATTCCATTTCTTCCCATGCAAAATACCTTTGTATGAATCTCAACTGATTAAACCAATGTTTTGTAGGCCTAGATAAAGAAAGAGACAAACATGTTTTCCATAAAATTGTTTGAGTATTATTCTCCTTAATAATGTCATCATCCCCTGAAAATACTCGTAACTTCATGACCCCCCCAAAAAACTAGGATTAATAAAATTCCCTAAAATGTCAATAAATAATTATAATTTGATCAAAACAATCCCAAATTTTATTTTAGCTTTGTCTTATGATAGTGGAACTTCAGTAAAACTATTGTGAAAACATTCCACAAATTTTGGCCTATAGATTAAATATATGAAAAAACATAAAATCATAATAACTCACTCCAAACATACCAAAAAAATCTAAACTTTTGTTCTTAGCTTTCCTGTATTATGATACAACATCAATAAAAATTTCATAAAAAAATTACTTATATTTTGGAAGATATGATGACATGAGTACAAACCCTAAAATATGAATAACTCCCTCAAAATTGATCATAAAGGCTCTATGTTTTTACTAAGAATTCCTTAAAATATTCTTCATATCTAATTAATTTTTTTTTCAAAAATTAACAAAGGATTGAAATATATTGATTATTCTAAAAAACTAAGGTTTCGCTCCACATAAATTACCCAAATCGAAGCTCTGATACCACTTGGTATTATCTACACTTATAATAATTATAAAATATGTAGAATATAATGTATATCAACATAACACAATATATATTAGTGGACCAAGATGTCCAAATATTCAATAGATATAAAAATAGAATACCCTTAAGGTAGGGCAACACCATACAATACTCCTTTAGGAAGGAATAACTCCATAATGTCTCTTCAATAGGACAACCTCCAATATCATATTATAATATAAGAATTAATGATTACTTGTCTCTTTTATAATGATAATCATCTTCTTTATATAGACCTATATCTAACTAAAAATGGATGGGTAACCTCCTAATCTTAATGTAGCTCGACCATTACCCAATACACTAATTCTACAAGTTACTCTATTATCTTAATATAGGACCCATATAACTAACTAAGGGGGATGCATGACATGTGTTGGAATATCCATAAATTTATATACATTAATATATCATATCCCTCAATACATAACACCAACCATGTCCAAAACTACCTAAGAGGCCAACTTTGAGTATCCATAACTTTGTTGCATTTCAGCACATGATCTCAAATTTAGTGCAAATGATTTATGATAAAAACTAAAAAAATTCATATGATTATATTATCTTGATATATTCACACATTAAAGATATAACATCATCAAACTACTTGATCAGCTCTTTTTGCCACACTATAAAATTGGCTATGGGAAAACATAGTCAATCTGCCTGGGAGCCGAACTTTAGATATGCATATCTTTTGATGCATTGCATCGCATGATCTAGAAATTAGCACAAATAAACTAGGTCCAAAAGTAAACAAACGCATATGATCAAATTATTTTTAATCATCAATACATGTGAATGTTGACCTCATCAACATGCTTACTTAGCTTTTTCTAGCCAATCTTCAAATTTGGCTATGGGAAAATAATGAAATCTATCTAAGAAGCCAAATTTGAACCCTCATATATTTGATCATGCTTAGATGCATGACTTGATATTTGGTGCATATAAAATATGGAATAATTTTATCACATCCATATGACCAACTCCCTTTGACTTATTCCCACATGGTAATGGTGATGTCATCAAACTACCACCTCAGATTTTCTACCACTAGACCCAAAGTATCTAAAAGAGAACTATGGTCAACTATATGAATTATACTTTTGTAAATTTTTTTAAAAGCATATATAACATCTTAAGGACCTCTTGCACATACTCTAATCGCCATACTCAACCTTAAACATCTCTAACTAGTCAAACTCTAAAGATTAACCAAGCCACCTTTAAACATGTAAGAATAATCACCTTACACACTTTATCATTGCCACTTAGGATATCAAAATTTTTCATCCACTCAATAGGATACATCCATGACATCATTGTGACATCATCATGATAAATCTCCAACAAAAGAGTCTTCCTCTCTTCATTTCCTCACTAGAAAATTGAAGATGTCTCTCTCTTCTTATCAAATTACTCTTGCTTCTCAAAGTTGTAATTATGGAGATTTTTTGTGGCAAGCCTTCTTATAAGATCATGTGATTTTTTTTTATATATGTTTTATTTTACACTTTAAAATATTTGTCTCAACATTATGACTTGATCTCTTCAAGGTGATACTATTATTTTTCATCTATTTGCTCATTTATTTCAACATTTAAATTGATCTTTAGAAATATTTCTATCAGGAACCTACCATGTTAGTAGAAATACTTGGCATGGAGATTGAAGAAACATAAAATAATATTTCATGGTATGCAAAGGAGAAATTATAGAGAAAAAAGTTAAAGATACAAAGAAATTATTTCCCCCAAATCCATAAAAATAAGGTAGGGGAGGGTGAATGGGGTTCTCCTATATGAGGACCCACCATGATATTATAGAGGGTTGTAGGATATTTTCTTAAATGTTGAGGGAATTAATTGATGAAAAAAAACATTTCACTTGTGTACTCAAAATCATACTCATATTCTAGTGAGAACAAATGGTTAAGTGCTAAGGATGAATGGGGAGGAGTCTCATAGTTGGTAGTGGGAGTGACAACATGGCCATTGTTTTCATTCATGATGGTTGCCATAAGTTGTGTTTTAGGGAACCTATTAGAGTTGGTAAAACTCATCATATGTGTTTGATTTAATTCTATATTTTCATCAAACATGAAATTCATGATGGAGGGAGACTAAAAATTTGTAAAGAAATAAGGATCAATTGGTAAGATACAGAGTCAAACCAATTGATAATGTCCTGTAAGATAGTAAATAGAATAGGCTAAAAAGGAAATAGTCATATAGGCTGACTGTATACTTTAGATGGAGAAATTGGGTAGGTTAAAAAGACACACAGTTAGATAGGTTGACTATATACTAAAGATAAAATAGAACCAATAAATTATAATAGACTGAGTCAACAAAGATGACTATATTATAAAGACAGGAAAAAAAATTTCAATATAATAATTAAGCAAATTGAATTGAGCACACAAGTAATTAGATAAATGTATTTGATCTAATTATATCACACATCACAAACCTTGTACCAGTGTTGACTAATACAAGTTTTGTAATATAAAATACAATTAACAAAGAGTAAGCAATAAAAACTATAATGTAAATGCTAATCTAAGTGGTCATTCTTGAATGTTTTTAAATTATAATAAATTTTGAAATTAATATGATAGAGAGTTGGCTATAAGAAAGAACTAGAAAAGCAATCTATGGATAGTTTTAGGTAGTTTATACTGAAAGGGATTTTTTTAATTTATAGTAATGGTTTGGTATTAGGGCGTACCCCTTCACTTCACAATCCCATAATGATACAAATTTTAGGTGATTTTCCAATATATATCATCATCCATGCATTTATACTTAGCTAGAAAACCAAGTCAGCTTCCCCTTGGTGATGAAATCCAAGTAGGTAGACCTTGGGAATAAAATTTTTAATGCTTTTTGGTGTTATATAATTTGAAATATGTGAAAAAGATAAAAAATAGTGTTACTAAATTGGTAAATCAAAAACCTCCTATTTAATCTATGTTTGTTACTCTAAGCAAGTAAACAACAAAAATGAAAAGATAATCAATTACTAGTAAGATAGGTTGATTGCTTTATTTGTGAAGAGGATAGGGTCACTTCAGGCAACACTGTATGAAAAAATTATATAATAAAGTCAATAAGGTCACTACTATCTGTGGAAGCAAGATCCAAAATAACATAGTCAAATAGGTCAACTTGGTCTTCTAGAGAGAAAGTAAGTTATAGAATTATGTTGATCTAGTTAACCTAATTCACTATAGGGTTACAATTTTATAGAATAGAAATTATGAAAAGTAGGATTGTACATGAAAAATATAAATGACTAATAAGGTAATAATGAATCTTGTAATTTTTTAAGACGATAATTTTTTTAATTTTTTTATGATGTGTTACTCAAATTATAATTTTTATATTTTGCTAACAGAGTCAACTAGGTCGACAAAGTCTCCAAAATGTCTATATTTTAAAAATAAGCTATGAATAGAGTTGACTAGGTCAAAAAAGTCTCCAAACCTATGGTTGAAAAAGAGAACTAATTCAAGATAATCGATCCATTTACCTATTTTTAGAGAAGACCTGTATATTTAAATATAAAGTCAATCAAAGCAATTATGTGTTAAACCTATGCACATAATGTTAGGCCGTATCGAAAATTTTAATAAATTACTATAAAAATAAAACTATATAATAGATGATAGTAAATGAATGCATGAAAGAAAAATTACAAAAGTTGGATTCATGTTAGGTTCACCAAAATGTATACAAGGTAGAGTGAAGTTGATATACAAATCAATCATAGTTTGAAGAAAATAAATTAGACTTACCCTTCCACTTGTTAGTACATTTAGACAATCAAGGTCATGACCAAGATGGATCTGCTAGACCTAACTAAGGGGCCTCTTACCATAATAATATCACTAGAGAGAGTTCTAAAGCCTCTAGTCAAATAACACAATAACCCTAACTAAGTCCTATGTTTTCTTATTTAAAAAATAAATACAAATTAAAGTAAAATCTAACCTAATGCTCACTAAAGCTTGTGGCACAAAATAGGGGTAATAAACATAAAAGTAAACATTCATAGAATATCTCTACTCAAATCAATGTATAATAAATCCTAATGCATGGAGATAGAATTATATAAGATAACAAATGCAAATCTATCTACTTTAACAAGGATGAGTAGGAGTTAGGAATACTTACCTTTGAAGACAACCCTATTGAGACTCAATCTCTCTCTTAACCAAGGTGATTTGAAAGAGGTTATTGTGGTTTATAAGGATGACAAAGATAGATAAACTCTAGGCTTCATGACTTCTATGCATCCAAAAGACTTCTCCACAAGATAAGATTCATGTCTCCAGGTGTAGTATTGAAACTATATGCAATGCTCTTCAAATAGAATTGAGGATAAGTAAATGAAAAAATAATGATGTTCTTATTCTTATCTCTCTAATAAATGGCAAAAATAATGTGTATATATAATTGGATATAATCCTGAACCCTTCTGAAAGTTTAGTTGATAGAATCAACCAAACAGACCCTGTATTGTTAATTAATAAAATCAAGTTAGGTCCTAGATTGGGTTATTAGAAGCCAACCTAGACCCATAACATGATATTATATATTAATTACAAGTTTTTCCCATGCCAAATTTATTTAATAAATGTCAGAAATAGTTTTTATCTTCGGTAGGGGTTGTTTAAGGTAGTGAATTACTTTGAGGAGTGTGTAAGAGATGTGTTAAAACTTAGGAAGTGTCTATGAGAGGTTTGTGTTGGTTTCAAGTGGTGGTATAGGATTAAAAAAATCTTATGAAGCACCAAATATATTCTCACCCCTTTTTGATGCACCCT
The DNA here is from genome assembly GCA_037957365.1 of Torreya grandis. Classification (NCBI taxonomy): domain Eukaryota; kingdom Viridiplantae; phylum Streptophyta; class Pinopsida; order Cupressales; family Taxaceae; genus Torreya; species Torreya grandis. The sequence goes on from JARHVA010001832.1 coordinate 157,150, forward strand.
TTAAGGCATGGACTCTTAGATATTGAGACTTGATGGATTCCTACATGAGAGAAATTATCAGTAATTCATAAAGTTTGAAAATATTATGTGTATATAGGGGATAACACGTGTAGGTGTGTGGGTACTTATACAATAAGCCCATAAGGTTGGGAATAATTATAAATTCTAGTCATGTCCAACATTACTGATAATTTTCTTCATAATTTTGACAATGGTCTTATTGGATGCCTCAACTTGGCTATTACCTTGAGGGTAAAAGGTCATGGACTTCTTATGTTTGATTTAGAATTTGGAATAGAGGGCCTTGACATATTTATTTTTGAATGGGCCATAATTATTACTAATAATGGTGGAGGGAATACCATAGTGACAAATGAGATGGTAAAGAATAAACTTGACAATCTATTTACCAGTTATATATGTGAAGGGAATGGCTTATATCCACTTGGTAAAATAGTCTATGGTGGTTAGGATATGTTTGTGGCCATTTGAAGACATTGGGTTTACATTCCCTATGAGATCAAGTCCCTAAATATAAAATAGCCATGGTGCAGTGATTGGATGAATACAAAAGGAAGGAGTGTGAATCAAATCACTATGTATTTGAAAAACATCACACTTCTTAACATGTCAACAAGAATTTTTTTCATTGTGGGACAATAATAGTTGGTTTGAAGGAGTTTCTTGGCAAGGACTAAACCATTGATGTGGGAACCATAAGTTCCTTCATGCACTTCCTTTAATGCTAATTTGGATTCTCTTGAAGATAAATAATGAAGTATCATTCCATCATAACCCCTATGATAAGCACACTTCCAAGTAAGGTATATCAGGTGATTTTATGGATGAAGGATCTATGCTATTTTTTTATAGGTCTAGAGGAAGAATGTGGTCATGAAGGTGGTTACAAAGGTATTGGTACCAAGGAATATCAAGACCAATACTATCACATACCATTTCTAAATCCATTTATTCATGAGCTAGTTGAAGAAGGTTATCAATGGGAAATCGATACTCTTTAATACTATTAACCACTGCTAGCATGGATCTAATAGTTTTCATTGCATCAGTGATCAGTTATTGGCCCTTGGTATTTTATCTAAATAAAGATATTCAAAATGTGACTTGAGTTTATCTACCATACTATTGTAAGGTAGAAGCTTTTCATCCTTTATTTGGTACTAGTCTATATCCTAGTTAATGATTAATTGGGAATCCCCATATACCACTAACTATTGAATGTTCCATTGTACAACAAGAAGGAGTTATATGATGAGTGATTCATACTCAAACATGTTGTTATTACAATGGAAACATATATGGAATGCTTGGGGAATGAGATCCCCCTATGATGTAATGAATAAGATACCAACCCCAGATCCATAGAATGTGAATGAGCGATCAAAATATAATATCCACTATTTAGAATCAATAATAGTTACATCCAGAGTCAAAATTAAATCATATGGGAAATCAAAGTTGAGTGGTTGTATATCTAATAGAGGAGATTCAATAGGTTGGTATGCGATAACTTTTCCCTTAATGGACTTTTGTTTCTAATATTCAATCTCAAATTCATTTAGCATCATTACCCACTTGACCATGTGACATGTTAGAGTTGCCTTAGATAATATGTATTTGAGTGGATCAACCTTGGAAATAACAATAGTCTTATTGGTCAACATGTGGTGACGCAAATTTTGGGAAGTAAACACCATTACTAAACAAGCTTTCTCAATTAGTGAGAAATTATTCTCATAAGTGACAAGTGTCTAGCTTAGATAGTAGGTTGCATGTTCTTTACCTTGACTATCATGTTGGGCTAAGAGTACCCCTGGTACATATTTTGTTCCTAACAAGTAAATAAGTAAAGGTTAGCCTGGTGTAGTTCACATAAAAACTAGTATATTATCCAATTAGGTCTTCAATTATTTGAAGGCTTGATGACAACTTATATCCCACTAAAATGTAACACCTTTCTTCAAAAGGTGAGTGAAAGGATGGAAATTATCAACTAGCTGAGAAATAAATCACTAGATGGAATTAATCTTGCCCTATAGGCTATGAAGTTATTTCAAATTCTATGGTGGAGGCATCTCCATAATGGATTTTACTTTAGCAGGATTAACTTCTATATGCCTATGTGAAATAATAAACCCTATCAGTTTGCTCGAAGTGACACTAAAGATGCACTTCTTAGGATTGAGGTGTACCTTGTATTCATGAAGTCTCTCAAAGAATCTTCATAGAATGTCAAGATGTCTTACTCATGTTTTATATTTGAATAAGATATCATTGATGTATTATTTAATAATGTGGTGCATCATGTCATATAAGATGACATTCATGGCATGGTGATAGGTTACACTAATATTTTTGAAGCCAAATGGCATGACTTGATAAAAAAAATTCCCACATAGAGTGGTGAACATTATTTTATGTTAGTATTTAGGTAAAATTTTGATGTGATTGTATCTCAAAAAGCCATCCATGAAGGACAACATCTTATCCCTTATTGTTAAAGATATGATCATGTTAATATTAAACAAAGGGAAGTCATATTTTGGGCATACTTTGTTGATTTCTCTAAAATCAATACATAAGTGAATGTCCTGCATTTTCTTGATAACTAGCACAATGTTTAATATCCATTCACATTAATCCAATGGTCTAACAACTTCAGCCCCCAATAACTTTTCCAGCTACTTATTGACAAGTATAACAATGTGTGGATGTATTTTTTGTAGTTTTTACTTGATTGTCTTGGCATCTAGATGCGCCATAAGTTGATGCACCACTAAAGAGGGGTCTAGACCCAACATGTCAAACTAGGACCATGCAAATATATCAATTAAGTCCTGTTAAGATAGTAATGATGAACTCACACTCATAGGCAATGAGAGATGAACCTCACTAAACTATCTTTGGGTCATCATGGTACCAATATTCACCTTTATGGTATCCTCTAAAAAGAGTGTAGACGCATCCTCCAAAATAGTTGGAAATGAGGGGAATTAATTTTATTTCTCACTTTGGGAGTTTCAAGGCCCACCCATGTAAGAAGAATTTGAATCTATCATTTCTAGCAGTGGCCAATTGACAAATTGCTTCAGGAAATCCTAAACAATATATGTAAAGATTCTATGCTCTTTTGAACTAATATTGAAATTAATGGTAATTCTTAGACTAGGAGGAATCTAATATTATTTAGGAGATGAGAAAAATTCCCCATCTAAGGGTGCTTGAAATAGATTTTCACCTATGGACTTCTCTTTATTTTTTATTTTTTCTTGATCTAAAAGTGGCTCAAAAAAGTTTTCACCTAAAGATCTTGATGTTTTAATTTATTCATGACCAAGGAAGTTTCCCTACTCTTTAAAGTAGGTAGTAGGATCCAAGTAGAAGTCAAAGCCTTATTTTTGATCACCAATCGACAACCCATCTCTAAGACCCATGGATTTAGCAATAAATTATTCATTCTAAAACTCATCCAATGGTATAATTGACTCTTGTTGGTCCCAGTCGATTAGGCTAGGATGATAATGGAAAGAAGATAATAGGGCATAATGGTAAGAATGACATAGGTATCAAACACACTAGTGTTTACAAGATCATCATAAGCATTATAATGGGATGTTGTGTCACTAACAAGAGTCTCTTCATCACTCAAAGGGATCACCCCTAAGTGGTGTAAATCCAAGGACTCAACTTCTTATATGCATTATTATGGGTATTGGCTCAATAATATATTAGGATTTTGACCCCAAACCATTTCCTTGATAGTCTATATGGTCTATGATTATGTTTAATATGGGGTATTTAGTAATCTCAAATTAATTATTAAAATTATCACCTTACAACCAGCCTCCTTCAAAACTAGTGGCCCAATCTTGATTGGGTGACTATCTAGTCTAAATATGAGTGGTTCTCATAGAGCAAATGTGGATTTCTTCTACCAGATCATGTTGGGACTGCCAGGGATAGGTTTGAGCCTTCCATAGGATTTAGGGTATTTGGGTAGCTTAAAAATATGGAAGGCATATTAGATGCCGTATGTGGTAATACTCTCATCCTCAATGGTAAAATGAGCAGAAATGTTCTTATAAGGTGGATTGGAAGAAGTGAAGGCAAGTTCACTAGGGTCGATGTAATTAGAATTTAGAGGTTTAAGAACTTGTGATTTATTTTTCTTATCCACAAACTTAGTGCTTGGATAATAGTTGTAATTACCATATGTGCCATCTATATTTTTGAAATATTGGTATGGATGAAGATTTCCATGGATAACAACCTCAAATCTTAAAGTAGGGAAATTTATACATTGATGCAAGGTAGAAGGTATAGCTCATACTTCATGGATCCAAGGGTGACCTAGAAGAATATTATAAGGTAGTTTAATGTCAACAACATGACATAAGGTGTCATGAGTGATCAGCATAATAATGACTAAAAAATAAATAGTACCTACAAATTTTCTCTATGCATTATCATATGCCTTGATTATAATAGTATTTAGTTGCATATTAGCTACTATGTAACCCAATGTTCTAATCAGTTTCAATGATGTTATGTTTAACCCTAAACCATTATCTATATGAACCTTCTTAACTTTATGGTGGGAAATAATAGCCTCGATGTGTAGGGGATTATTGTGAAGGGGACCAAGGGATGACATATCACTTTTGTCAAATGTGATTTGTTGACCTAGGGACAAATTCCCCACTAGTTATTGAAACTAAGATATATTGATGTCATTAGGGACCTTGGAGTGTTGAATAAAGTCATTTAATATGGTCATGTAAACTTGAGATGTATGCAAAAAGTCCAAGATGGATATATATGTATGTGTTTTACTTAATTATTCACTAATATTGTATGGATTCTTAGTAGAAGGATGAGATGGCTTGAATTTTTATGTCATAGTGTTAGGTACATGGTTGGGATTGGTATTAGTATTGGAAGAAGGTAAAGGTCCTTAGAGAGTAACTCTTGGTCATCTAATTGCAACTACATAATTTGAAGTCGAGAGGGAGTTACTATAATTAGAGGAATTTGGTGGAGGTCTAGGAATGATAATTCATGATGGTTGAGACATAATCATATTGCTCTGACCCATGTTATAATTACCAATGGTAAAATGTGGTGGTCCTAAAATAGAAGGGCTATCATTATGATGAGTGTCAGCTAGCTTGCAAGGAGTAACTTTGATAATGGAGATGTGATTATTGGTAATACATCCCACAATATTTACATAAATGTAAGGAACACTTCTATAGCCAATTTAGTTGGTTTGGGTATCATGATCCTAATTATAGTGATTTTGGTTCTCATTATGATCTTATCCTTATTGTTAATGTTGGCCCTACCCTTAGTTTTGATTAGTGTGTTGTTGCTTATTGTTATTCTTAGGAAAGGGATTTTTATAGATTCCCATCTCCTAGTTGGTGTTGGGTGCTCTTTTCTCTAATTCAATTTCCCCATTCTCAAGTAAATTCTCAATTAGGTGTCTCAACTATGCACAAATATATATTGAATGACTAATTACATAATGGTAATTACAGTACTCATTATCATGATACCATGTTGGCTTAGGCTGACCATATAGAAAGGATTTTGGATTAAGACACACAATCATATTGATTATTGCTAGCTTTTAGAATATAGCCTCAATGGGCTCTCTAAGGTCATCTAAAACTCTATCTTTATAGTATCCTTATCATGGGGGAGTTTTTTTAATGCAATTTGAGGTTTAGGTGAGGCATTTTGAATAGGCGATGGTTGCACTATTTGTACATGTCTTACCTTTGTAACCCCATTATTTTTATTTTTAATAAAGGCCTTAGGATTTTTAGTTGTGGTGGTATAAATTAGTACTTGATTTGGTGTTTGGTTCTAAATTTGGATTTGGTTTATTATTTGGGTCTAAGAACATATCTTGATAAGACCCTTACTAATAAGTGCCTTTTCTATCTACACCCCTTTGTCAATTATTTATTTGAACATGTTGGGACAACTGACTTTGAGATTATGAACAAGATCAATATTTAGGTTTTGTGTAAATATACATACTAATTTCATATCATTTAAGTTATATGAGAAATGACTAGCCAAGTCTCTCCATCATTATAAGTATGTCGAGAAGATATCTCCTCATATCTTAGAGTTACACAAATCTACAATTGTCAATTCATGTTATATATTATAATAGAAATGGTTGACAAATGTTTTTGATAGATCATTAAAATTAGTAACTAATCCCTTAGGTAATTTGATAAGCCATTATAGCACTTGTCCACCCAAGCTACATGGAAATAGGCATAAAAAATAGACATTGTTGTAAGCTACCTCTTGACATGCCATAAAGAATGCTTATATATGCTATCTTAGATCTCCTTTCCCTTTATACTTGTCAAATTTTAGCATTTCAAAGTGAGGGGGGAAAGGAACTTGAATAAATCTAACATCAAATGGATAAGGGAATATTTCATCAAACTTATACTTTTTGGGTGCTTGCTTACCTACTTGAAGTTTCAAAACTATCCCCTTTATCACATTCTATTCTTGAATGTTGGGAGAACTTTATGATGAGATGAGGGTATTTTTTTGGGTATTAGTGAAATGATGGACCTATTTAGAATTAACATAGGTAGGAATGTCTCTTCCTTACATGGTTCTATTTGGAATATGCACACTATATCCTAAATTATATGTTTAACATGGGATATATTGTTGGTTTGGATTGGAATTGGAATAGGCAATGTGTTATTATTCTCAAAGAAGCCATTATTATGAATGATAGGGAATTTGTTATTGGTCTAGTAGAATCTATTATTGGTTTTGAGGAATCTATTGTTGATTTAGAAGAAGTCATTATTGGTACTAATTTTTAAGAATAAATTGTTGTCATTATTATGAATTAAAAGAAATTGGTAATGTGTTTTGTAAATTATCCACCACCTATTATGGTGGTGGATTATCAATAACATGATGTGAATGATATAAGACTTGTTGTAAATCATTATGTTATTTTCTTTTATTGGAAAGGATCTCTTGATGGTTAAATAATGCATGTTATGTATCAAGTGGAACTTATTTGATGAAGCATTCATTGGCATGGGTTGTTCATGAGGAGCCAAAAAATCTACATCAGATGTAGGATTAGCTAGGTTTTATTATGTTTATGTATATAACTGATTTTTTTCTATGAGTGTGGAGTTATTGAATGTGGTTATAGCTAAATAAGCCATTAATTTAGTGATAATATAATTTGCATAACATTGAATAATTTCATGTATAGTGGATGTTATAATGAACTAGTTTGTGAAGGATCAACCAATGGAATCTTCCCTTTATTATATGAAGTAATGGTCAATTTTAGAATTTGAGTATGAAGTTGATCTTATGGTTTCTCCTCTACTCAGTCAAGGGTATGCAATTATTCCTTTAGAAAATTATGTGGGATCCTAGATCCTAATTTTATTATCCTTAGGATAACTTCATATTGATCTTATATGATTGATTATTGAATTGACCTTGACTTGATCCCACAATGGGATGGCTATCTTCAAACACAATCAGGTGTTCTTATCCACCCTCACTATAATCATAATTTATAAGGTAACCTAAGGGATCATAAAAAAATTCTTCTTTAAAATTAAGGCCATAAGAGAGCCCACTACAAGTGTATCTAAGCATGATTGGTATGGCTTTAAAAAGCATTTGCAAATGTGATCTTGGTTCAGATTGGTCTTTTTGAGTTCAAAATAAATTCAAATGGTCTTTAGAATGGTGTATTAATTTGAAAAGTTTTTGGCCCAATAAGTATAAGTCTAAAATAAGAGTAAATTCTCTTGGTATTTATAAATAGTTTGGCTCAAGAAAATCAATGTCTAAAGTGAAACTTATAATAAGGAAAGATGGTCTTGGTTTTTTAGAATCTAGACTTGTTTGGAAAATATATTTACCATGGTTGGTTTTTTATTCTAATTTAGATTGAGACTAGAAGAGATTCAAATGGTCTTGACATTGGGAATTGGTTAGGTACAAAAGACCTAAATCTAAATTAGAAATAAAATGGGCAGTGTAACCTTACCAAATGAGACAAAGGTTATTATTTCAAGTGGTAATAAAAACACTAAAAAAATGACCAATGTTGGTTTGAAAATGTGGACAATGTAATGATATCAAAATGGAAATTAAAGGAGGTCAAATGGTCCCTTGAAACTTAGGGCGTAGGTTAACACAAGAAAACCTAAGTCCAAATTTAGAATATAAATGAGCAACATAACACCTCAATGTGTAAATAGGTGACAATGTGTTTGAACTTGTTTGATCTAAGAACTTGGTGTTTTTGGTGTTAAATGAGGTTGTGAATACAACATGGGTTTTACAAAAAAAATCAATCATGTGTAAATTATCATGGGTTATAAGATAGTCACTAAATCCTTTCAGTATACTTATTTTTGAGAGGATAAAATTTAAGGTTATTTAAATAAAGTAATGCATGTTATTGGTAGGGTTTTTAATCCCCCCTTCTCCCAAACGTTCTTATGAAAAAGGAAGTCTTCAAGGGATGTTAACCTTTGCACCCTTATATCAGTGAGATATTTGTGATAATGTGGATTTATACCCTAAAGTTTCAATGGAAAAATAAATGGTCTTGATAAACCTTTCTTTACATGGGTACTTTAGACTAATATATCAATTGGATATGAGGTCTTGCAGGTAATTCACCAAAGGTACTAATCCCTTCATGACCACTTTAACCATTAAGGTCTTGGTGAAGTGAAACTAACACAACCAGGCTCTGAAGTGCATATCAGCTATGATAATTTGGTGTTACTCTAATTTATATACCCCTTTGGATAATGGGGTTGGTTCAATGCTAGGATGTCACTTCCTAGGTTAACACACCCCTAAAGACCAATGGGAAGGTGATGAAATCCACCATACTTAGTAAAAATAAAATGCAAATAAAAATGTGTTTTTGCTTCTAATTCTTAGGACTTCATGAATGGGCAAAATAAGTGTATAAAATAAAAATGTATTTTTTGGGTAGACACACAAACAAGTAAAACAATGTGTTTTTGATCACCCAGGCTCCCTAAAGGGAGAAATGGGAAAGTATAGGCACAATGATTTACAAAAAAAATGAAATACAAAAAATCCTAAGAAAATACAAAAATTAAATGATCTTAAGAGCACAAAGGCAATGGTGATTTGTTCCTTTTAAGCACTAAAATAAAATGTGGATGAAATTTTCCTCTGAGTTGTAAAAGAAAAAATATAACTTGAATAGATAGGAAAACCTATAAAATATAAGATTAGATTCTTTAAACAAAGATTTCAACTATCCAAAAAACTTAATTATAACACTTTAATCTCTCAATAAATCTTCTAAAGGGCAAATTCATCATTTATCAGAGTGATTTCATCAATTTTGAAGTAACTTTGTTATTCTACAGTGAAATATAAATGAAATTTTTGTGACTTTGTCAATTAGCAGGATGACCTTATTGATTACTAGATGAGTTCACCATTTTTAATAAAAAAGTAGTAAAAAGAACAATTTACCTTTGAATAATTTTGTCATTTTCTTTGTGATATTGTCGATGTTCATATTGAGTTCATTTTTTTCACTGAAACTTCACCACTTCTACTTTTAAATTCTTATTTTGTCAAAAATGCATAGGAAATATAGAGGTGACTTCATTATTTTCTTTTAAACCTCATCAATGTTTATTTTCTTGGCCATGTGATTTGTAATGGTCGCCCCCTTGTCAACCATGCTAAGGTGGCCATCATTTTCCATCTTGAGGCACTCACCACTTAGCAGGAAGTGTGAACATTTTTATGGCATACTAGTTACTAAAATAAGTTCATTCACCACTATACCAAAATCAAAGCACCACTAAAATAACTTATGTGTAAGTATGGTCCAATCATATGGGCAAGGCATGAGAGAATGCATTTTAAATGTTGAAGAAAAAGCTCACAAGTGTGACTATCCTCCAATTCCTAGATTGGATGACCCCTTTTCATGTGCATGTTAATGTATTAGGTAAAATGATAGGTGTCATCCTAGCTTAGTCAGGAAATAACAAAATAAATAATTGAGTTCACTTTGTTAACTAGAATCTTATGGTAGTGGAGCATAATTACACAACCGCTAAGCATGAGACACTTGCAATGGCATAATCACTATAGAGTTTTTGCCAATATATATTGGCCACCCATTTGTCTTCTTAAATAATCATTAGGTATTAGAGTACCTTTTTAATAAGCCAGTAATCTATGAAATAATTCATTAATGGATCATGTTATTTTAATAATTCCAATTATTTTTGGTTGTGAAGCCTTGTAAGCTTAACTTGGGACCTAAACATTTATCGAACATAAATACAGGTGAGGATAAGAAAAAATTGAGTATGGCCATATATATGCTTAGTTATATGTGGTCTAATGCATCACTGATTATGTTTAAGATATTGTTCCTTTTCGCACATCAGAGATTACTCCTAGTAACCTTTCCATTAAGAAAAATAAATAAATGTTTTTGTCACCCTGTATTATCTCATTTAGGTGAAATTTACAAGTTTAAGCATGCTAAATTCCCATGCAGGAATATACTAGAACATGAGCACCCAAGGGTGTTACACAAAGGACATGAAGGCATTAATAGTGGTCTATTTATTGGAGAAGCTATTACATACAAGATCCTCTTTTTTGGTCTATGGTGGCCTGCTATATTCAATATGTGAAAAAATATGTGCACAAATGTGATGTCTGTCAATGGATTAGGAAATCCAACAACTGATACGAGATGCTTTTGAGCCTCATCTTAACCCATAAACCCTATGAAAAGTGGGATGTTAATTTTTTATGCCCAATCTCTCATGATGTACTTAGGACTAGCACACAATGTTATTACTTCCACTAAATATTTTACTCGATAGACTAAGGCAATGCTAATGAATAATTATATAACATTAACAACATTTTACTTCTTGTGGGTAATATCATTAGTTGATATGGGTACAATTTGAGTTTAAAAAGTGATGGAGATACCCATTTCATCAATGATATGATATGCATCCTATTGTCTAATTTCATGGTTGCAAATCACAAGGCTACCATATACAATGCATAATAAAATGGAATCATAAAAGCTTTCAATAAGATTATTGGTATGACATTGACCATGATTTGTGATGTCAAGTGCAAAAACTAGGGCAATCATATTTTGGTGGTATTATGGGCTTGTTCAATGATTTATAATCACCTTAATAGGTCCCCTCATTTTCATCTTGTTTTAGGAATAAAATTAATTATTCCCATATAAATTTTAGTTCATCTTTGTGAATCATGTGCATGGGTTGAATAAAAGACAAGGATTCAGTCAATGTATGCCTTAAGGACCTCATGTAAGGATAAAATGTGTGTCATTGCTCAATGGAGATAAACCATAGATAAGGCCTAAAATTAGGCTTGGCATTACTGACATATCAAGGGAAATACATTTCTTGAAGGCACCTTGTTTATTATATGATTCTAGGTTATTGAACCACCTAGGTAAGTTTCATATATGTTGGTTTAGGCCCTTCATAATCCATGTGTAGAATAAGAAACATAATAGGGTTGATACAACAATAGTATAAATAAATTCAAAATGAATTCATGAATTAACACTGTATGCTTCCTCCTTAGGGTGAACTAGAATCACTAGATAATAAAATCAATATAAGAAGACAAATATGACATTCGTCTTCATTAAAGACCCCACCTATAAACTATTTTGCAAATTCTTGTGCTTGGTTTGTGGATATAAGAGCATTTTTCAATGTATGTGTTCATTCTGACACCATCTCCCCTTTTCCATGAATAGATTTGATAAATTAGGGTGAATAACTAATGAAGCTTTTAGGTGTATTTTGGCATTAAATCTTTGCACAATGAAGCTTGATAATTGTTCATGGAGGCCCTTATATTTATAGCTTGGTTGAAATGATAATGACCATCCATGTCAAGCTCAAGATGTGTGGTCTAAGATTGAGTGAACCTTGGAGACCAAATGCAATTAATGTTACAATTAATATTTGGAAGAATGGAACAATTAATAGGCATGACTTGAACAAATCATATGTTTATTGCATTGATTAAGTATGGATTACATTTTTGACTTTGTGATCGATGTTGTCACCTTTCGTTGAATTTTCATTTTCCAAAATTAGAAACTAGATAATTTGATATGGTTTTTTACTTAAACATTTAATTAGTTAAGTGAATATGATTAGGCTTTTTGCAATTATTAGAATTTGATTAATTATTATGTAGTATTGGTCAAAAATGTCTATTTTCTAGGTCATAATTTGACTAAAGATTAATTAGAAGAAGATAATGATTACGTATAATATAATTACCTAATTAGGTACATATTGATGAAAATCAAGAATTACATGTGACATATGCAGATGAATAAGAGAATTTTGGTCCAATTTATGCATTATCATAGTAATTCATTCAAACTTGCAATTTTGACATGGTAGTGGTGAGAATTGAGTGTCTACACCATGATAATTTATATATTGGCACAAGTAAACTACACACCTTAAATATTGAAAATCTCTTAGGACATTTCAATGAGAGCTGACTCAAGCCATACCATGCTTAGTGTGATTGAACCATGTTGTATTAATACATATGCCATTTTTTGTTCTATGCATTTTTTTTATAGATGAGTATAGTGTATATTAGGTATTAAGTGTAATGTTTGCATGTCATATTATTTGTAATAAAGTGTGTAGATGTGTCTGACCAATTATATTTCTAGGTGAATATTTTTGCACCATTTCTATAAATTTTTATCTATTAATGATTCACAAATTTGATGAAAAAGGTATTCAAATAACTACCTAATGATTTTAAACCTAGAATTTTTCAAATGAACATTGTACTCTTCACATTGGTATACTATGGATTTTTCAACATAAAATTACTTACTATGTTGGAGAACTAGGCATAGAATTTAGTGTTGGATAGGGGTACCTAGTTGCTTAATAATAGAAGAAATACATGTGAGATAAATCAACCAAGAATATAGATACATGAAAGATATTTTTAGAGAAATTAAGTGTGGTAAGAGTGGATAATAACACCAAAAAATGCAATAAAAATAAGATAAAGGTTGCCAAAATGAGATCTGCATAAGATGAAATCATCAAATTTCATATGAGGAATGAAGTGAAATCCTAATAGAGGTGTGGGAAGAAGTTAATAGGATTTTTAGAAATCAAAGTGGTTTATTGGATGCATAATCTATAAACTTTTACTAACTGTCACATAATTGTGATAGCTATCATGCACTGGAGTAAATACACATTAAAATGAGAAAAAGAAATAAATTCAAATTTGTTAAAGTGACACTAATGATGTTTGAGCCATACTTATCACACCATTAAAGGAACATCATTAGGAAGTAGAAAACCAATGGCACAAATCATTTTCCTCACTTGACACTTTCAAACTAATTTTTAGACCCCATAAAAGTTATTTTTAAGCAGAGATCCAAACAAAGGAATTCATGAGCAACACAAAAGATTTGAGACATTTAAAGCATTAATTTTACAATACTAGAAGATTGTGCATCTATTGAAAGAAAAATATTAATGTAAAAAGTGAACCATGAAGGAATTCTATGATGTTTTAGGTTTTAGAGGATGGGTTCTACCATTAGATATTTATGAAGCTCCTGGCTAAGGTATACCTTCTTATTTCTATTGGCAGGGAAGGTGTGTCAATATTAAGAGTTACATGAGAGTAAATATTCTAAGGGAATGCACTAGAGGATTTATATCCATAAAAAAGAAAAAGAAAAAGGTGATTAGGGCCTTAAACCCACATCATCTAATGGTAGTAAGTGTACATATAATGGAGTCACATAAAATCAAACTATTGAACATTAAAAAAAGTCCCTGCTAAAGAAATGAAGAATTCAAAAGTGGCAGAGTCAATAAATATTTTAGATATGAATTACCTAGCCATGGTGTCGCATGGGTTAGAGTGGGATCTAATTTCATGCAATGTGAGGTTACAAATTATAAACACTGAGGGTGTAACAAATAGACAAACCTCATAAATGACTACATGGTGGATACAATAAAAATATTACAGATGGCACCACATTATTTGATATAACTATTAAATAAGTGCATAATAAGTTCAGAGTGCTCTAGGTATTTGATATCCCCTATTTTAGTAGGGTAGTTAACTTAGTGTCTTTATTATTATCATATGTTCATGAGAATTGGTTTTATTTTTTAGGCATAAAATGAATTTCTTAACAATATGATCAGTAAATCCATTGGACTTCCTTGCTTAGGTGAGGACATAAGAAAAATACTTTATAATACAATAGAGGTAGAGAGGGCCACTTAGCTATTGAAATACAAGAAGGAAAATATTAATTTTCCTATATAAAAAATTATTTATTGCACAACAAGGATGGCTAAATGACTTGTGAGCATAAAAATAGATGGAGAGAAACATATTGGGCAATATAAATAAAAACTTTCTCTATATTTTCACCAAATGGATTAAGATACCCTCTTCAACATCTCAAAGTTCATTTTGGAATCCATCATTAAGAGTGCAAATAAGTCACATAGGAATGGTGAATCCATCATATGGGGTGATATTTTGATCATGTTGGTACTTGATGAGATTGGGATCCCTAGTGGATATGGTGAGAAGATTTGGTCCTTCCCTTTGGAGAAAATAATTATATCCAAGAAGATACCATGAGTACACATGTACTAGTGTCTATAAAAGTTAGTAAAAATCTAATATAGAGATGTGTTTCACCAACATGGTTCTATATTTTGGAAATGAATGGCACATCCCAAATAATATTTTGAGTGTATGCCTAATATGGGAAAAGTTTTCCATAATACAACACTACAACCTTATATATTCTGACTTGTATAAAAAGATATTTCTAGGTGGTTCAAGGCACCATATTATTTTAGTACGAGCTACATTTCATATTTTGTTGCAAATATATCCAAAGGACATCATGTCTTAATTGATGTGGTGGGCATAGATAGTGACCAATGTAGACACCTAAAATTGGCCACTGATAACCCCCAATCAGGATTTTGGCTAATTTCAACCCAAAATGCATAATTTAGCCTAAAAACACTAAAGTAGTCTAAATGATATGAAACTAACATATTCAAGTGTTGATTTTGGCTAGGGTATCCCTAAATGGGGCAATGAAATTTATGGGCCAACTAACTTTGATCAGATCATTTCGAGTCAAAATGCTAATTTTGCACCTAGGTGCTCTAGATTGCTCTTTCTTATAAAATATTCTACACAAGACATGTGCCTTTATTATTTATTGTTGGTAACATCCTAAATGGGAATATAGATCCAATGCATCTGACATCACCTTCCAATTTCAATCCAGTCAAATTTTGGACCAATAATAAGGCATTCTGATCAGTTTGAGTAATTTGTGCACAAAGTGCTTAATCATGCTTAAGAGCTAATTAACCCAAATCAAAGATTAATTAATAATTCCATGGAAACTTGTTTAATAATTGTTTTTAGAAATAAATATTGTATATCTACATCATCAAGTAACCTCATTTATTGGGAAGACATCCTTAGGCCACAAATATCAGGATTCATGCCCTCCATGCCTCATCAATGACTTCCATGATGCCATCCATGCCTCTTAATGGCCCCTTCTTCCAATGTCATGATGAGGATAATTAAAAAATTAATTCCAAAAATTGAATCAATCCTTAACCACATATCTCAATCTTGAGATGGATGGTTTAGGTTGATTCTAGAAATTTGCAAAAATCTATAAATAGGAAGCCATACCACATCATTTCTAAACTATTTTAGTGAAAAGTTACAATGCACAAATATCTTCAAAAATCCATTACAATTAGTGTTACCATGTCAAATTGATTCCAATCCAAGCCAAGCCACAAGCCAAAGGTGCCAAAGAGAAGAGGAGATAGCCAAGCCTCCTTTGATGAAGACTTCATGATCACAAGTTGAGCAAGCCACCACTACAAAGACTTTTGGAGCATCTAAGGAAGGTGAAGAAATTCTTGTGTTTTCATTCCTTGCTTTTTAATTATGTTTGTCATTTTATTTTTTTAATTAATCTCTCCCTAGTGTCTAGGCCTAGAGATGTTATGTTGTTAGTGTGTTTATTTCATTTTGTTTGTCATTTTGAAACTAACACCATACTACCCATCCTCTCTTGAGTCAAATTTCTAGATCACATAATGGCATGCCCAATGGGACTAGACACATATCACACCTAAATAATATCATTTTGTAACTCTAAAATATTTATTTGGACCCTTGAAACTCTTGCAAATTAATTTTCTAACTTTATTTTTCCATTTTTTGCTTGCTAGGATTTTTACATAGTAACCGATATCAACAAGTAAGACTGAAATTAGTTACATGTATTAACTGATGTCAGTTAGCAAAACCAACATTGGTTAGATCTCAGTTAGCCAAACTAACCATCATTGGTTATAATAACTAACATCGATCACTATGTTTTTCTTAAAACATAGACCTAAGAGCTTTTTTTCCAAAGTTCATTATTTCAAATCAAAAAGAGATTCAAAGTTAAAGGACATGCTAACATTTTTACTACATGACCAAGCTTGATATTTTCTCAAAAACATGTTTAAATCACCTTTTGTATGCTTAAAAATCAATTAGGAACCTTGTTTTGATGTTTAACAAATAATTTAGCTATTTTTGGTGAATGTGTTCAAAGTTTACAACTAAGACCAAGGGGTCAAATGAACACCACCAAATTTTTCATTTTGGGCTTAAAATTGAACACACTTGTCAATTCTTGTTTGTAATAGTTGTTTAATAAAAATTTTGTTTGGAAAAAAGAGGGATGTTGCATGTATGTTCTTCCATTTTTCCCCTTTAGGGAACCCTTAGAATAAAAAATGCCATTCTTATTGCAAAAATCCTAGTCTAAGGCTTAGAAATAATGTCATCTAAAACACTCCCCAAAAACTTGTCAAATTTTGGGTGACCTTGAAAATGACCTTAAAGTCTTTCTATTAGTATTTTATATTCATGTAAACTTGGCTTGTGAGGGGGATGTCATTACCTCCCATGAGTTCTTTAGGGAAGCTTTGACCCAGGGTTTCATCTCTCAACATTAACTTCATTTGGCTCCTTTGGAGTTACACATAGGGCGTATCTAAATTTGGACATCGCACTACACTGAGTGAACAATAGGATGTAGTGGTTGTAAAAAGGACTAGACTTTTTTAAAACTAGTTAATGCCACAGTCACCCAATTTTTTTGCTTGTCTTTTGTATTGTTTGATGTGAAAGTCATTGTGTAATTGATTCCCTTAGAACGATCAAAACCTTGCTAGTTTAGTAAACCCCATTTTTCCATACCCTTGCTATGATTTAGATGAATACACTTATTATATTTTTGTCATTATTTTCTTGGTAAGATTTGAGGCTAAAACTTGTTTGTTTATTCGTAAGCCATGTCAAAATAATGCATTTGAGTTGTGAAGGGTAGTGTTATGCTACCCAAGTCATGTCAAATATTTTTTTCCTTTGAGTATTTGAAACATAACAAATTGACCACATCATTAGGTTGCTCAATTTATTTCAAGACTTGTTTTACCTTGTATAAAAAACCATTTGTTTCAAACCATTTTGTGTATACCATTTTGACTTTTGTCTTGTGCCATCATGTTATCCAATCTTTTCTAGATTGTTTGGTCAAATCCTAGTTTCCATCATTGAGTTTTCAATTACCCTTATCAAGTTTTGATCCAAACATTGATTTATTTCTATTTAAGCCTCAATTCATGTTGTTGATACATAGATCTTTCTCTTTTGGGTTTCATAACTTTGGTTAATCGATTACCCAAATTTGAAAACTATTGATGGTTTGTTTGTTCAGTGCCTATCCTCATCATTGTTTGTGTCTTTATTTGGGATAATAAAGCCTTTCTCAAGGAGCCTTTTGTCTTATTCCTTATGCCAACTAATCATGTTTATGTTTGATTTTGTGTTCCGAGTCTATGTCAAAGTTGTTTCCAAACTTTTTAGATTAAATCAAATCATATCAGCCTTTGTTTCAAGTCTAGCTTTTGAAACTGTTTGGCCAAAAGTCCTAACACATGCCTATTTGTTTGAGCCTAGCTTTTGACTCTATGTTTGGACAAAAGATGTAGTAACTCAACTTTTCCCTTTCCTAGTTTAGACCTTGTTTGGAACACTTTGACCTAGACCTTTGACATGCCAGTTTTTATTTAGACACTTGACCTTTTGTGGATATGACATTTGACATTAAACATTTGACGTTAGGCTATTTTATGCCAAGTCTTAGCACAAACCATTTTGGGAGATACAGCTCCACTTTCAGACCACATTAGAGATATATCCCCAACTTTTGACCAAATGAGACCAAGATTGAACCATTTGTCCTTTGGACATAGTTTTTTAGAGTTTGTTGTATAACTCTAAGCCTTTTTATTTTTGGAGCTTTCATCATTTACATGAGTCTCGCTACACTTATGGTGGAGTTAATTACAATCTAACTTATGATAGAATGGATACACAAAATGACTTTTATGGCTTTTATCAAGACCCCAATGATGTTAATATGGTTTGTGAGATAGATTTCTATCTGCCTCATATTAATCATTCATGGGAACAAAGTAAAGAAACAACTTATGATCCAAATCGAGACCTTGATTGGTATGAAGAGGCTTGTGAGGAAGAATTTAAAGACCCAACTATAGATAATGTTGTTTGGGATATGAATCCATACCCTCTTTTCAATAACCAGTACATGAAACACAGTTAAGAACCAGCTTATGAGCCAACTTACAACTGGGATGATATGGTTTATGAAGAAAACTTGGATGCTTTGGCTTATGTGAGTAATTAGGATCTACCACATCATACCATTTCTATTCCAGGACCACAACATCATACCATTTCTATACTAAGACCTTGTCCTTTGGTTTGTGTGAGCAACCAAGTTCCATAATGCCCAACCATTTATATCCTAAGACCTCATCCTTTGGTTTGTGTAAGCAATAAAGCTACCCAATGCCCCTTCATCATTCTAAGACCTAGTATTTTGGCTTATGTGAGAATTTAAGCCCCACAACACCCTATCATTACCATCTCAAGACTTTTTCCTTTGGCTCATGTGAAAAATCATGCTCTCCAAGGCCCTACCATTATCCAACCACAAGTCATTCCTTGTCCATTACCAATCCCATCCAAACCTCAACCCATCCAATCATTCAAGAAGAGCAAGGAGGCCAAGACCACATTCATCTAGCAAAAGATCACTCTCCTAGTGAAACCTTTTTGGAGGTGCTAGGGGACAATCAAAGTTAAAAGTCAACATTACTTAGTGAAACCTTCTCGAAGGTGTTATGAGACAATCAAGACAACTTCATTGGTGAAAACCTCTTAGAGGGACCAATAGCTAAGCACAAAAGTTCTTCACTTCTTGATGAAGACAAAATCAAAGATAAAATTAAAATAGCTTCCTATCTATAGCCTAATTAGATGGTATTTACTCTCAGGCCCAAATAATATAAAAATATGATGGTCCTATTGAGAGAACAAGTCTTTAGCCATGACGTAACCAAAGTTATGTTGAATATAGCATCAACAACATTATGTGTGACTGAAAGTCCTAATCTTTATTTGTTTCCCCACCATTATACATTCCATTATCATTTACCATTCCATTTAAAAATTAAACCTACCATCCATTATTTGTCCCTATTTACCATCCATGGTCTCACTTTCCTTTGTAGAGGCTACAAAGATACCTTATCTTGATGCGTGAAGGAATCAGAAACAATGACCAACAAAGATCATAAAAGTATTCTTGACATCCAAATCTGCGTTAAAGTCTTAACATAGTAGCTTTTTAGATGAGGTGTGGTCTAATAATTAACATGATTGAGTATTCTATTTGTATCATTTGTTGATTAGGACATGCATCTCCCCATCAATATAAATAATAAAATCATATGCTATTTACCATACCTAGGCCAACAACATGTACTATACCATTTCACATTGCCATTTTTACATATTCTTTTGCCATTATCGTCAACCTAGCCATTCACCCCACCACTTGGGAGAAACCCTCTTACCATTTTATCCAATCTATCAAAAACCATCATTATCCTTAGTAAGACTGTGTCATCCTATCATTCCATTCCTATCTAGACCAAAGCCTATTTTTAGTCATCCTACCCAATCATGTTTTGATCTTGGTTACTTTGGTTCTTCTACACCTTTTGTGGGGGGATTATAATCAGGTTTCAATAATCAATCCATTCCATGTTTTAATGACAGTCTATGAAGGTAGTGTGACAGTTGATCTAGCAAGATATCTTTAATTCTATATCCACGTTTATTTATGTGAACTTGATTATAACTGCGTATGGGCAAATCAGTGTTTCACTAGTATTGCTACTAATTATAACCACCTATGGAAAAATTAGAATCATTGACCTATGATGTTATATCTTAGTTATAACCACCTATGAGAAAACTAGGGGCAACACTTGTTTATCATACATTGCCACATCACCTTGCCATTACTATTTTCATTTGACTAGCCATTTGTTGGATTTGAGAATCTATTGAGACCTAGTTGGTTTTTATTCACCTTTTGCGTGGATGGAATTACTATGACTTGAGGTCATTTTAGGATTATGTGGGTCATGGTCAATTCATGTTGAGGTCACCTCAGCCCCCTTTCCATATGCTCTCACTATTTTTCAAGTATCCTAAACCAAACATTCTCATTGTTTTGTGAGTAGGTATTTTGTCATTTTCTAATGAGTTAAGATACCTCAAACTTCCAAAAACATTCATAAAATTTCAAAAATCCAAAAACATTTATCCTACCTAAGCCTAGTTAGTTATCCTTAAACTATCTTACTGGGGCATTACCATTGTTAGGATGATTTCTTTTGCTTTTGTTTTTAAGTTTTTTATTTGTTTTTTTATTTTAGGTTGTTTATTTATTTGTTTGTTTGTTCACTTGCCTGTTTGTTTGCTTTCAACACTGTTGCCTTGACTCAGTCTATATGTGTTCCTTGGGTGATTCCTTGAGCACATTATTCTTGAGTCCACCCATATTCATATGTCAACATTATCATCATGATTTTTATCATTGGTGTATTGTTTTTGAGTGTTTATTGGATTGGGAGTCAATCCTTATGCATATTTTGGGATAGTCTTCATGGTGTTCTATCATAAATCCTACCATCACATGCTACAACAAAAATTATCTTTAGAAAGGTCTATAATCAATAGAGCTACAGAATTTTCTCATTAGAACCTTGGAAAATTCTTCCACCCCACCCTTGATCAATATAACTCATTTGACCATTCTAGTTGTATCATTGTTAATCAAGATGAGCATCTCCTCATTGACAGGTACAACTAAATCATTCTATTGATTAATCTCATTCCTCTATCCATCTTTTTCATCACTTTGCACCTACTCATCTTTTAATCTATACTCTAGGTTATATCCTTGAGTTATGCTTGCTAATCATCCCTAACTAGGGCACAATCATCTTTAGTCAATCCAGGTCCTCTTAATGATTATAATCACCTATAGATAAATCATTATTTTGACTTTTATTCCTAATTATAACCAACTTTGGGCAAATTAGTAATCTTTTTAAAATAAATGCATGCAAGCATTTTCTCATTTGGATTAATCTCAACCACGGGTTAATTCCACCTTTCTTGTTTTTTATTTTTGAGGGACCATACATCAACAAAAGTGATGGCCACTCCCTCGAGGGGACATCATCATAGGCTTCCCGAAATCATTTGGAGCTTTGTTCTTTAGCCATCATCTTCTTTTTGGCATACATGCCATTTCTCATTTTTAAGAATACATTGTTTTGCCTATGATTTGCAACATTTTACCAAATAGGGCCAAACTATAGACACCTAAAACTAGCCACCGATAACCCCCAATCAAGCTTTTGGCCAATTTCCACCCAAAATGCATAATTTGGCCTAAAAATACTAAAACATGCTAAATGATATGAAACTAACATATTCAAGTGCTGATTTTTGTTAGGATATCCTTAAATGGGATAATTCAATTTATGGGCTAGCTAACTTTGATCAAATCATTTCAAGTTAAAATTCTAATTTTGCACCTAGGTGCTCTAGATTACTCTTTCTTATCAAATCATTTACACAATACACGTGCCTTTGTTATTTTTTGTTGGTAACATCCTAAATGGGAATGCAAATCCAATACATCTGACATTGCCTTCCAATTCTAATCTAATCAAATTTTGGACCAATAACAAGACATTCTGATCAATTTGAGTAATTTGTGCACAAAGTGCTTAATCATGCTTAAGAGCTAATTAACCCAAATCAAGGTCTAATTAATAATTCCATGAAAACTTGTTGAATACTTGTTTATATAAATGAATATTAAATATCTGCATCATTAAGTGACCTCATTTCTTAGGAAGACATCCCTAGGCCATAAATGCCACAAATATCAGGATTCATGCCCTCCATGCCTCATCAATGCCTTCCATGATTCCCTCCATGCCTCTTAATGATCCCTTATTTAAATTTCATGATGAGGATAATTAAAAACTTAATTCTAAAACTTGAATTAATCCTCAACCACACATCTCAATCTTGAGATGGACGGTTTAGGTTGATTCTAGACATTTGCAAAAATCTATAAATAGGAGGCCTTACCACATCATTTCTAATCTATTTTGGTGAAAAGTTATAAAGTAAAAATATCTTCAAAAATCCATTGCAATTAGTGTTATCATGCCAAATTTATTCCAAGCCAAACTAAGCCACAAGCCAAAGGTGCCAAGGAGAAGAGGAGATAGCCAAGCCTCCTTTGATGAAGACTTCATGAGCACAAACCAATCAAGCCACCACTACAAAGACATTTAGAGAATCCAAAGAAGGTGAATGAATTATTTTGTTTTCATTCCTTGATTTTTAGTTGTGTTTTTCATTTGATTTTGTCAACTAAGCTCTCTGTAGTGTCTAGGCTTAGAGATGTTATGCTATTAGTGTGTTTATGTTATTTTGTTTGTCATTTTGGAACTAACACCATACTAACCATCCTCTCTTGAGTAAAATTTCCAGATCACATAATGCTCCTAGATCACAACCAACACACCTTGATGAGAATGGTGGCTATCTAGGTAAGGTTATGCTAAAGGATAAGGAGGACTTATATGACAAATTTTCCAATGACCCTCATCAAAAGGTGATAGTAAATAACAACTTACATAAGCTGTATTATGTGTTGAAGCCAAGGCATATAGATGAAGGTCTAAAAACATATAAACTAGAGGTTACATTCAGGCCAACAACATCCAAGAATAAGTATTCTAAGAAAATGAAGCCTAAAAAATTGGAGGCTATACTTTAATACTCTAATCACATAGAGTTTTAAGAATATATCATTCCATTGATAAAAGGGTGGGTGTAGATAATCAATCCTACACCACCTACAAATAAATCCTATCTTAATCCATCACCCCATAAAATAATCTCATTAGTCATATAATACCCACCCAAATATGCCCAATTTTTGACATCATATACAAGAATAGGGGATGGTGTTGATGCACAAGAGAAACTACACAACTAGGTATAATATAATGCATAAAGGGCATGTGATGAGGATACCTTGAGCATACAAAGAATTTATATAAGTATTTAAAATGGATTCAAGACTACATTGAAAAACCAAATAGATATGGAATCAATTATGAGTGGTCTAAGTGAGCTTGAGTTATAAGAGGAGAAGAACAAGGATAACAAGGATGGTGAAAAAGGAAAATAAATCAGTAGTTCCAAGGCTAAGGAGATCAAAATTGAAATGTCAAAAGAGATAAGTCTATATAAGGGAAAAGGTAAATTTTATAAATAAGAACCTAAAATATCCTCAAATTTATAAATATATATGCCAATAAAATCAGAGGAGATTATCGAAGAGATGAGTGTATGGTAAATGGTTTAATGGAAGACCACAAATACACACATCTACATGTGGCCTGCCATAAAATCTTAGGATACAATAGTGTAAACACACACACATGAGCCCTTTTTCCAAGTACCTGATAGCAACCTCAAAGATCAAAATCCTAACACAACACAAGGGAAGTGAAATATTATCTATGATGATCTAACCAAGATTGTTGAGGCTAGAAACATGTTGCTCAAACTAGCGGTGGAGATAAATTTATAGAACATTATGAATAACACCACAATCATGAACCAAAAGGTACTTTGGAAAAAATATAATAAGAATTCACTTAGGTAGAAAATATATTTGATACCATAGAAATGAAATATTTTAAGGCTATGTTGGTGCATCATGAAGGAGGATCCCAACCTATTAGATGGAGTAGACTTGGAGGGAATTTAGCTGGTGGAAAAATTAGGTATAATGGTAGAAAACCTACTATAAATGAAGAAGGGAATAAGGGATGACAAACATGAAGTGAAATAGTGACCTCAGCTCAAATTTTTAGGATAACTTGAGGGATGTAAGGACCTCTTTAGTAAGCTCACTAAGAAAGCTACCATGACTAAGAATATTTTCTTTAATTTTCCATCGATATAGTTCATGGATCATGACATGATTGAACATGGAAAAATTAAAAAAAGATGATTTGTATATGAAATTTTATATGAATTTAACATACAAGACAACCCAAATTCTAAAGGAAGTGAAAGACATCAGCTAGAAAATTGGTGCAAGATAACAAAAGTTAAAAGAAATTTTCAAGAGTATTTAGTGCCAAATAGTTGATGAAGAAATCACATTCAAGGATACATTGAAGGAGATGATCGAGAATGTCAAGGTGATAAAATAAGAAGATGAGGGGTCAGCCAATAATCCTCTTAATTTTAAGTTTTTAACTATGTGGGTCTCTAGTATCAAAGAAAAAGCTCATGCCATGCTCATGCATTGGGCTAATTTTGAAAATGAGTTAATAAAAAAAATGCTAGAATTCCTTATTGGTGTCAAGGCTATTAATAGGTTATCTGAGGACAACCAACTAAGTTAGTTTGGGGTGATGTTGACCCCATATTTTGATGATCAGGAATGGATTTGTCTATGTTTTGGCTAGTGTGAGTGGATATCAACACAAGGAGCCAAAGGGGTACATAGTAAAAATAGTGCATTCTAAGGTTCAAAAGAATTAACCACCCATGCCACATGGATAAGTTACATGATGACTTATAACTTATTGGTGTCACTATAATATAAGCCAATGTGATTGGTGGGATGTTAATGACACAAGTAACTACCTATAGATCTTATCTAATAGGTAATTGAGATACAACAATGATGGTAAGTTGTTTTTTCCTGGTGAGCTAAATATGATGCCACATTAATTGTTAGTTAGTGACAGTTGAAATATCTCATGACATGTAGAGCCTTTGAAATTCTATAAAAGGAAAGAAAATGGTTTTTTTGAAAGAGAGATTTTGGCCATAGGGAAAATACTTCCAAATTGGAGATAAAGATTGTAGAATGGACATTAATGTCACTAGTGTTGTTTTGGGATTATTAGCCATGAGATGTTATTGTTTTTTTTTCAAACTAATGTTTCTATTAAGACAATTTTATTACAATTGTGAGGTTTTGCATTTTTTGAAATAATTACTTATGCAAGATAAAGTTTGTCTATCATTGTTCATTTTATGCATAGTTATTGTCATATGTTGATAAGTAGTATAAAATAGTTCCATGTATCCTCACACATGAAAGGGTGAACTCAAGACAATTTAAATACTTCATCATTTCTATCTAACCCCAACCCACCTCGATATCTCTTTGCACTCAAATGAGTGTGCAAGATTATCATGAATCATATGTCGGTGTAGGTAGATTTAGTATTGGGAGATGCACGTAAGGAGAAGGGCTAGTGTGTGCATCAATAAAAACACCCAAAAAATACAATGAGTAATGAACAAATAATTTAGATTTCATTTTTTCTACTATGATACATAATTAAAAAACTATATCTGACATAAATATGTGTAAATATACAAAATTTTAAAAACCAATTGATTTTATTATTATTTTACCTTTTCCTACTTATTTAATTTAAAAGTTTTTTTTGTTGTGAAATAATTTAAATATTATATGCAATGTCTAAATGATTTACATTTCTTTTTATTTTTAGCTTTGTTACAAAATGCAAAAGTTGTATTCTAAAATATTTATTTTAAACCACATTGTATTTTACAAGATTTATTGTAAATCTCATTGTATTTTAAAATATTTATTTTAAATCAGTACATCTAATAAGTTGTCTCATAAATATTAAATTATTTGTTGATTATATTGGATGTACTCAGTAGGGCATATAATTGAAATGGACAATCTATTTTAAAGTCGTTATTATTCATATTACAAATATATAATTATAGTTGATTTAAATTTATGCTTTATGTTTAAAATAAAAGTCATCAAAAACATTTCATATTGTGAAAAGAATTAATTTTGGTAAGTTCATATAATATTTCAATGGACAACATTTAAAACAAATAACATTTTTTACTATTGTTTATATATTGTTTTATTTTCATTGTTAGTCTTGGTTATATTTTATTCAACTAAAGATAATGGGTGAACGCCTATTATCGGTATCTATTTAAGTTAAGCTAATGGTTCTTAAAAAAAATACTCTCTAATATACTCTAAGACAATCCCCTATATGCCAAAATTAACCTTGTTGAATTGTTTCTCTGAGAGAATCCTCTATATGTAAACAAAAAATTGCCCATTTTAAAAAATTGGTTTAGCCAACATTTTTAGAATGAGAGGTTGCTCGTTCTCATATTTTTTTTAAATATGACACTTAAAAATAATTTTATAGCTTATGAGAATTGATTATCCCTAGTTGAATGAATTTTTAAATCCATGTTCATGAAATGGGCTACTATGCATACCTAATGCAACATGGGATCATAGTCCGATGTGGTTTTGTAGATTAATAATTTAAATTAATATAGAATAATGCATTATACAAAGTGTTGAATGATAATTTTTGGAATAGGTGACTTCCTAGTATAAACATGTAGAGTGAGCAACCATCCATTCAAAAAATAACTACAATTAAATGTAAATCCACACCAAAATGATGAAACCTACAAGCCTATTTTTTAATCTCAAAACCTTAAAAACCTATTAATATTAGATTAAGCAAAAAAACCTCCAAATCCCAATATGGAATTGGATGTCACACACTTAAAAATTTAGATTGGGCAACCATTCACTCTAAAAATAACTACCACTAAATGTAAGACAACACCTATTTTATGAAAAAAAAAAATGCTGCATATTATTGTGTATATTTGCATATTTGAATTTGAATATATATATATATATATATATATATATATATATATATATATATATATATATATATATATATATATATATATATATATATATATATATATATACCTAATATGTAATTATACACAATAGTCTTTATTTATATAGTTTTTATATTTTTTCTAAAATAGTTGGGAAGTTTATACCACTTTATAAGGAACAATATTTTCCATTCTCCAAATCCCAAAATGGAATGGGCGGCTTCCATATATATATATATATATATATATATATATATAATGGAATGGGTGGCTGCCATATATATATATATGGTAGCCACCCATTCCTATATATATATATATATATATATATATATATATATATATATATATATATATATATAGCTACCCATTCCTATATTATATATATGGTAGCCACCCATTCATATATATATATATATATATATATATATATATATATATATATATATATATATATATATATATATATATATATATATATATATATTCTTAATATGTAATTATACACAATAGTCTTTATTTATATAGTTTTTTATTTTTTCTAAAACAGTTGGGAAGTTTATACCACTTTATAAGGAACAATATTTTCCATTTTCCAAATCCCAAAATGAAATGGGCGGCTGCCACATATATATATGGCAGCCACCCATTCCATTTTGGGATATATATATATATATATATATATATATATATATATATATATATATATATATATATATATATATATATATATGGCAGCCACCCATTCCATTTTGGGATTTGGAGAATGGAAAATATTGTTCCTTATAAAGTGGTATAAACTTCCCAACTATTTTATAAAAAAATAAAAAAATTATTTAAAGACTATTGTGTATAATTGTATATTAAGAATTTAAAAAACTACACGTAAAAATTATTGTGTATATTTACATATTAGAATTTAGAGTGGATGGCTCACCCATTCCAAAAATTAACCTTCTTGACTTGATTCTCTAAGAGAATCCTCTATATGTAAAAAAAAAAGTGGGTAGATGCTCATTCTAAAAAATTGTTTTAACCAATTTTTTTAGAATGAGATGCCACATGTTCTCGTATCCTTATAAAATGAAATACTCAAAAATATTTTTTTAACTTATAATAATTTATGATCCCCCATCAAAATATTTTTAATCTTGAGGTCTTGAAATTAGTTATCATGCATACTCACTTAAACATAGGATCAGGGTCTAAAGGAGTTCTGTTAAATAATAAAATAAAATAATCTAGAATAATGGCCTTTTAAAAAGTGTGAAATGATAATTTTTATAATTGTTGGTTACCCACTCTAAACATTTAGATTTGGTGGTCACCCATTCCAAAATTAACTACCAGTAAATGTAATTCTACACCAAACTACTAAAAATTGCAACCAACACACACACACACACACACACACACACACACACACACACACACACACACACACACAATTGTGAATGCTTACATATTAGGATTTAGAGTGGGCACCCACCCACTCTAAATCCCAATATGTAAACATACACACTAATATTTACATATAGTTTTTTTAATTGTTTGTGTGTGTGTGTGTGTGTGTAAAATTGAGGATTCTCAATATGTAATTATACACAATAGTATTGATATATAGTTTTTAAATCTCAATTCATAAGGATATATATATATATATATATATATATATATATATATATATAGAAAATAATATGTTTTTAATTTACATTTAGTGGTTTTTATTTTTGAAATGGGCCACTACCAACTCTTAATATTTATACTAGGTGACCTCCCATTTTATATTAGGATTTAGAGAATTGAATTCACTGCCCTTGAAAATGTGACATTTAACCTTCTTCTAGTAAATAATATTATTTAATATTTATTCACTCATTATTCATCCTCCACATGTGATTTTATAAGAAAATAATAACTTCCAAACTTTTTGACGATGGCAACTTTTCATTCTAAACATTTAGAATGGGTAGCCACCCATTCTAAAATAGCATTTTGAAAAAAAATCAAGATTAAATTTGTCACTCCACAAGTTTTTTCATACATTTACTATTTTTTTATGGTACAGTACCTACCCATCATGAATGATATATTAAACAATTATAGATTAAGTGCCAACTTCACTAGAGTTGGAAGTAACATGTGCCTTTATTTGAAAAAAAATTAAACTCATAATGTTCTTTGAGATTTTAAGGGAAAACAACTATATTTAGAGTTTAAAATAATTTTCCTCTATGCACCTTATTATAGTTCTTATTTCATGGTATAAGAAAATAATATCTTCCCCACTTATTTAGAATAGATGGCTACCTATTCCAAAAATTAATATTAACATCATCACTATTTTTTCAATTGATCATCACTTTTGACTTGATTTACAAACTAGTCTAAGATACAAATAGGAGTTTACAACCCCAAATAATTACCAAGTCTATAGCCAACAAGGTTTGATTATACCATAAACTTCCATAACCAACCTCACATGCTTAGTGAGATTTGAACTTGGGTGGGGTTAGACAATAACCAAGCCACTTTATCAACTCACCCATATCTCATTGATAACATCATCACTATTTAAGTTTGATAACTTTATCACATACCACCCATTCTAAAATAACCTATGGAATGGGTAGTGACCCATTTCATATTAAAGGCAATATGTGTTATTTTCATGGAATGAAATGTATAAAGAGGTATATGCTTCAAATTTATGTGGGGTATTATGTGTTTAATTCAAGTGATCTACTTTTGACATAGGCCTAAACTAAATTTAAGTATGAAATGACTAAGAATAAATATGATGCAGTTTATGAAATCTTGTTGGCATGTTATTGTCATTGATGTTAAAAGGGTGCATCATGTAAAGGCATAATGGTAATTGATGTCAAAGATGTATCATGTCAAGATTGTACTATCAAGGTTGATGTTAAAGGTGACTAAGTATAGATGGTAGTATGTGATATGTCAAGGCACATAAGATTGTTGCATTGATGAGAATTGTCATAAGTGGTGTGAGCATGGAAGGTATAGGTCACAAAAGATGTTTGAAGATAACTAATGTCTACATAATAAGCCATGTGATAACATGAATTTGAAGGTAAGAGATAATTTGAAGGCAACTAATGTATTATGGTTGTATTAAGGCATAGGTCAAGGTATCAAACGTGTTCAGGTGCATGGAAGAAAGACGTCTAGTCATATGAAGCTTGGTCATGTGGGTTTAGGGTTGTATGAGGATTTGGAAGATTTTTTTCATCAAAAACAGTATGAGAGCAGTGATATGAGTGATCTTATGGCAGCTTGACTAATATCATTAAGGTTAGTATGTTTGAGCATAATCAAGGTGTCTATTGAAGCCTAATATAGACCTTGTCAGAAGATATGTGCAGGTAGCATGGTGAAGCAAGTGAGATAATTTAAGTGATAATGTTTTTGTAATTATATGATCTTGTGATATATGTGTATAAACCTTCATAAGTGTTCTAAGGTGGGTTATTCACGGTAAAGAATTTTGTCTTGGTTTGTACTTAGACCTTGCCTGGAGTAATGAGGTATCATGATCTATTGTCAAGGCATGTGAAGGATGTATGGTAGTGTTTAATAGGTTGTGTGGCATGATATTGATATGTAGAGAATGATAGTGAGGTGTTGAGATCATGAAAAGAGTCATGAAGGTCAGCTCAAGTCCTAATAAGGTATGAAGACTATGGTGTAGAGAGAGTATAGCCTAATGGGGTATTATAATCAGTTTCCAAGTCAAGTGTGAGTAGGTGAGTATTTAAAAATGTTATTAAAGTTTTTTTAGGAATTTTCATGAAGTATTTGGTCATGATTTGAAAAAGAAGGCATGAAAAGTGGTTTTTAGGTCTCTTGAGTGCACATAATGAAGGTATATAAACCCGAGAAGGACTATTAGGTGTTCATTGGCACATGTAACCTATACACGAGAACTTAATAAGATCATGGTAGATGGTGAATGTTCCTAGATCAAAATTATAGGCATTATTTTTTTTATTGAGGGGCTATGCCTTATGAATGATCGTTAAGAGTGGAAACTAGTTTAAACCCTCTTATAATCCTAATAAAGACTCGATGTTGAAGATGTTGCTTAAAAGTGATTAGTATGGATTGAATTTATTAGGTACCATATTGTATATTATATTTTACTCTCCTTGGTACCTATAGGTTTTATTGGTTAGAGAGAGGAGAGAGAAAATGTTGAGTTATAAGCTTGTTTCTAAAGAAGTTATTGTAGAAGTCAAAAGTCACATTGGACATAGTAATAAAATGGATGGAGGAAAAAGGTAGATAATAATATTATATTTACATTAAATTTTTTGGATAGGTTCCAAATTTAAAGTGTGATAAACCATTCATCCAAATTAGTTAGTTGCTAATAGGCCTAATGGTGTAAATAATGAAAAACCCAGGAAACAGTGAGAAGATGAATTAAAATGTGTTTTCATGATAGAATGATGAAACCAAGTACATAAATATGTTTTTAAGGAATTTTAAGATGTTAATGTTTGGTATAAGTTTTGTAAGTCATTTAATATGATGAAAAATTTGTTCACAAGTTGACCTATTTGGTTCAGATGAGACAATGAGATATAAGGTCATGAGATTGGTCTGAAAGACCAATATTTTCCATTAGAACATATGATATTTATATTTTATGATGTTTTTTAGATATAATATGACAATATAAATGAATCATAATTCATTTAAATTTTCTATATAGGTGATAGAGGTCTAAGTCACCATGATTGTATTTTGAGGTAATCTGGGAGTTCTAAGTGACCAAGTTGCAGAGGTGTTCTTGAAGCCTTATCTTATGAGTCAAAGTGTCTAATGAATTTTATGATGACCATGAGGTGATTTATACTCCCTATATATAATTATTTTATCATATTTTAGTGTCTTAAGTATTTGAGCTTCATTCTTTAAAGATATTTTTTTGAGGCACACAAGCCTAATAGGGTAATTTGTCCTAAATAAGGTTTAAAGGTATGAAAAAAGGATGCAAATATAAAAAATCATATATGAGGTCAAATTATTTCCTTAAATAAGTGTTTTAATGGTTTTTAAGTGTTGGATATATCCATTTGGTCCTAATAGAACTAATTTTTGGCATTAAGAGATATACCTAATGCAATTAGGTCTCCATGAGACCTATAGCAAAATGAGGCCTAATTGAGTCATGGCAGACCAAAAGGGACTAAAATATCATTTTATTCATGTCTAAAATATGTCTTAAGATTTATTATATTAATTACCAAATAGGTTAAGGGTGTGTGGCTAAGTAAGTGGTATATGAATAAGGAATGGTATATATACAAGGTTATTTTAGGCCTATTTGAGTAAATAAAGAAGAAGAAAATGAAATAAAAGATTGAATAATATATGGATGTCTTATATAACATAAAATGGGTTTATATAAACTTTCATTACTATATAATAGAAGGTTTGAATATGAATATCAAGGTCATATGACCTAATCAATCTTGAAGTGACCTAGTTGAGCAAAAAGGCTTAGAAGGCAATTTGAGAGGGATAAGAGCGTAAAGAGATGAAGAGGTGGTCATCATATATTATTTTAGAAACATAGTTTTTTAAAGGTTATAAAATCAATTAGGTGTTGAGTTAGTGCTGAGTCATCTAGGGAGTTGGTGCCTCCTCGCAAGTAGGTGCTTGTTAAAGCCTAGTCAAGTGGGTGCTTGGCTAGTTGGGGCTGGTTCTCAATCTAGAATTGGTGCTTCACTAAATTTGGTTTTTTATTGTATTACTATAGTAAATTTTTATATATCAATGGGTTTTTTTTCCCTTTGAGGTTTTCCCACATATGTGATGTGTTCATGTGTTTCATGCTTATGGGGATAGTTATTTATGCTTGCTAGATCTATATGTTTGTTTGAATGGTTCATGATTTATTAAGTGTAATTAAGGAATTTATTTTGAAAAATAATTCAAACCTCATCTCATTAATTATGCTTCCAAATCATGGTCTTTTGAAGCAATCCAAATAGTTTTAAGGGGATCCTTAAAGCACAATCATGTCTAGTCAACAAATACAAGGAGGTTTCTCAACCAATAATGATCCTCTCTTAAATGGGACTAACTATGAATTTTGGAGAAATAAAATGAATACCTATCTAATGTATTTAGGATATGACATATTTAATTTTTTTTTTATGGATTCATTCCACTTTCTACACCACCAACTGACATAAGAGGCACGAAGGTAAGTGAAAACAACTCTAAGGCAATGAATGCCATCTTGTGTGGTCTTTCAGAAGTATAATTTGTTAAGGTCATACATTTTGATACAACCAAATGGATTTGGGAAAATTTTTAGACCATCTATTAAGGAGACATCAAAGTTAAGTTGGAAAAATTGTAGACTCACCATAGGTAGTTTGAAAGTTTGAGAATGAAGGAGGATGAAAAAATTGCATCTTATCTATTGAGAGTAGATGAAGTGGTAAATATCATCAAAGGTCTATGATAGAAATTAGAAGAATAAAATTTAGTACAAAAGGTACTAAGATCCTTGACTTCTAAGTTTCATTCAAAAGTGTTTATAGTAGAGGAGATCAAATATATTAACACACTACACATGGATGAGCTTCATGACATGTTGAATGCATATGAAATAAGAAAAAGTGATAGAAGACCTTCCATTAAGGAAGTTGCATTCAAAATTGAGAAGGATTCACAAGGTAAGAAGGCTAAGAATGATGACACAAACATTGATGATGACAAGATAGAAGCCATGTTTATCAGAAAACTAGGGATAGGTTTAGGTAAGTATAAGGGCAAATTACCATTCAAATGTTTTAATTGTGGTAAGATTGGTCACACTACATCTAAGTGTCCTAACAAGGATAAGAATGATCATGATGAAAAACATGATGAACATAATGGTGATGATAATAAGGTCTATAATCTTGAAAAAATCAAGAAAGATTTTAGGAAGTATGAAGGCAAGAAATGGTCATTCAAGAATAAGAGATGTTTTTATACCAAAGAAGATGATAGCTCATCAGATGTAAGTGACACATGTACATCTGATAATGATGATGATAGTAATGAGCATGACAAAAATGAGACCTTATTCATGGTTATAGAAACAAATAATGAGAGTTGCTCAAAAGGGAAAGGCCTTATGGATGATGAAGAATTAGATGAAGAAGAGCCTGAAGTGAACCTTGAGGTAGAATTGGTGAGTGATCTAGAGGAGTTGAAGTTCCAAAGAATAAAGAATTAGAAACTAAGATAATCAGCTAAGAGTTATGAAGATCAAAATAAATATCTTTGAATAGAGACTAAGAATCAACATCAATAAACATGAGGATATCATCAAATAGAACTAGAAACTCAGATTGAAATTATCACTACAAATCGTAAGATCAAGGAAGAAGAATGCATTAAGTTTGGAATAGAAGTGGAGTCCTTAAAGGTAGAATTGAAAGGCATCAATAGAGTTGAAGACACATCAGATATTTGAGAAGAGTACTAAAGTTATTAGTGATATTTTGATAATTCAAAGGTATCTAATGACAAGATAGGTCTTGGGTTTTAAATAAGACCACAAGAAGAACAAGAAGAGTCAGAACTCAAAAACCTATGTATAAAATCTCAAATTTGAGACTCATAGTGATCATTAACAAGTCAAGAATACCAACATGAAGATACTAATCAAGCATCCCAATATAATGAGTTATTTCAATTCTTTCAATGATCATTATTTTACTTATCATAAGGTCATAGAACAAGTGATTGTTAAAATGGTCTCAAGGAATGAGTTATCATGAGGACCTTGGGAAGAGTGATCAATCAAGAGGTATGTACAAAAATGTTGTTTGCTATAGTTTTCAAAATATGGGACACATTGTAAAATTTTGTCCTAAATGGATTTAGAAGGCCCTCAATACTTAACAAGGTACATGGAGCTCCTAGAGTACATGAGAAGAGTCAAACATTGGTATGGAAGCCAAATAAAGTCAAGATTAATCATATTAAGCCCAATGGTTAAGATGGATTATTTGCTAAGATAGATCAAGGATAAAAAGTGAAGGAGTGTCAAAAAAACTTATTCTATGCATGTATTGACAAGGTAGTCAAAGAGAAAAAGAAGGATGATAATATGGATGAGTCAAATGCTTCAATCAAGCCTAAGTGGATTCTAAGGAGGGACTATCAGTCTCATGATTGCAATATAGTTAATGAAATTTGGTTGGAGATCTAGGAATCCCTTGAGTTCATGGAGTTTTGAGATCCCTATGAAAAGTCATGACCCATTAGGCTTCATGGAGACAATCTTCTATCAGTAGAAGCATGAGGTTTCAATCAAAGAATGACTCATCTTGAGAGGATTCTAGGTTGTTTGTGTTTCAAGGTATGAGTTTTTTATTTAGAGATTAATTTGTGTTGAGAAGTGGTATTTGTGTCAAGATACTTGAAGGAGGTTGAGAAAAGTCTGTGAGTCCTGATGAATCATATGATAAACACAAGCTATGAGGATAAAGGGGGAGTTAATCAGATGATTCATTAGCTTCAAGAGTAGATAAGTAAATGGTCTATGTCAAAGAAGTTATACATAAATGAAGATAGGTTGAATAATTTGGCTAAGACTAAGAACATGTTTATATGATATTTCATAGACTATATGATCCTATTACCAAAAAGGGTAGAGATCTTAGAAAGAGAGAAAGTTTAGAATGGGAAAATTAGCCTATTTAGAGATGTTTCTAAGAATGGTTTCCATCTTATGACTCAAGAGGAGAGTATGGAGTTAGCAGGAGCTTTGTATCTATGTGTTTGAAAGTTACAAGATAGTGATAAGAAGCATGGTTTATTGAGGTACAGTTCAAATATTCTATAATTTGTCTACAAAAACTGGTATGAGCTTAAGGTGAGTTTTGTCAACATTCTCTATATTATTCATTGAAATTTAGGTCCAAGGATTAGATGGTATTTTGTAGAAAACCCTTTGTCATTCATGTCAAAAGAGAGAGAATGAGCATATGGGAAAAGTACCATTTTTAAGTGACTTCATTTTTTTAGTATGTTTATCATTAATGTATTTGCCATCAATGACAAAAAGGGGAGTTTGTTGGCATGTTGTTGTCATTGATGTCAAAAGGGTGCATCATGCAAAGGCATAATGTTCATTGATGTCAAATATGTTATGAATAAAATAGTAATGAATTAAAAAATATTCCACATATTCATAATAATAATATCTATAAATAGAGATGCATAAAGAACAAAATATAAACATGCACAACAAGAAGACTAGATTTAAAGTGGTTCACCCAATGTGGGCTACATCCACCAAAAAACACTTGGAAAGATTTTATTATAAGTGATAATATTATAATACACTCTCAGATCAGTCTTCTCACAATTATATTTCACAAATAATATCTACAGCTACACTCTACAAATCCTCCTAAATTTGTAGCTAAATTCACACACTCTATTATCAGTTTTTAGAACTCCAATATAACAAAATTATGAAAAATTCTTTAGTATTATGATGTATATCCATCTATATCTAGACCAATAAATAATACATCATGGTTCTGAAGCTCACCCACATAATATAGGTATACACCTGCAACACACTGACACTTATCCATAACATGTTGATACTTGCATCACATTGATGTTTGCCTGTATTGCACCAATGCTTGACCACAATATGTTGATGTTTGCTTGCATTGTTGATGCTCACCTGCATCACTGACATTCACCCAAATTTTCAACACTCACCCACATTACCAATTCTCACTTGCATGGTAGCCATATCATCATTAATTCAGATTTTCACCCCATGCTGACATTCATCTAGAGATGCACCCCATTCTAGTGTTCATCTGGAGTACCTCAGATGTTCATCCATAATACACTATAATTTGGAAATAAGATCCACAACATAATAAAAGATGTATCATGTCAAGATTATACTATCAATTTTGATGTCAAAGGTGACTAAAAACAAATTTTAGTATGTGATATGTTAAGGCACATAAGAGTATTGCATTAATGAGAATTATCATAAGTGGTGTAAACATGGAAGGTATAGGTCATAGAAGATGTTTGAATACAACTAATGTCTACATAGGAAGCCATGTGATAAGATGAATTTGAAGGCAAGAGAGAATTTTAAGGTAAGAGATAATTTGAATACAAGAGAGAATTTGAAGGTAACTAATGTCTTATGGTTGCATTAAGGCATAGTTCAAGGTGTCAAAGGTGTTCAGGTGCATAAAAGAAAGATGTCTAGTCATATGAAGCTTGGTCATGTGGTTTTAGGTTTGTATGAGGCTATGGAATATTTTTATCATCTAAAAGAGTATGAGATTGGTGATATGCATGTTTTATAAGTGTTCTTATGTTAGCTTGAGTGATATCATTAAGGTCAGTGTGTTTGAGCATAGTTAAAGTGTCTTGCGAAGCATAGTTTAGACCTTGTGAGAAGATATGTATAGGTAGCATGGTGAAGTGATTGATCTCAGGAAAGTAATAATTTGTTTGGCATTGTATGTGGATATGAGTTAGGTGTGAAATCCTTCATAAGTGTTGTAAGGTGGGTCTTTGCGGGTAAGGCATTCTATTTTGGTTTATACTTGGACCTTGCCTAGCCTAATGAGGTATCATGATCTATTTTCAAGGAATGTGAAGGATGTATGGTAGTGTTTAAGCATGAGATAGGTTGTATGACATGAGAGTGAGATTTTTATCATGACAATGAGGTGTTGAGATCATGGAAAGAGGGCATGAAGGTCAGTTCAAGTCCTAATAAGGTATGAAGACTATGGTGTAGAGAGAAAGTGTGTATTGTAATGGGGTATCAGGTTTGGTTTCCAAGGAAAGTGTGATTAGGTGAGAACTAAAAAAATTTATTCAATTTATTTTATGCATTTTCATGAATTATGAGGTCATGACTTACAATAAAATGCATGAAAAGTGGTTTTTATGTCTCTTGAATGCACATAATGAAGGTATGTAAACTTGAGAAGGACTTTCAAGTGTTCATTGGCACATGTAACCTATACATGAGAACCTAAGGAGATCATGATATATGCTAAAGGGTCCTAGCTCAAAATTATAGGCATTAGTTTTTGGATTGAGGGGCTATGCTTTATGAATGATCGTTAAGAGTGGAAACTAGTTTAAACCCTCTTAGAACCTTAATAA
The DNA here is from genome assembly GCA_037957365.1 of Torreya grandis. Taxonomy (NCBI): domain Eukaryota; kingdom Viridiplantae; phylum Streptophyta; class Pinopsida; order Cupressales; family Taxaceae; genus Torreya; species Torreya grandis. The sequence continues at coordinate 195,838 of JARHVA010001832.1, forward strand.
AGACTTGACATTGAATATGTTGATTAAAAGTGCTTAGTATGGATTTAATTTCTTAGGTTATTATACTCTCCTAGGTACCTCTAGGTGGTATTGTTTAGAGATAGGAGAGAAAATGTTGAGTTACAGGCTTGTTTCTGAAGAAGTTATTATAGAAATAAAAAGTTTCATTGGACATAGTAAGAAAATGGATGGATAAAGAAGGTAAGGACTCATACTATATGTCCATTTAGGTTTTTTTTATATTTTCCACCCTTCAAGTTTGATAAAATATTCATCCAAATTAGCTAATTGCTAATAGACCTAATGGTGTAAACAATGAAAAACTTAGGCAAAAGTGAGAAGATGAATTGGAATGTGTTTTCATGATAGAATGATGAAACCAAGTGAATAAATATGTTATTTGGGACTTATAATACATGTTCATTTTTGGTATAAATTTTTTATGTTAGTGAATATGATGAAAAATTTGTTCACAAGTTGAACTAGCTGGTTTAGATAAAAGACAATGAGATATAAGGTCATGAGATTAGTCTAAAAGACCAATATTTTACATTAGAACATATGATAATTATACTTTATGATGATTTTGAGATCTCATAAGACCATATACATGAATCATAATTCATTTAAAATGTCTATACATGTGTTGTAGGTCTAAGTCACCATGAATGTGTTTTGAGGTAATTTGGCAGTTCTAAGTGAGTGAGTTGCAAAGGTGTTCTTGAAGTCTTATCTTTTGAGTGGAAGTGTCTAATGAATTTGATGATAATTATGAGGTCATTTATAATTTTTATATATACTTATTTTATCATATTTTATTGTCTTAAGTATGTTTTAGCTTCATTCTTTCAAGATAGGTTTTTGAGGCACATAGGCCTAATAAGGCAATTTATCCTAACAAAGGTTTTAAGGTATGAATGAAGGATGTACATCTAAAAAAACATGGAATATTTTATAAGAGTTACTTAAATAATTGGTTGAATTTTTTTAAATTATTTGACAAATCCATTTGGGCCCAAAATAATCAAGTTTTGGTGTTAAGAGATAGACCTAATGCAATTAGGTCTCAATGAGACCTAAAAGAGAAATGAGGCCTAATTGAGTCATGATAGATCAAAAGGGACTCAAATATTGTTTTATTCATGTAAAAAATATGTCCTAAGACCTATTATATGGCTTACCTAATATTTTAAGGGTGTGTGGCCTACTCAGTGGTATATGAACAAGGAATGGTATATATACAAGGCAATTTTAGGCTTATTTGAGTAAGTGAAGAGGAAGCGAATTAAATATAATATTTAAAAATATAAAGAGGTATTATATACCATTATATGTGTGTATAAAAACTATCATTAAAATCTAACATAAGGCCTAATTATGAATATCAAGGTCATATGACCTGATTAGTCTTGAAGAGACCTAGTTGAGCGAAGAGGCCTAAAAGGCATTTTGAGAGGGATAAGAGTGTGAAGAGTTAAAGAGGTGATCATCATTTGTTTGTTTAATAAAATAGAGTTATAAAGGTTATCAAAACAATCATGTTGCTAATTTGGTGATGATTCATCTAGGGGTTGGTGCCTTCTTACAAGTAGGTGCTTGCTAAAGCCCAAACAAGTGCTTGGCTAGTTGGGGTTCGTGCTCCATGTGGATTTGGTGCTTCACTAAATTTGGTTTTTGTCTTATAGGACTATAGTCCATTTTTATATATCAGTGGTTTTTCTTCCCCTTGATGGTTTTCCACATATATGATGTGTTCTTGTGTTTCATGTTTTTGTGGATAGTTGTTTATGCATGCTAGATCTATATGTTTGCTTGAATGGTTCATGATTGATTAAGTGTAATTGAGGGAAATTTTTTGAAGACTAATTCACCCCCTGACCCCCACTGCTTAGTCATTTTGCTTACAATAAAGCTACCTTTACCAACCTATGACCATGTTTTAATAATCTAAACTAAGGTTTAATTCCAAATGGCCATTCGTTTCTATTTTTATTTATTTTATGTGTGTGTGTGTGTGTTGTAATTATACATAATTGAATGGACATTTATAATGAAGCCATATGGATGACTATGTTATAAATTGAAATTAAGGCTATATGATAGAAAGTGAGGGTTCATTTCAAATGCCTTAGCAATATTATATAATAACATATTGAGAATTATACACACACACACTATAGTGTAAATTTACATATTATATATAAGTACAATTTAAAATAGTTTTGACTTATGACCCCTAAACTAGACTAGAATAAATGGTATAAAAAGAATAATTTTCATATATTCCAAATAAACTAGACTAGGAGTATGGTAATAGTTTGGATATGTTACAATATATTGCATTGGAGAGAATTTAGAATTATTATTTTTTTAATAATGTAAACTTATTTATAAAAAACATTATTATAGTTAGACAAGTCCTAAGTATATATTAATTTAAATGTTCTCTCTCTATCTATCTATTTATGTAATTATTGGTGAAAATATGAGTTTAGAAAGGGCCCATACCCTTGTACAAAATTGAGAAAAAATAAGTCTTGACAACACAGAAAACAAATATTAGATTAGAAACAGGCCAAAGAAACCCACTTTAGCCGAACAATAAAAAATTAATAACAAAAAGATAACACCTAGTCAGTAGAACATCAACAAGGGTGCAATAAATAAAAATAGTAGTAGAACATAAAACTATTGGCTTATAAGATCATAAAGGCTCGCAAAAACTTCTTAATCATCCTTCAAAGTTTGGAGTTAGTTTTCAAAAGATACCTTCTCAGTCATCTCATCCTTTATCCACATCTTTTAAAAAATAACACACACACTCAATATGTAAATATACACAACTATATTTATATAGTTTTGTGTGTGTGTGTGTATAGTTTTTAATCTACACAATATTTATTTATATATACTGGTTGGAAAATATTTTCCATTCACAAACTATATAATTTAACCTATGTTTAATAAAAAACACAAAATTTACTATTAATACACGTATTTTTTTATGGAATGCATAAATTTATGTAAATTTTTATATGAAAAAGTTGAAAATTTTTAAATTGGAATTGGAAAAAATAATTTTGAAAAAATTATGTGAAAATTTAACTATTATCAATCTAAATTATACCTTAAGAAGGTTGTTCAAGATTTATTACTTAAATGATAGCATGGAGACACCTCTAGGCTATGGGTGGACTAATTGTTTAGGTTAATCTTTATATCAGGGCTAAATACCTTGATGCTTCAATTTATACTACTTCTCTACCTATCAAATTTCATGGAAAAGAGATAATATACCACTCTAGAACCTAGATGGGGTGATGCACCAATAGTATGATTCCTCTACTTAACTAAACATACACTATTTAAGGCAAAAAAAAAAACTCCTTATACAACCTATAACCTTGATATAATTATTGCATAAGTATTTCATTTTGGAGGTTCAAGAATGCAGGAAATAATTGATGTTGTAGAGATACAATTGATGCAGTTCCACTTCCAAATCCTACATACATTGAGGAAAGAACACTAATAATGACCTGCAATAAATATCTTCTCTGCACAATGGTGAGAAACTATGGACAACAAGCTAAGAAAGATGAAGCATTCACTAAACAAGATCAACAAAATTACATGAATTCACATGTCACACATCACATAGGTAGGAAAATCAACTTTATTTTTTTGCTTCAAGAGGTATTCAAGTAAAAAAAAGGGCCAGGGTTTTACCATAACCAATAGAGGTCTTTTTTCCAATCAAAATTCAATGTATATATAAAAGGGAAGAAGAGAGAGAGAGAGAGAGAGAGAGAGAGAGAGAGAGAGAGAGGAGAGAGAGAGAGAGAGAGAGAGAGAGAGAGAGAGAGAGAGAGAGAGAGAGATGAGAGAGAGATGAGAGAGAGAGAGAGAGAGAGAGAGAGAGAGAGAGAGATGCCAATCATGGCTACCATACAATCATAGAATCAATTTCATACAAGAAGTGGAAGAGAAGAGAAGAGGATTTTATGATCCCTCTTTCCCATATGTCAACTTAGAAGGCAAAGATCTCCAAGAATTTGGTGAAGAGATGAGGAAAAAAACATTCATTGTGCATCTTAAACTACTTATTATTCCTTGGAGAAGGATTTATGGGACTATTTATGGTGAGTTTTGTCTCTGAATCTTGACACAACGTGGCTTCTTACACTCTCCCTATCTGACAATTCAAGTTGATAAGTTATCATGAGGGATTTAACAATTAAAGAGGATCTTATACTACTCCATACTCACTTCAAGGACACTTACAAGACTAATCATTACCATTTTACCTTGTATGATCTTGGAGTTATCAATAAGCCTACTTATAACTACATTTACTACCTCTTGGAAACTTTTTCATGTTTGGTAACCTTCTATATTGATGTTACAAGGTGTGTCAATCCCTCTATGCTCTTCAAAAATATGTCCAACTGTCACTAAGTTTATAGGAGAGACATTTACCAAAACTGATTATAGAATCATTCTTGGAGTTTCTTTCAAGGTTATAATGTATCCTACTAAGTCATAACACATGACATAGTGAATGAGAAATCTAGACAAGCTTGGAAGCGGTAATACAAGGTTGTTTTTGTTTTAAGATCCCCATCACTATGAGAATAATACACTGTATGTACACTAAATCTTTCAAAACTATCTAAAACCTGAGAATAGACTTGTATATGACTTGTAAAGGATTTTTAGGGTATCATTAGATGTTTATAGGATTTTCATGAAGTTTATAGTACTTTTGATTGCCTTGAGAAGGTCTGTCCACTTATATTTTCTCTACAAACAAAGAATATACCTCATCTAGGCCTATTTTTATTGCTTGAAGCACATATTAGTACCTTTAAATTATTTAAAATTGATGGTTTGATGGGAGTTAGACCTTTTCCTAGGTCTATAATGTCTTTTCAAGTCATCAAGGAGCTTCTATTAGTTCAAACCCTTGTAAATAGGCCTAAAATGCCATTTTAGACCATTTTCATGCGTTTTCTCTCCACACGTGCCAACCACTTTTATCCATAGGTTATCATGAGACTTGTATATATATATATATATATATATATATATATATATATCAGGTGTTTAAAATAAAATTCAATAGCATTTTAGGTCACTTAAAGGGATTTCATATCCATCGAGTTGATTTAGGCTTCTTTGGCAGTCTTGGTGTGCATAATCTTCTTAACAATTTTTCATAAAGGACATGGCCTTAAATAAAAAACCAATTCTAGGAAGTTGGAGTGCATATAAATTACTAACATCTCTAAATATCACTCTACCCCATGCATCTCCCATTATTACTTATCTATTGAAGTTAACCTTTCTAATTGTGCAAGCCTATTCCATGAGGTTAAGATGAAGTTTTGAGAAAAAGGGTCATAAAAATGTTTTTAAAAAAAATTAAATCCTCCTATAAGGTATACAACATGTCTTATCATGTATTCTAGTGGTTTTCTAAAAGTATAGACCCTTTAAGAGTATTGAAACCTGATCTGACCCATGCCTAGGGTTTGTGAGTAGTTAGGTAAATCTGACCCTAATGGCTTATTTTTGATGATTCCTCCTTATTACCATGAGTCCAAAAACTATAATAAATTAATTAATGGTATCTAAAAAATATCACACACATTCAAACCTTATACTCAAACTCAAAAAATTCATCCTTTCCTCATATTTTATATGTAGGCTTGTAATCTCTTTAAGATTTATTATCTTGCCAAAGCTTGGGAATTACTCCTTTTTGAAGGGTTTATATTACTCCCAAGTAATATGAAAATTTAAAAATATTCACATAGGTTTTATACACCCTAAATGACATTCTTGGGTTCACATCCAATCACAACAATGCATATTTTTCTATAAACTCTATGTATAGTCTTGTAGGTGTCTATCTAGACCTAGTTTTATTGTAAACCTATAATGAAACTGAATTCCCCTATACTTTATTTTCCTTGAATGATATTTTATTAAACTTATATTTGGTATTACTTGTTCAAATACCTTCCCCAAGGAGGAACCACATAGATTTTGACAAGAATCCCTCATTCAAACCTGCAGGCCTATCATAGTTTACCAATGCATGCATGCTCAACTATATTTTCCCCAATTTTTACCATCAATGATCTTGTAAAGGTTTGAGATAATTTGATGGATATTTATAATCAAGATTAACACATAAAATTCATTGTGTATGTTACTCTATTTACAAATCTACTATTTATTCTTTCATACTTGAAACCCTTGTCAAGAACCTAGATCAGTGGCTTTGCTAGCCTATAACCTATAAATTATTCATGATTTGGTTCAAATTAAAATTTGAGGGGGATAAATAGTTTAATTGTGGTTTTAATGATCCAAGTATAATGTTTATCTCTTTCATATCACAATTTTCAAGGCCAAACATCTTTTCATCCCCCTATAACCTGACTATCACATGAAAATAGTGAAAGAGAGCTCATTTATTACTAATTCATGTGAATGCATATTGTATTTGATTTAATTAAATTATATTAATCTTAAATAACACCTTGAGATCACATTTTCATGGTTCATCTACTTCCATTGAGCTCAAAATTGAAATTGTGAAGAGAAAACTAAGCTTATGAGGATAGAAGGAGTATTTTTACTGCTTAGACTCTTAACAATTGTTCATAAAGCTAAGGGACTTGATCAAAAAAATAATTCCAAAAAAAAAATGGAATTAGGTTTAATTTATTTTCCTAATAGCTCTGGTTCCAACTCTCTTTCTCCTCCATGAAACAAGCTTGTAAAAATGGCCCTTCTTGACTTGCTAAGAACTCAATGGAGTGTTTGATGCATTATTTGCCTTGATTGGGCCTGTAGACTTCAAATGATCATGGATTTGACTTGGGGGAGATATTAGGACACTTACCATTCTTTAAAATTGTTACAATGAGCTCCCATTTACCTCTAAAACTCATGAATCCTCTTGAAACTACCCTTTGGGAAAGAAGAAGATCTAAAAAATGTGTTATATTTGCCAAAGCTAACACTCTCTAACCATTTATTTACACCTAAAACATTGAATAACTTTATATATGCTTCCAAAATGTCTCTTACATGTAAAAATCACCATTTTAACTTCTAATTAACTTGGCAAGCCTGGTGATACATTGGCAAGATGTGCAATGACCTTGGGAGTGTTATAGAATTTGACTTTCAAACATATAAGACCTAAAACCACATTTAATTCCTTGAATCATGACCCCTCCATTCTATCAAACTATATTTGGACTGACTTAGACTCTTCATGATCCTTGAAAATGAAGACTTGCATAAAGAATGGCTAGAAACAAGCATAGGACCATAAACCATCATTATCTTAAGTTTTCCAAATTTACCTTAATATTTGTTAAATTCTTTGGATATGACCATATTGAGTGACTTGATGAAAATAATAGGTGCTTTGAGTCATTATTTGACTAGATTACCTTAAGGGACTCTGGAAGTTACTAGGAATAACATAATGCTTACCACTATGGGACCAACTATGACCAAGATAAAACCCTTCAGATGACTATCAACAAATTTAAAAGCATTATAACTAAATTTTGGAATGCTACTAAATTATGGTGGCCAATTTTGGCCAACATTAACCAAGAAAAATTAGGAGGGTGGAGATTAAGTTTTGTGATCTACATTGATGTGCCCCTAAGTCTTCTGTCACACTATCAATCATACCACAAATCTAGGAAGGATTTAACTTTATTATACATTTATTACTGATTCACCCTTTGGGTAGTATGGTGGCCCTATTTTAATTTATGTCACCACTATCTCTGCATCTTTGAATGCAAGGAAATATGGAGAGAACAATAGTGACCATGGCACCAAAATAAGTGAGGAAATTCATTTCAATAGTATTTCATGAGGTAAGGATGTTAATCCATACATGCCATTACTTGATGTTATTTTTTATCCACCTAAATTTGACAAAGCTTGAAATTTTTTTGAGAATTTTACCCTGATAGCTCATTTTGTGGAAAGAGTCCCCCCTGAGAGCCTTATAAAATAATGTATTCATAACCATTGGAAAGGACATGGTGTGAAACTAGAAGGAATCTATAAAATTGCTAAAGGCTTATTCTTGATTCAATTCAATAACCCAAATCACTATAAATCCATTATTAATCATGGTCCTTGGTTTATAAGTAATACTATGGTTATATTTTCTCACTGAACCTAAGACTTTCAAGTTTTAGAATAAGTGAAACTAAAAATCCTAGTCTGGGTTGAATTTATTAGCTTTCCTTTCCCCCTCTAGGTTTTATTGACTAGCTCATAAAACCCACAAATAAATTCATTTGTCATGATCAAACAAAAAAAAATTAGCTCATCCCCAAAAAAGGGTTTGTGTGGAGGTAGATTTGGCTCAGGACCTCAAAGAGACCATTGATATTCAAATTAGGAACAATCATTTTTCTTAGTGGGTACTATATATCAATTTTTCAAACACCTATTTTTAGTGCCAATATTTGGAACATAAGATTCGATAGTGTCCCTTAATGGTGTATACTCCTCCTACTCCTTAGGAAAAAAGGTGGACCTAAAGCCCAACCATAAAATGAAAGTAATGATGGTTACACCATAGTCACATAAAAAAATGATAAAAAGTGGTTGAAAATATCATCCATCTACATATCTCCCTATCATATCTCCCAGTGCCTTAGACTTAAGTTTCAAAGTTGTTGTGCCTAATAAATCTTCTCCTCTAATTTTGTGCATACCACAAGCAATGACTACTTTGGTAGACTCCACATTTGGCTTCCTTATCACAACCCCCTCTTGGGGTAAATTCATCAGAAGAAGACCAAAATATCATTACCCTATACCATAAAGTGGTCCTTTGATATTCCAAAAGCCCCTTTCCTTCTCATACGAAGGAATATATGGCCTATAAGAGACAATTATTTTAGTTAAGTTAATACATGACATATAAACCTAATTTTAATAGGTTTGTTTCCCTCAAACATATCACAAAGCAAAATTACGTGAAACTTGATAGTTCATAATGTTAATTTACTCATGGAATGTTTGGGGCCTTATCGATCTACCACATATGTATGCGATTAAGAAAAATTATAAATTTTTTAGAAATATGAAATTATTTATTTGTAAAAAATCAATATATTTGGCTTTATTATACATAATTCTACATGAATAATTTGTCATGTAGATATTTTTCATAATACCATGCATGAGTCTAGTCATGATGGGGATATCACACTTCTAGATCTAGAAGTTTCTCAATACATTATTTTTTGGGGGTCTAACTACATCCATTAAGTTGTTTGGACTATGTTTGAATTTGATAATTATATCATTAGGATTACTAACTTATATGCCTCTAATGATGTTATGGAGTGGACCTTGTCTCACTCTAGATATGGTTGGTAGACTCACTCCTAGATGCCCACTGCATCCTTTATGGTGACTTTAACATGGTTGAATCTCCTGAAGATAAAAAATCCATCTTCTTATGTGATGGTGTGTTGGTAAGTGATAAGTATGGTTTTATATGCACAAAAAAATTAGGGTGTTTGATCCAAACCACCACTAGAGGAAAAATTTAGACTCTTCCTAGTTTACTTGGTCTAATTTTTTATAAGGAAAGGATTATATCCTTCAGTGGCTAGACCAAGCTCTATTAGTTGAACAAGATCTATTCATTTTTTATCCTACTCATGGTAGGCTAATTTTAGTGCTTCCTAACACACTTTTGACAGATCACCACCCTATCTCCTTTGATGTGGAATGGTCTACCCCTCAAGTGAGGCCAAATTTGATCCAATTCTACCTCAACATTTCCCACATTAAACATGAAATAACTATCAGGCACATCATCATAATTTGGAATCTTGTTCCTAACTTGAGGGGGGTTTTAGCTAGATTCGGTGGTGGACATATGTTATTACTTACACTACCACCTTTCTTCATAATTATGGTGAACAAGATTTTCTTTTTTGGTGGTGTATTCATAATTCCACAAATCATGAGTACATCTAGGCTGCATAGGAGCTTGAAGCCTTTCCTTTTAATGTTCATTTAAAAACCCAAGTCACTCATTGGCGTGATAAACTACATATTGAGGAGATATACAAGACCAAAGGGGTTAAACTATGAGCTTGAATGCATTGGCTGAAAATTGGGGACAAGGTCACCAAGGAAATATTTTTTCTTTTATTCTTTAAAAGGGATATTGATAGAATTAAAGCTATCAAATAAGGAACTACTCAGCTTACCAAACTTCCTTAAATTATACAGGCCTATGAGCATCATTATAATTGGGTTTTATTAGCACAAGATAATTCCTCATAACATGAAGCTTCTCTCACTTAGTATCTCCAATATGTTCCTCGTAAAGTTTTTGATGCTTAGTGGGTCACCTATGATAGGCCTCTAACCCTTAGTGACTTTAATGAGGTAGTTATGCAAATCACTATTGATAAAGCCCTAGGCATTATTGGTTTCCCACATGAGTTTTATCAGACTCTATGGGATAATGTTAGTCTTGATCTTCAGAAGGTGTACTCTAAAGCAATGTTAATGAATTCTTTGAGACCTATCATAAATCAAGGTAACATTAAATTAATCCCTAAAGTTTGTGATGCTGAGATTATTACCAATTGGTGGCCAATTAATCTCCTCAATGTCTCTTACAAGATTCTTTCTAAGGCATTGGATCTCAGACTAAAGCATATTCTTTTCTTAATTATTATAAGTGAACAAACAAGTTTTATCTAGCACCAATACATTATGTACAATGTCATTATTATTTGGGAAGGCATGGAATGGGCTTGGGTTTCCTATCAAAAGGCCCTATTTGTTAAGATTGATTTTGAGAAGTCCTATGATCGCATTGAGTGGATCTTCATTCTGGTAATGTTTCCATCCCTTAGTTTTGGTCCTAGGTTTATGCAAGTAGTTAACATGATTTTTTAAGATGTTAGGTCATGTATCACTATTAATGGAACTCATTCCTCTTATCTTGAAATTCATAAATATATCAGGTAGGGGTTCCCTTTATCCCTTTCACTCTATGATTTAGTAGTAGGAGGTTTTATCTCTTTGCTTACTAATTATACATCCTGAGGTTTGGTGAAAGGCATCTTTCTCCCTCAATGTGACCACCAAATGATAAATGGGCACTTTACTAATGAATCTTTCCTCACTCTTTAAAAAGAGAAAGAGATGGTTAAGAATGCAATGGATTGTCATCATATCTTTTTCTCAACCTCTAGATCATCCATTCAATGGAGAAAAACTTAGTTTTATCACCATACTCTTGGTCCCAAACCCCCTTTGTTGGATTGATATAAATGGTATTATATTATTTTAGGGGTTCAATTTAAGTTCCTTAGAATCCCCTTTGATTTTTAGGCCTCTCCTTCTGAGCTATGGTCTTATGTGGTTCAAAGGGTTGTTAAAAAAATCACCTTTTGGATCATAAAACCTCTATCTTTGGCGAGAAAGTTTTAGATTTATTCTAAAGTCTTGGCGGCTACACATGTTTAATATTATTCATGTTGGGATACTTCTAATTCTACCTATAGTAGGCTAGAAAAGCTCCTAAAACACTTCTTTTAGGCCAATTCTAAAGGGCATGAGGATTTCATAGA
>JARHVA010001832.1:212500-360000 GCA_037957365.1 Torreya grandis
CCAAAATATGACTCATTATTAATATCAATTTTATTCATTTTATTTCCATTACCTCTCCTCTAGACTAAACAATACAGGGATCTTAGGCTTGTATCTACTCCTAGTATAGTAAATGGATGCTTTATCTTATTTAATGTAACTAAAGTCTAAGTTACTGATTTTGTCACTTAATTCTAACTTTTTAGTCTCTCAATTTTGTGTATATAAAGATGATATAGCAGTTTATAAGGAATAAGGACCTTTTTGATGATCTTATAAAGTAACCTATATGAAATATCTTGGCACTTGGCAAGCTATGATCTCATTGGAAACACTTTTGGCTCATTAAATTATTCTCTAAACTTAGCTACAAACTTGTCTAGTAGCTATGGAATCAGACATTCCACTGCTACATACTCACCTAGTAGTTATGGAATCACTCAGTCCATAGCTATAGAGTCATTTTAGATCATATTTCATCCTTTACTAAAGCATTCTACCATTCCTATCAGTCTAGTATCCTTGCTATAGATTTATTCAACATTTAGGATCCTTGCAACATGTTGCTATAGACTTCACTAGGTTTAAAAAAATAGCTCTGTACTCTACCAGAGTTGTTCCAGAACTACTCTAGACTCTTCCAGTCCATCTTCTAAGTTTGCATAACTAAAGATCCATAGTTTCCATCTTTGTCAACATACTTTAATATTTTTTTGGTCACTTATTATTTATATGATGACTATAAATAGTAAATATATAAATAGACTTTCTATATATATTAGTCAGTTTAAATATGTCACATAGTCTTTATAAGAAAAATCAATCTAATAGATCTAGGAAGTCATTCTTAGTAGATATGCAATAGATTTTGTAATGGATAGATCTTCCTATTTCAAATTGTAAATCACCTATTTTGAAAAACCACTGAAATTAGGAGATTTGTCTTGATAACAAAATATTGGCTACTAAGATCTAGGGATCTATAGTTACAACATTATATAAGTATATCTCTATGTCTTAATATAAAAATATAGAAGAAATAATTAAATATATTATTATTTAGTTAATATTCTATGATAGTTACAATTATATTCATAAATTTTTTTTTGATCAATTAACGAAGATATCTCTAGTTTTCAAGTACTGAGTTTTCTTTTCATTCATGTTCCCAAAGTGAGCAAGGGTCCACTCTCCTTAGGAACTAGGAATGCATTTCTTTATGGTATTTTATGTATTTAAAGTTTGTAATAATTATAAATATATTTCATTTCCATAACCTCCAGGAAATTATCTTTTAGTTCAAAGAGTAAATTTAATATTGTAAAATAGTGTGTTTACTTTTAGCATATTGTTTACATTAAACAAGTGTGTTTACTTTCAGCAGATTGTTTACTTTTAACAAGTGTGTTTATTTCAGTAAATTAGATTACAAAGTGTTTTAATTTTTAAATTATGTTTCTTTATTTCATAATCAAATCCTTTCTAGAATAAATTAAATTGGACATTTATAAATTAAAAAAAACCCCTAAATCATCTCTGTAATACCTACAAATATAAGCCTTGTTGTAGACAACTTTGGACATTGCCTCTGGTTTTAATGACATTAACAAGAAAAATTGATTAAATGAATGGATTAATGAAACCCATCATTTTTGGTGTTGTTTTTAGGTATTTGTAGGTGTTATTAATGTAATCCTTATTGGTCTATAGTAAAAAACCAAAAACATTAAAAAACCAATCAAAAACAACAAAAAATCAAATTTATGAACCAACCTAGAGATGCCAAAGGAAGGTTTATCCCCAAGGATCCTAAGTTAGGACCAAAGGAGGAAAGAATAAAAATTTTGACAGAGAGATATGAGAGTAGGAAAAAAAATTGAACCACACTTAGATTCATCATCAGAATCAAGATCATCCTCACAAAAAAACCCTGTAAGAAGACTCACATTTGGGAGATCTTCTCCTATAGGAAAAATTAATCCTGAAGATCCTTTATTTAGAATAGTAAGTCTTGGACCTCAATCTTTTCAAGATCAAGAGGAAGCAATAAATTGGATATCTAATATAGGTTGGGAAGAAATAGAAACCATGGTTGATAACCAAGGAAATATAAAAAATATTGAATAAAATAGAATACAATTACAACAAGATAGAACTTTTTCCTTTCTTATATTCATAGATCTGGTAGATCAAACCTCTATGAAAAATATTTCATGATTAATTCTATCAAATTTTAGGAGTAAGTCCTCAAAAGATCTAGATCAAATTTTTTTTGAGTTTAAAGTGTTATGCCAAACTTATGATTATACAACTAACTATCAAAAACTCAAACTATTCCCTTCTACACTTAAAGAGGCAACCATAAGGTGGTTCATGGGCCTTCTAGGTGATTCTATTAATATATGGAGAGATATAGAAACTACATTTCTTGATAAGTATCAATATTAATATAGAGTAAGGGATAAGAAAGAGGATTTTTTTAACATCAAATAAACTGAAGATGAAATTTTAGAATATTATCTAGATAGATTCACATTTGCCCACAAACCTAGTGGTTATCCACTTACAAAAGTAGTGAAAATCGTCTTTCTTAAGGGATTAGATGGTGAATCTATGGATGCTATAAACCTGATGGGTAAAGGAGACATTGTAAAATTAAAATTCCACCATATTTTATATTTATGTGCTAATTATTTTAGGATAAAACCAAGCATTAGGAAATGAATACTAGATAAATCCAGTGAAGTCAGTCGGGTGATGGAGGAATTTGCCAATTTGAAAAATAAATTTATGGTCTAGTTAAATACTATATTAGATGGTATTCAAGATAAAACTAATGCCACCATAAAACCCTTAGCCATATACTGTCCAAAAAAAAAGCTAAAACATGCTCTCAAAGATGATCCTTTGGATAAAACATAAATATGTGGGATATGTGACAGTAAAAATCATGACACAAACCATTGCAACTATCTTTCTAGTTTGAAAAAATGATTGAAACAAAATACACAACCCATAGAAGATATAAATTATATCCAAAGATAAAATCTATTTCCACAAAACTAGACCCAAGGTCAATTCAACCCAAAAAATCCAATTAATTCATGGATGGCACTTTGGATTACTCAGGCACCTCAACCTATGTGGGTACAAGTACACCCACAATGGGATAATCAAGAATGGATGATGCTTCAACCTTGGATGATACCTCAACAACTATGAATACCTCAACCAAAATTAAAACAATGGGGAAATATAAAGTGGAACATCAATCCATAGTTTAACCCTCAAAGAAGGTTTTCATCACAACAAGCTTTGATGGCACCTCCTATAGCTCAAATTTTAGATCAAGTTAATCAACCTCAATTGCCTACTGAACTAGTGGCTAACCTCAAGAATAAACCATCAACCCATGTCTATGTAAATGAACAAGGAAAACCCATGAATGTAAGAGATATTAAATTTATAAATATTTAGCTTAGATTAGGTAGAAAAATTCAAGAGCCTCTTATCACCATCTCTAAACTACCCAATGAAAAACCAAAAAAAGATACACCTCAACCCACAATCAGAAAAGAGGAATCCAAAAAAGTCAAAAAAGATAGAGGAACATATTACTACTCTTCCACTTGTTCCTTTTCTTAACAGATTGGATGAAATTGAAACAAAGTAAGAATCTAATTTGATTTAGGAATTAAGAAAATTGAACATTAAATTACCCTTGTTACAAAACATCAAGGATATTTCATAATTATAAAAGTTATTAAAACCCTATGTGTCAAGACAACTAAAAAAAGAAATAATACCTAAAGACCATACATATAGATGGTAAACTAACTAATCTTTTATCAAGAAAATTATTACTACCTAAATATACAGACCTAGGTAGTCTAGTCATAACGATAACCATAGGGAAGAAATAAATACCCAATATTCTAGTCAATTTGGGTGAAATAATCAATGTAATGACAACTATTACTCTCCAAACACTATCATTTATGGGGATGCAACCTACCTCCACCATTATCCAAATGGTTGATTAGTCAGTTGTTAAACTAGAAGTTACTATAGAAGATGCGGTTGTAATAATTGAGTCATGGGAGTATCTAATAGATTTTATGGTGTTTCAGCCTAAAACTAAAAAGTTAGGGTACCCCCTCATTTTAGGAAGACCTTGGCCAGCTAATATAGCAACATTAATTGATTTTAGATTAGGATATATGACTATTTCAAATGGTCTAAAATAAAAATAAATATCTTTATACCTCCCTACAAAAACCTCATTGTATTTGTTAGTTTTTGAGTCACCTTAATCAATTCTTCGTAGCTTCTGCCATAAAATTAAGTTCACCCACCTATCGTGTCCTGTGTGTGAAATTTCTAAGAAAATTGAACCTTTGAACTTGAACAATTTTCAAAAGTTCAATGGTTCAAGAGTTCAATAGTTCAAAGTTTCTCGAGGCAAACTGTTTGTCCTTATTGTGTTTTTCAAGTATATCTTTGAATGTCTCAGTTGAACTTGAACCCTTTTTCAATAGTTTAAAGAGTTCAACGGTTTAAAGAGTTCAATATTTGATGTTTTTTAAACAATCTTGTTCACTCAGTTCCCTTGTCTGAATTAATACATTGCTTGAACCTATCGCTTGAACCTACAAAAGTTCAATGGTTCAATGGTTCAAATATCTCAAAATGCATTGTTCCTTTGTATTTTATTTATGTCTTTGAACCTTTCAATTGAACTTGAACCCTTGTTTGGTTCAAAGAGTTCAATGGTTCAAAGAGTTAAATGGTTCACCAGTTCAATGTTTGAAAAGTAAAATGGTTCTATCAAAGTTCAAAGTGTTTGGAAAGATCATATGACTATTTGTTGGTCTATGTGGTTTACTTCATATCATTGAACCCTGAAGTTGAACCACAATTTTCAAAAGTCCAATAGTTCAAATATCTCAATGGCTATATTCTTATCTCGCCCTGAGGATTTCTCTAAGTTAAAATTAGTAGGAGATTTAGAGGAAAATGTATCTGAAACTCACCATAAAGCAAAAAAATTTGAATTTTCACAAAGTTATAGATAATCATCACTCATCAAAATTGTGCAAAAAATATGCTTGCCATTAATGCATATGTTAGAATGTGTGTTTTATCAAGCATGTTTAACACATATTATTCCAATTTAATCATTCGATCTGGTTAAATATCTGCATCGAGAGAAAATAGTTCAAATTCAGCAAACAAGCATATTTGGCAATACAAAAGAGAACAACATAGGTGATATAAGATATTTGATTGCTTGAATCAATGGTGATTTCAGATAAATTTAAGGTGAGTTTCACTCTTAATGTAAGCCATTTCCTCTACTTGGTTGGAAAGAAGGATTCTTTTGAGTTTACAGTATTGTTTAAAATTCAAAGCTTTCTCTTGTCATTATATTCCCCGACCTATAATCATGAAATCCACTTGTCTTAATTATGAACATGGCCCTAGTCTCATATGTTCTCTGCCTAAAATTGGGGATACCTCTCTAATTCAATATGATTTGGAAGATTTTAAGGAAAGGGCTAGAAATCATCTGTCAAATTCTATGATGTAGAAAATAGTGAAAAGTGTCCTGGTTGAAGCTACAACCTTTCCCATAGCTATGCAATGCCTTGAATTGGTTCTTGAATGAATGAACAGATATGAACCTCAAAATAGGTGCATCAAGACTTTAGATAGTAATATTTTATTTCATGTCAATAGACAAATGCTAATGTCTGTTATGAGAATCCCTCCCAAAGAGCCATATTCTGACCTTAATATTACATCTTCATATGCTTACTTTTTAATGAAAAAAGTAATTTATAAGAACATGATTTCTAGGAATTGGCTTTTGAAATTTCAAAAAGGAGGTTTGAGATTGCCTAGGCCATTAATGAGAAACCATATGATTCCAGAATTACAAGACATCATGGTCTTATTACACAAATTGAAAGGCAATGCTCATGCTTATCATTGGGAAGACTGGATGTACTTCTTCATATAGGTGATCCTTCAAGGAGAACAATATTTGGATTGGGTAGAAATTATAGCTGAATGTTTACATTAGGGTTTAAGTAATTGTTTGGGAAATAGAGAATTTTATGTCTTTATATCTACTCTATTGCCTCACTTCTACGAGACAATGGGTAGGGTTACCACATGCACCTTTGGCCAAAGATAGTAAAATTTATGACTATTACCCACAGTTCTAAATGCAAAATTGTTATGAGAGTTACAAAAGAATCAATGATGTCTTTACTGGGAAAATGACTTTTCAACTGTCAAACAATATCAATAAAAGGCTATTCGAAGAAGCTATGCAACTGATTAACATTTATGGTAGTTTCTTCATTTAATTTTTTAATTTCGTTTACAATAGAGTTGGGGGTTTTGATGGTGAACCCTTGAGGTTACCAAGGTATGTTCTTGATTGATTTGTGCTAATAGAAGTCTGCAGGCAATTAGCACATGTAGATAAAAAAATTCCCAATGAAGAATAAATATGGCATATCATTTCCTATTGAACTTGGAAGTTATTCATGCAAAACAATGTTTGATGCTTTGAATTTAGAATTAGACTTTATGAAAGTCAATTTTCAGTCTTTCACAGCTAGATCTCAGTTTGACAACAAAGGTTTCGTCAGGGATAATTTGGATTTTGGAGCAGGGATTTCACATATTCCCTAATTGGAAGATTATTCGGAGGATTGCTCAGATGAATTTGAGGTTAGAAGAAGACTGTGGTCCAGGTTTTCCTTGGGGTAGATAGTTACCCTTAAATTAAACATGGATATTTTTGGAATTGTTGACAATGATGAACAGGTGATTGATCCACAATTCAAGCAAGTAAAAGAATCATCTATTACTAAAATTGACTGGGATAAAAATAAAGAAGATAGAATTGAATTCAAGACTCTTCCAGTGATAAGAAGAACTGAAAAATGGCTAAGAGAGTGAAAGCTAGGAGAAGCTCAAAATATAGTCTCCCAATAATGTACAACAATAATTGCATTTCCTTTCCCCATAATCTCAACTAACCAGCCTATTGTTGTCTATGATGTAGGTACTTCCAAGTCAAAAATTGGAAGGGACCCTATCATCAAATAATTTGAGAAGACTCTTGTAAATATCTTGCCTCCTCGTGTCACTAAGTCAAGGACTCAAAGTAAGAAGAAAAAGCAAATTTTTGAGACAGTGATTGTGGATTTGAATTCCGATGAGGTTTCAGAAGAAGTCAAAGGTGATAAAGAATCTGATTCACCAATGGTAGAAGAGGTCAATATAGGTCAATAAATAGTAATTCCTTCTAATTCTGTCGAGTTGGTGATTATTTCAATTGTACCTTTTGATCAACTAAATCTTGATAGAGAAGCCTCGGCTTCTACACCTAATTGGCTGGAAAGTTCAATTAGTCACAAAAGGAAAGTAGTTCCATTTTCTATACCATTGGAAGATATGGTGAGCAAGTGTTTAGGGAAAGCCCCTAAATCCAAAAAGCTAAAAATGACATCTAGGGTAGATGTTGACCCAAACATAGGGAACTAGAATGCAGAAATTGCCCAGCCAAAGACCAATGAAGAAGTTCAGGATCCTACTATTTAGGATTTTATAGTTGAAAAGGTAGACCTTGGAACTGCATCATGAGTTGCTGATGTACATCATCTAGAGGTGTCTTCTAAAAGGATAGTTAGCAGAACTTGGAAAGATGAAAAGGACAAAAGAGAGTTGAAACAAACTATGCGTTCAATGTTAGAATATATTGATGCCATTCAAAATCCAGATCCTCAACAAATTTCTCAAATGCCTATGTATTTTGATCTAAAATCTCCTGTCAATCAAAGGATGCTAGATCAAATATATAGGGGGAAAATGATTACTAGGGTATTTGATGGTTGATTGGACGGTATCATCCTCAAAGGCACATAATACGTTCATAAATTGAAAGATGTATATGATCTGACTACAATTACTGTCAAAGATTTGAAAACTCAAAATGCTTTATGGATAAAGGAAGAAGGAAAATGGATGAGGTAATGAATTAGATCGATGAAGTACAAAAATATGGAATATCAAAGTTTTTGTCTGAAAAGAACTTGACAGGACTGGATGAATATACATTGTATAGAAGTAAGAAAAATGTTGAATGGAGAAATTTAGTATCCAGACAAGGATGTTTGGAAATTAAAAGAATGATCAAAGAAATAACTAAATTTATTTAGTCATTATAGCATGATCTTCAGAGCATTGATATTAATTATATAAAAGATAATGGAAAACTAGAGAAAGATATCAATGCTGTGATTCAGTCTTTTAAAGAAAATATTATCTTCATTAAAGAAAGTGATGGCCTATCAACTAAAAACTTCTCTCAGATTTTGAGGGTAGAATCACTTCTTTGTCACTGTATCGACATACTCCCAGAGCACACAGAAAAGATGGGAAAAATTCAAAGGGAGGAAAACATCTGGAAAATAAGGATAAAACACGTTAGCATTCCTAATCTTTCTAAAATTTAGGAATTCATTATAGCATTTTAGGAGTGGAAATCTCAACGTGTGTACCCAAATGAATATAGAAAATCTAGGATCCTAACCCATCGCTTCAGCAATAAATTTATTTACATTGTCTCTTTTATCCAATTAATTCAGTTACTTTTCTGTTCAGAAATTGATTTTTATTGAATATGTAAAAAAACTAAATCCCATGTGGGTCAAAGTGATTTTAACTCTGGTTTAGTTTAAATGGTAGTTGAGTTAAGGCAATGGTATATATTATTGGTTGTAAGGAAAAATTAAAGGAGGAGAGAGTCAAGATTTTGGAAGAATTGAACCACTATTTTTATACATATATGTAATGTTTGTCTGAAATATTTTCATCGGTGAATGGAAATGGGAATTAATTATTGAGTACTTAAATCTATGAGTTTGAGTATTTGAAAGTGGGTTTAAAGTGTGAAATATTCCTTCATATAGTAATTATTTTTCTATTAGACAATATATTATGTGTATTTTATCATCCACTGGTTCAGCATATATATGTTCATCTGTTTAATCATTTTATTTGAAAATAGAATATGTGTATTATATTACTTATTACTATTATATACTTCCACATTCATCACATAATGATGTATGGATGTTAGTCTGCCTTTAAAACACTTTTTGGTTAAAATTGTATCTAAATATTCAAATTCATTGTAAATCTTAAAGGAAGTTGTACCTTAATTCAGAGGGGAACTAGTCTTGATAGTTCACCCATTTTTTGTTTAACTTATTTTTTATTGGGAAGGGTATGGAGTCAAAATAAATAAATAAAAATTATATAAGGACAAATCTGTTAGCCAACAGTTTTTTGGTGACTCCGCTGGGGAAATGAAATTGATTTGGTCACCTTAATATGAGGCAACAATGGTGCTTCCTCATGAAAATATAGTTCATGTTTTAAAACCTAATCTTGGTTTTCAATTTGAATAGGAAGATATAATTAGCCAGTTAAATAATCTTGCTTGGCATTCTCGTCAAAACATTGATGATTATAGATCAGCAAGTAGAATATTAGAAAAGGAAGAAGAATTGGTTGATAATATAAGATTGTTGTTGCTTAGGCAAAGAAGAAGATAAGAAGAAAATGTAGCAAGGAAATAAACTCCATAAAGTGAAAAAATATTAAGAGTAGCATCGAAGTTAATAATTATTGTATCATAAGCTGGATTCCAGAAGATATACCAGGTCTTTGAGAAGAGAAGGCATTGAAGATTCTACTTTTCAAACATTGCAAAACTTGAATTTTCCTTATATTTCCACATGTGTTAGAAAAGCTAGAAGTAGACCTCCTAGCCCTCCAAAACCTTCTACATCTTCTATTTGTCAAGCCTTAACCCTTTTTGGTACTATCTTTCCTTCTGCCATTAGTTTTCTTCCAATGGCTCAACCTTGGGGTGCAACCATAGGTCCTCTAAATCTAGGAGCCTACTTGAATCCTTTGCCTAAAAATGCAAGGGAAAATTTACCCAAATTTAGAGGAGATGGAAGACAATCACTAGAATAACATCTAAGTGCCTTTGCAGTGGCATGTGGTGTGTTAGGTGTGCAACATCAAGATGTAGCCATAAGGCTCTTTATACAAACTCTAACTGATATTGCAGCACAATGGTTTTAACACCTAACTGATTCCTTAATTACAAGTTGGAATGATATGAAAATTGTGTTTGAAAATAGGTTCAAAAGTGCAAAAGATGAACATTCTCTTCTTGCTCAATTGACTCAGCTCAAGAAGGAGATACATGAACCCACGAGGAAATTTATAACCAAGTTCAATAGAATTGTGTATAAGATTCCTATTGTTAAAAGACTGAGTGCTGAGAACCAGAAATGTTTCTTTATTAATTCTATGCCTCTTGATATAATTTTTCATCTCAGAAGAAGTATAATTGTCAATTTAACAGATGCACAATCATTGTCAGTTGAATTAGAGGATGATCTTATTATGGCTGGAAAATGGAAGAAAGAAGTTCAGGTACCTAATGCTAATCCTTCATCCTCTACAGATCATGTAGTCCAAAGATTAGTCAATGATATGATTGATCTTAAAAGACAATTACCAAAATATAGTACTTCATTGCAACAACCATATCAAGATATTGGCAGGAGAAATCAACAAACAAATGCTGGTAAGACATTACCACTTGCATCAACACAACCAAGATTGGCTATTGAAGCTCCTCTTGGAAGAAATAACATGTGTATTTTTCATTTGGCTACTGATCATGACATAAATTCTTGCCCTGAGATGCTTAGATTTAATCAAATGACTGTTACTCAAGATGTCTTAGGGGAAATTACTGAAGAATAAAGGAGCTCTGAGAGACCTGGCGACTCTGAAATACACTTCCTTGAATATGATTCAGATTTAGAAAGAGGTGAAATATTGGTTACTCTTGAATATCCTTCATGTGTTGTACTTACTAGAAGTCAAAAGAATCTGAGATTTTCTAATACTTAGGAAGTGTCCATTAAAGGTAAGGAACCTTTTACTAAAACTTCTGATGCTAAGACTTAAGAAAATAAATTGTTACAAAGAAATGATTGTGAAATTTCTTTTGATATTTTAGATTTTTGTAGTCTACAAAAATTTAGATATCCCCTATTGAATACCTCAGGCTGAAACCCAAATGATAAATTGGTCAAATATGTCAAAAATGCTCCTACACAAATTGAATCTAAAAGTCAGTTAAATGTTAATACTGAGTCTCCCATTGCCCAATTATTTAATTATCCATCTGAATCACTCACTAATACTTCTATAATGACCCTTAATTCATCTGATGATACTCCTTATTCGAATGATATGAAACCCAATCCATTTTATATTTCCTTGTTCATAAATGGTCACAAACTCAGCAATTACATCATAGACTCAGGTACTTCTGATAATATAATGCCTTCTTCCATAGCCAAAGCCTTAGGCTTAACCCTTAAAAAAACATTTGGTAGATGTTACTCCATGGATGGTAAACAGATCTCTTTGCTCAGACAAATTAAAGATGCACGAGTTGCTCTTGCAGCCTACCCTGATAAAAAGGTGAAGTTGATTATCTTGGTAGCAGATATTCCCACTAGTTATGGAATGTTATTGAGCAAAACTTTTTACAAAGATTTAGGAGGGTAGATTAAATTGGATTGGTCAGAAGCTACAATTCTAGTGGGAAAGCAAAAAGTTAAACTGGAACCTGAATCTAAAATCAAGTTTATAGTATATCCTTTTGATGATCCTAAGTCTCAAATTCTATTTTAAGACTGTGAATTTGGTAATTATTTTCTCTCCTCTGAAGATTCAAAGGAAGAATATACCCCAAAATCTGCTCATACAGATGATCTATGGACCATAGAATTTGATGGCAGTTGTGCTGCCATTGGTTCAAGAGTAGGAGTTATATTGATCTCACCTGAAGGTGAAACTTTTCCTTACTCTTTCAAGCTAGAGTTTAAGAATACTAATAATACCATAGAATATGAAGCTTTATTACTTGGGTTAAATGAAGCTAAAGGAAAAGGTATAAAAATACTCAAGGCAAAAGGAGATGCTGAATTAATTGTCAAAAAAGTGAGAAATATTTTTTTAGTTAAAAATGATAGATTAAAACATTACAAAAATAGAGTTTGGGATGAGATAGAATGTTTTGATGCTTTTTTTATCAAGGTAATTCCCAGGGACCAGAACACTTGAGCTAATGCTCTCACAGTATCAGCTTCTCTTCTTTTCCCACACCCTAATTTTGAAAAAGATTCATATAGAATAAATTTAATCTATCACCCTAATGTCCCAGATAATGCTGAGAATTGGCAGGTATTTGAGAATAATAAACAGGTCAATTTTTTTTTGGAGAATACTGATATGTTCCTAGGGATTTATTTTGAATGTTCAAAAATAGAATGCAAAGAATTCACTCCTAATTAAGAGATTAATACAAAAGATGATGTAATTCAACTAAAAGGAAATAAAATTCCCAAAGGACTGGTCTCTCTAGAACATATATTCACTAGACAGGATGAATATACTAAAGAAAAACTTGTCCAGGATGCTAATAACATAGAGGATTATGAGAAAATCAACATTGGAAGTGAAACTAACCCTAAATGGATCTCCATTGGTAAGTGTTATTCACCAGAGGAGAAAAATGAATTAATTAATTTATTGTTTAAATATAAGGATGTCTTTGCTTGGTGTTATGATGACCTCAAATATTTTAGATGTGGGCAGTTTCAACATCATATTCCTTTGAAAGAAGATGCAATTCCATTCAGACAGAAGCTGAGAAATTACAACCCAAGATTTGTTAAGGCTATCTTTAAAGAGATTGATAAGATGTCAAAGGCCATGATTATTTATCTAATTCATCACTCCACCTAGGTGGCAAATATTGTTCCAGTATGTAAAAATAATGGAGAAATAAGAATCTGTGTTGATTTCAAGAACCTGAACCAAGCCAGCTTAAAAGATAATTATCTCTTACCCATAATGGATCACATCTTGAAAACTATTTCTAGATCAAAAATGATGTCCATGTTAGATGGGTTCTCAAGTTATAACTAGATAAGTGTAGCAGTAGCTGACCAACATAAAACTGCTTTCACCACACCTTAAGGAACTTTTGCTTATAACTGTATGCCTTTTAGTTTGATTAATGTTGGCACAACTTTCCAATGAGCGATGGATTCATCCTTTAAAGATTTGAAAGATAGGATTATTGTCATTTATCTTGATGATTTGACTATTTTATCTAGAAAAAGAGAGGATCATTTGAAAGATCTAAAGACTATTTTACAAAGATGTCGCAGTCATGGGATATCTCTTAATCCTAAGAAATTAGTTTTGTAAGTTATATAAGGGAAGTTATTGGGACACCTAGTCTCAAAAGATGGAATTAAGATTGATCCAGAAAGAGTTAGAGCAATACAATAATTAAGTCTTCCTTCTAATAGGACTGGGGTTAAGTCTTTCTTTGGTCAGATCAATTTTCTTAGAAGGTTCATTCCTGACTTTGCTGAGATTATAAAACATATTGTGGGAATGATGAGTGAAAAATAAGCATTCAAATGGAATGAGGCCGCTAGAAAATCACTTGAAGATATAAAGGAAGCAATTGCATAAACACCTACTTTGGTAAATCTTGATTTTCAAAAAGATTTTGTTATTTACTGCTATGCTTCTAAACATACCATGTCTGGTATATTATTACAAAGAAATGAAGTAAATGTAGAAGCCCAAATAGCCTTTATGAGTGTTCCTCTCAAGAAGCATGAACTTAAATATTCTTTACCTGAAAACAAGCTTTTGTTGTAGTAAAGGCTATTAAGCAATTCAGATACTATATACTTCATTCTCATTTAGTTGTATTTGTTCCTAGTTTGGCTATGAAAAGCATTCTAACTCAGCAAGAGGTTGGGATGAACAATAGAGCAACATGGGTTGCTAAAATTCAAGAGTAAAATCTGGAGATTAAGCCAACTAAATTAGTTAGAGGTCAAAGTTTGTGCAAATTGATAGCCAAAAATAAAGATGAAGAAGAAGAACTCCCTACTATCCTATTGGTGAGCTTAAAAGATCCCTGGTTCCTAAACATGGCACATTATCTTACTTATGGAGAATGTCCCAGTCATCTATCCCCAAAGGAGAAAAGGAATCTGAAGTTAAAATCAAGTAAATATGTAATATGGGGTGACATCTTGTACAAAAGGGATTAGATGGAACCTTTTTGAGATGTGTAGACAAATAAAAACAATGCAAACTGTTGGAAGTTTTTCATAATGAAGCCTGTGGTGGACATTTTTCTTCATCGATCACAGCCTTCAAAATTCTCAGAAATTGTTATTTTTGGCTAGGCATGTTCAAAGATGCATATAAATGGGTAGCTAACTGTGAAAAATGCAAATTGTTCTCAAGAAGACCACAACTTACAACATTACCTCTGAGACCTGTCATTATTGAAGAACCTTTCAAACAGTGGGGTTTAGACTTCATTGGTCCTCTTTCACCTTCATCAAGTGCTGGTCATACACACATTTTGACAACAATTGATTATTTTACAAAATGGTTTAAAGCGATCCCTATAAAGAGAACTACTTCAGAAGTAGTATGTGATTTTCTCAAAGAAAATATACTAGTACATTTTGGTGTTCCTCAGAAGGTTGTGGTAGATAACGCTACCAATTTTTCTTCAATAGAACTTACTTCATTTTTTTATGAACATAGTATTTCTCTGTCTCACTCATTAGATTATTATCCTCAAGGGAATGGACAGGCAGAGTCTAGCAATAAAAAATTGATATCCATCATGAAGAAATTGATGAGTGATAACCCTAGAGATTGGCATAAGAGACTATATGAAGCACTTTGGGCTGACAGGGTAACTCAAAAAAGAGCAATTAAAATGGCATCATTTGAACTAGTTTATGGAATAGGAGCACAACTATCATTACCTCTAGAATTATCTACAACCAGATTACAGAATGTTATCAACGATCAGTATTTTCAGGACTCTTTATAAAAAAGAGTTATGTATTTAACTAAGATTGAGGAAGAGAGGAATTAATTAGTTGATCGTATTACTGCTCATCAAGCCAGAGTTAAAAAGATTTTTGACCAGAAAACTAGACCCAAAAAATTCATGGAAGGAGATGAAATATTACTATGGGATAGGAGAAGAGAACCTAAAGGAGCACATGGTAAATTGATTCTCTTTGGAAAGGACCTTTCACAATTCATCAGGTACTTGGTCCTAATTATTTCAAGTTAGAATATCTGGATGGAATCATTTTACCCCGTGTCCTATAATGGACATGATCTCAAATTATACCGACTATGAAATAGGTATCCCCTATTTTATACATAACCTTTTCTTTTCTTGTTGTATTTTGTGTTTTCCCTTCGAGTTTTTCGTTTGTCTTTTTCCTTTTCTTTCATTTCTATTTCTCGGTTTGTGTAACCAGAGCTTCTAAGTTCTTTACATTTTGCCATAAAATGCAGTCCCCAGTCGGAGCCATTATTAGTTTTTGAGTCACCTTAATCAATTCTTCATAGCTTCCGCCATAAAATTAAGTTCACCCACCTATCATGTTCTGTGTGTGAAATTTATAAGAAAATTTAACCTTCGAACTTGAACAATTTTCAAAAGTTCAATGGTTCAAAAGTTCAATGGTTCAAGAGTTCAATAGCTTAAAGTTTCTCGAAGTGAACTGTTTGTCCTTATTGTGTTTTTCAAGTATATCTTTGAACCTCTCAGTTGCACTTGAACCCTTTTTCAACAGTTCAAAGAGTTCAATGGTTCAAAGAGTTCAATATTTGATGTTTTGTAAATAGTCTTGTTTGCTCAGTTACCTTGTCTGAATTAATACATCACTTGAACTTATCGCTTGAACCTATCACTTGAACCTATTGCTTAAACTTACAAAAGTTCAATGGTTCAAATATCTCAAAATGCATTGTTCCTTTGTATTTTATTTATGTCTTTGAACCTTTCGGTTGAAATTGAACCCTTTTTTGGTTCAAAGAGTTCAACGGTTCAAAGAGTTTAACGGTTCAATAGTTCAATGTTTGAAAAGTAAAATGGTTCTATCAAAGTTCAAAGTGTTTGGAAAGATCATATGATTATTTGTTGGTCTATGTGGTTTACTTCATATCATTGAACCCTGAAGTTGAACCACAATTTTCAAAAGTTCAATGGTTCAAATATCTCAACGGCTATATTCTTAGCTCGCACTAAGGATTTCTCTAAGTTAAAATTAGCAGGAGATTTAGAGGAAAATGTATCTAAAACTCACCATAAAGCAAAAAAATTTGAATTTTCATGAAGTTACAGATAATCATCACTCATCAAAATCATGAGTAAAATACACTTGCCATTAATGCATATGTCAGAATGTGTGTCTTATTAAGCATGTTTAACATGTATTATTCTAATTTAATCATTTGATCTAGTTAAATATCTACATCAAGAGAAAATAATTCAAATTCAGTAAACAAGCATATTTGGTGATACAAAATAGAATAGCACAGGTGATATAAGATATTCGATTACTTGAATCAATAGTGATTTTAGATAAATTTAAGGTGAGTTTTGCTCTTACTGTAAGCCATTTCCTCTACTTGGTTGGAAAGAAGGATTCTTTTGAGTTTACAGTATTGTTTAAAATTTAAAGCTTTCTCTTGTCATTATATTCCCCGACTTGTAATCATGAAATCTGCTTGTCTTAATTATGAACATGGCCTTAGTCTCATATGTTCTCCACCTGAAATTAGGGATACCTCTCTAATTCAATATGATTTGGAAGATTTTAAGGAAAGGGCTATAAATCATCTGTCGAATTCTATGATGCAAAAAATAGTGGAAAGTGACCTAGTTGAAGCTGCAACCTTTCCCATAGCTATACAATTCCCTAAATTGGTTCTTGAATGCATGAACAGATATGAACCTCAAAATAGGTGTGTCAAGACTTCAGATGGTAATATTTTATTTCATGTCAACATACAAACCCTAATGTCTGTTATGAGAATCCCTCCCAAAGATCCATATTCTTACCTTAATATTAATTCTTCCTATGATTACTTTTTAATGAATAAAGCAATTTATAAGAACATGATTTCTTGGAATTGGCTCTTGAAATTTCACAAAGGAGGTTCAAGATTGCCTAGGCCATTAACGAGAAACCATATGATTCCAGAAGTACAAGACATCATGGTCTTATTACACAGACTGAAAGGTAATGCTCATGCTTATCATTGGGAAGACTGGATGTACTTCTTCATACAGGTGATCCTTCAAGGAGAAAAATATTTAGATTAGGCAGAAATTATAGTTGAATGTTTGGATCAGGGTTTAAGTAATTGTTTGGGAAATAGAGAATTTTATATCTCTTCATATCTACTCTATTTCCTCACTTCTACGAGACAATGGATAGGGTTACCACATGCACCTTTGGCCAAAGATAGTAAAATTTATGACTATTACCCACCGTTCCAAATGCAAAATTGTTATGAGAGTTACAAAAGAATCAATGGTGTCTTTACTGGGAAAATGACTTTTGAACTGTCAAACAATATCAATAAAAGGCTATCCAAAGAAGCTATGCAAATGATTAACATTTATGGTAGTTTCTTCATTCAATTTTCCAAGTTCACTTACATTAGATTTGGGGGTTTTGATGGTGAACCCTTGAGGTTACCAAGGTATGTTCTTGACTGATTTGTGCTAATAGAAGTATGTAGGCAATTAGCACATGTAGATAAAAAATTCCCAATCAAGAATAAATATGGCATATAATTTCATATTGAACTTGGATTTTATTCATGAAAAACATCTGATGCTTTGAATTTAGAATTAGACTTTATGAAATTCAATTTTTAGTCTTTCACAACTAGATCTCAGTTTGACAGCAAAGGTTTCATCAGGGATAATTTGGATTTTGGAGTAGGGTTTTCACATATTCCCCAATTGGAAGATTATTGGGAGGATTGATCAGATGAATCTGAGGTCAAAAGAAGACTGTGGTCCAGGTTTTCCTTAGGGCAGATAATTACCCTTAAATTAAACATGGATATTTCTAGAATTGTTGGCAATGATGAATAGGTGATTGATCCAAAATTCGAGCAAGTAAAAGAATCACCTATTCTATAAATTGATAGGGATAAAAATGAAGAAGATAGAATTAATTCAAGACTCTTTTAGTGACAAGAAGAACTGAAAAATGGTTGAGAGAGCAAAATCTAGGAGAATCTCAAAATATAGTCTCCCAATAATGTACATCAATAATTGCATTTCTTTTCCCTGTAATCTCAACTAACTAGCCTATTATTGTCTATGATGCAGGTACTTCCAAGTTAAAAACTAGAAGGGACCTTGTCATCAAAGAATCTGAGAAGACTCTTGTAAATATCCTGCCTCCTCGTGTCACCAAGTCAAGGACTCAAAGCAAGAAGAAGAAGCAAATTTTTGAGACAGTGATTGTGGATTTGAATTTTGAAGAGGGTTCAGAAGAAGTCAAAGGTGATAAAGACTCTAATTCACCAATAGCAGAAGAGGTCAATATAGGTTAAAAAATAATAATTCCTTCTGATTCTATTGAGTTGATGATTATTTTAACTGTACCTTCTGATCAACCAAATCCTGATAGAGAAGCCTCAGCTTCTGCACCTAGTTGGTTGGAAAGTTCAATTAGTCACAAAAGAAAAGTAGTTCCATTTTTTGTACCATTGGAAGATATGGTGAGAAAGTGTTTAGGGAAAGCCCCTAAATCCAAAAAGCTAAAAATGACATCCAGGGTAGATGTTGACCCAAACACAGGGAACTGGAATGCAGAAATTGCTCAGCCAAAGACCAATGAAGAAGTTTGAGATCCTACTGTTTAGGATTTTATCATTGAAAAGGTAGACCTTGGAACTACATCATGAGCTATTGATGTACATCATCTAGAGGCATCTGCTAAAAGGATAGTTAGCAGAACTTGGAAAGATGAAAAGGACAAAAGAGAGTTGAAACAAACTATGTGTTTAATGGCAGAATATATTGATGCCATTCACAATCCAGATCCTCATCCAATTTCTCAAATGCCTATGTCTTTTGATCTGAAATCTCCTATCAATCAAAGGATGTTAGATTAGATATACAGGGGGAAAATGATTACCAGGGTATTTGATGGTTGGTTGGATGGTATCATCCTCAAAGGCACAAAATACATTCATAAATTGAAAGATGTATATGATATGACTACAATTACTATCGAATATTTGAAAACTCAGAATGCTTTATGGATAAAGGAAGAAGGAAAATGGATGAGCATAATGAATCAGATTGATGAAGTACAAAAATATGGAATATCAAAGTTTTTGTCTAAAAAGAACTTGACAGGATTGGATGAAGATACATTGTATACAAGTAAGAAAAATGTTGAATGGAGAAATTTAGTATCCAGACACGGACGTTTGGAAATTGAAAGAATGATCAAAGAAATAATTGAATTTATTCAGTCATTACAACATGATCTTTAGAGCATTGATATTAATTATATAAAAGACAATGGAAAACCAGAGAAAGACATCAATGTTGTGATTCAGTCTTTTAAAGAAAAGATTATCTTCATTAAAGAAAGTGACAGCCTATCAACTAAAAAATTCTCTCAGATTTCAAGGGTAGAATCACTTCTTTGTCACTGTATTGACATACTCCTGGAGCACACAGAAAAGATGGGAAAAATTTAGAGGGAGAAAAACATCTAGAAAACAAGGATAAAACATGTTAGAATTCCCAATCTTTCTAAAATTTAGGAATTCATTACAGCGATTCAGGAGTGGAAATCTCAATGTGTTTACCCAACTGAACAGAGCAAATATGGATATCCTAACCCATCTCTTCAACAATAACTTTATTTACATTGTCTCTTTTATCTAGTTAATTTAGTTACTTTTCTGTTCAGAACTTGATTTTTATTGAATATGTAAAAAAACTAAATCCCATGTGGGTCAGAGCAATTTTAACTCTAGTTTAGTTAAATGGTAGTTGAGTTAAGGAAACGGTATATATTCTTGGTTGTAAGGAAAAATCAAAGGATGAGAGAGTCAAGATTTTGGAAGAATTGAACCACTATTTTTATACATATATGTAATGTTTGTTTGAAATATTTTCATCGGTGAATGGAAATGGAAATTAATTATTGAGTACTTAAATCTGTGAGTTTGAGTATTTGAAAGTGGGTTTTTTGTGTGAAATCTTCCTTCATACAGTAATTATTTTTCTATTAGACAATATATTATGTGTATTTTATCATCCACTGGTTCAGCATATATATGTTTATCTATTTAATCTTTTTTTTAAATAGAATCTGTGTATTCTGTTACTTATTACTATTATATAATTCTACATTCATCACATAATGATGTATGGATGTTAGTCTACCTTTAAAACACTTTCTAGTTAAAAGTGTATCTAAATATTCAAATTCATTGTAAATCTTAAAGGGAGTTGTACCTTAATTCAGAGGGGAACTAGTTTTGATAGTTCACCCATTTGTTGTTTAACTTATTTGTTCTTGGGAAGGGTATGGAGTCAAAATAAATAAATAAAAATTATATAAGGACAAATCTATTAGCCAAAAGTATTACACTAAAACACTTTGGGTAGATGAAACAAAAAAATAAAGTCTTTCATCCTTATCCATGATAACAGTACAAGGACACCTGCAAAAATTAACTAATGAGTTAGCACAAGATCTAGAATAATCCATTGGCCTCATGAGCCTAGCTATAGACTCTATCAGTCTATTCGTTATGAACTCTACTAGTCTATCCACTATAAACTTTGCTAGTTTATTTGCTATAGACTCTACCAGTCTATCTACTACAGACTCTATCAATCTATCCACTATGGACTTTACCAGTCTATCTACTATGGATTTTGTCTAAGTTTTAATTACAGACTCTACCAGACTTGTTACTAGAGACTCAATCTTTGGTCATTCAACATATGACTTCAGACCATTGCAAGAAAGTATTTAGAATTGTGTAGAAGATAAAATAAATAATTTTTTAACTACATTTCATTATCCATTAGCCAGAATCATTCCTCTAGGAGATGGAATTGTAAAAAATGTAGCTACATTTCATCTTTTATTACCATATCCATGTCCTCTTAATTCCTTGATGATTGAATTTAAATAAGTAAAGTCTATCAATCCTGACACTAAATGATATTACTTAGAAAAGCATTGAATATAAATAGCTGGTTAACCTTTGATCAAAAAACAATTTTTTTTATATCCTATAAAAACACACCAAAGCATTTTCTTGGGATTATATAGATATGAGAGTAATTTACTTGAGTGTTTGTACCTATCACATTTACACAAGCTAGGATAAACCAATTATATAACCACAAAGATAGATAAATCCAACATTAAAGAATATAATTAAAACTAAAATTGAGAAATTGTTGGATATAGGATTGATTTACCCTATTTTAAATAGACAATGGGTTTCTTTATTGGTAATTATACCCAAAAAAAATGGAAATAGAGAGTGTGTATAGATTACGAAGAGATAAACAAAGCCACTATGAGGGATTATTTTCCTCTTCCTTTTATTGATCAAGTGCTTGATAATCTAGTATAAAAAATATATTTTTCCTTCCTAGATGGATTTAGTGGATACAATCAGAATAATGGTAGTCAAGGATCAAGACAAAACCACCTTCACCTGCCTATGGATTATGTTTGCTTATAGAGTTTTACCATTTGGTCTTTGTAATTCCCCAACTACTTTTTAATGAGAAATTTTAGCCATATTCTCTAATTTGACTAATAATTATGGAACTATACATGGATGACTTCACTACTCATGGAGATACATTTGGTGAAACCTTACACAATCTTGACAAGGTCTTAAGTAGATGTGAAAAACACCAACTGTCACTACGTCATGATAAATTTTTGATGATAATGGATCAATGCATAGTACTAAGATGCCACATCTCTACTAAGGTAATCCAAGTGGATCCTAAGAAAATTGAAATAATTTCTAACCTACATGTCCCATGGAATCAAACTGATATCAATAATTTCTTAGGTCATGCTAGTTTTTATAGACATTTTATAGAAGACTTCAATAAAATTATTGCACCTATGTTTGCTTTATTGGTAAAGGATAGTGAATTTATGTGGAGTGATGATTATCAAAAAGATTTTGAATTTATTAAATAAAAATTGAGTTTTGCACCAGTATTGAGAGGACCCAATTGGGAAAAACCCTTTCACATTTACACTAATGCTTCTAATTATGCAATGGGGGCACTTATAGGATAAAAAGATGAGAATAATCATATGTATTCCATTTATTATGTCAAAAAAAATATCACACCAATTGAATGGAATTATACAACCATATAAAAATAATTTCTTGCTATAATTTATGCCATCAACAAATTTAGACATTATATTAAAGGTTATAAGATC
Organism: Torreya grandis; assembly: GCA_037957365.1. Taxonomy (NCBI): domain Eukaryota; kingdom Viridiplantae; phylum Streptophyta; class Pinopsida; order Cupressales; family Taxaceae; genus Torreya; species Torreya grandis. The sequence goes on from JARHVA010001832.1 coordinate 234,994, forward strand.
TTCATATACATAGATCATTTAGCCATAAGGTATCTCATGAATAAATCTATAGTAGGATGAAGAATCATAAGATGGTTCTTACTTTTTTAAGAATTTGATATAACTATCATTGATAAAGTAGGAAAATTTAATGTGGTTGTAGATTTTTTATCTAGAATAAACATTGCAAGTAGTGAAGAACTAGTTGAAGATATGTTTTTAGATGAATAACTATTTGTTGTTTCAACATAATCCCCATGGTTTGCTGATATATCCAACTATTTGACTAAATGGAATTTTTCTTCTCATTTTACTCAAAAATAAAGAGAAAATTTAATTAAAAAGGTTCTTATTTTAATTGGATTAATGGCATGTTATTTAAGTATGGATCTGATCATGTGTTTCACAGATATGTAATAGATAATGAAGCCTATGACATCATTAGAGTATGTCATGATGAACCAGGAAGAGGTTATTATTCAACAAAAATAACCATGCTTAAGATCTTATGAGTAGGATATTACTGACATTCCCTTAATAGGCAAGTAAATAATTATATCAGATAATGTTATCCATGTCAAAGGATGGGATAACCTACACTATCATCAAAGATGCCTCTTCATCCACATGTAGTATTGGAACCATTTAAGAAATGGGGAATAGACTTTGTTGGTCATATAGATCCTCCATATAAAAGAGAGGAATACTTCCTTTTATGTATAGATTATTTCACTAAGTGGGCGGAAGTCCAATCCTTATTTTTTATTAGAGAAGTAGTAGTAATTTTTTTTTATTTTAAGATCATGCAATGGTTTGGTGTACTTAGGGAGATAGTTTCAGATCAAGGACCATAATTAATGTCTAATATGATCAAAAATTTCATGGAATTCTACCAAGTCAATCATACGAAATTTTATCCTTACCATCCATAGTCCAATGGCTAAGTAGAAGTTACAAATAAAGAGTTGGAGAACATTCTGACTAAGATAGTCAACAACAATAGAAAAGATTGGGTAACTAAAATTAAAAAAGTAGTATGGTCCTAAAAAATTACTTGGAAGATAACCATTGTTTTTTCACTTTATGATTTAGCATATGGGAAGAAACCTTTACTTTCCATTGAATTTGAATTATAAATTTTGAAAATAACAATAAAAGTAGGCATTGATTTAGATAAGACACAACAAGATAGAATTATCCAACTAAATAAACTTGATGAGATGAGGGTAGAAGATTTATAACAAACAAAAATGATATAGAATCAGAGGAAAATATGGCATGATTCTCACATTAAAGCAAGAAGATCTCAAAAAGGACACTAGGCACTATTGTTTGACTCCAAGTTTTAGCAATTCAAAGGCAAGTTGAGAATAAGATGGTTAGACACATACTAAATATAAAAATATTTGAGAATGTATCAATATATTTACTAAAAATAGATGGAAATTAGAAGACTTTGTTGGTCAATGTACATAGACTCAAATTATATCATAAACCTGTTAATAAGGAGAATTTTGTTCAAAACATCAAGCATGAAGTGGTTTTCATGGAAGGACCTAGTGCATCCATGATAACAACTCCATGATGGTATATTATATAAAATATAATAAGGAGACAACTTCTTAGTTTTATTCTTCCAAAATAAAAAATATATAATTTAAAAAAAAAAAATCAATAGTGAAAATCTTTTTCATGACACTATTTACAATGACGACCAAAAAACTAGCTTGCTGGCTAGTAATGTATTGAACAAAAAAGCCTTGACTTGAAAACTAAAAATGATTGGTCAAGTGGAAAAAAATTAAAAAATAACAAAAAATTGATCAGTTTATTTTAGGCAATAAAAATAATGATGTATTTATTTGTATACATTCATAAAGACTAATTCATGCATTTATTCTCTATTTATAATCAGGTGGTAGGAAAAGAATAAAGGCTAGGAGTATGATTAGGTAAGCATATTATATTATTTATTTGAATTAATTTAGTCTAATTCCTTATTTTTCATGCATGTTCATATTAAAGAGGAAGTTTGAAGAGAAGACATCTTACAAGCCATTAAAATAATAACCAAATAATAGCATTTGATGACATGGAAAGGTAATACGTAAAAGGATATGCAAGTAAAAATAATGTCATGTCAACTTTATTATACATACAAACCATCTATCAACTTAGTTCATAGTACTTTGAATAATGATGATGTGTTTGATGGTGCACATGTCTAATAAGTGTGATAGTATATTGAATATCTTTTAAAGATAGTTTCATTTAAAACTTCTATCCCATATCATGATTGCTCTAGATCATATCAGCAACTACCAAGACAAAATTAATAACCATTTGATTTCTTCTTTTAATTTTCATTGTGAGCTAAATTTTTTTTGTCACTAACTATTTGCACCTACTAAACCAGCGCCAGCTTTTAGAAAATCACCAAAGTTGTCATGTGACAAAAGAAATGATTTGAACCAAGTCCATAGCCGGGTTAATGAATGATGACATCTTTGTAATAGTTTTTGATAAAGTTGGTTGGCTTCCATTTTTTCAAAACTTTGAAGGGTATGATGAAACTCTGGTGAATGAATTAATTATAAATCTAATAGAATATTCCACTATAGTTAGAGACATCAATATTCTAGTTTTTAGCACAATCATCAATGAATTTTTTGGTATTATTGAAGAAGGTAAGAGAATACTTGGGAGAACTTTTTTCTTGAGTTAATTTCATAGTTAAATAGGAATGAAAAATTGTCTATAACATGCATACATAATCATCAAGGAAAGGTAAAAGAGATCAACAAAGAAACCCTACCTAAACCCTAAAAACATTTTTCCTTTTGGGTTATGAAATATTTCATGTGTGAAGGTTAATACAATTTTTTTGGGTGTGAAGCTATGAATATCATTCTTCACCTCAAGTATGGCCAACAATAGATTCAACATAAGGTTAACCTCCCTTTATACCTATATGGAGCCATTCAGGTTTTGGCCACTAATAGGTCAGCTCCATTTTATCATCATAGCCTTATCCATTTAATTATTCAGCTCCATTTTAGCAAAGTAAATCAACATGGAATAATTTTTGGAAATCTAAAATCAAATAATCTTCAACATCTTTTCCAAAAGCTTTTAGAAAAAAACCAATGCCCAAGACAAAAGAAGAGGCTTCCTATTCTAGGGTTAGGGTTTTATCTAGTAAAATATGATAAAATAGATCACAAACAACACATGAGACTAAATAGAGTTTTCAGTAGACTCCAACAAAAAAAATTAAGACCTAGGGTTTCACAGTCTCATCTAAAACCTTGAATCTAAAGATATTCCTTTAGTAAGCATAATACACATACCTAAAATAATTGGAGCATCACAAGAAACCAAAGATACCTATTTAAAGGAGCCCAATTCCCCTATATAGACAAAAATAAGATGCAAAAAATTAATCTTAGCATAAGATGATGAGGAGACAAAATAAACTACAACCCTTGATAGCCTTCGACAATCACCATTATTTTCTTTACCAATAATAGTATAAATGAGAACACTTCATGAAGAACCTATCATAATAGATATTCCTAAGTTAATAGTAATGGCTCCTACTTAGGAATTTGTTCAAAAAAAAATACTGATAGATTAAATTCTAGTACAAGAAGCAGAATCCCCTCCATCATCTTCAATTCCTAATATTAAACTAGTACTAAACAAAGGAAAAAGTAATATGGTCTATGAAGATCCAAAATTAAAACTCATCTTACCCTGTCTAAATCTTATGTCATCATCAAACAACAATTTATAGATATTGTTGATATTTTGGCTCAACTATAATGTAAGGATTTTCTTAATTCTTCTTTAAATTAAGGATTAAACAGTTTTAAAAATAAGGTTTTGGATCACATAAATAAAATAAATAGGCTTGAGAAACAAGTAACTAATTTTTGATGAAGAAATGGTAAATTCTTAGATATATATCACTAAATCAGAAGAAAAAAAACTATTGTTAAAATATTAACTCTAGAGTTCTCAATAACAAAAATGTTCTATACAAACTTCTTCTTCTTCTTCTAAACCATTAGTTGATCAAGCATGTCAAACTATTGTTTCTCATTTTGACTACCTATAAAAATGGAATCAGGTGTGTTTTGAATTCAAGGAACTCAAGGAATAAAATAAATCCTTAAAAACAAAAAACAAATAATGAAGGAAAATTTAGAGAATGAAAAATAGCAGACCCAAAAAATTAAAGGTAATTTATAAGTTGCATGTCAGATATGAGAATACCTTATAGCTTGTAGATTTCCTTCTCCCTCTTACATCCTATATTTACATGAACAATTTTATAGATGTTATCTATTGAGAATATCATGTGATCTACCTCATAACATTAAAGATCCTCCTATGTTTCTAAACATTTTTCAACAATCCATTCCAGAATAATAGGATTTATTATGTGAATTTTATTTGTGTAATCTAATATTAAGAGACTATAATAATTTTATGATCAATATATATGTGCAACAAGTCCATTTGAGAGCTCTTCTTTCCATTTATAAAAATTAGATAGCTTGAAAAGCCATACATAAGGAGTATGTAACAAAATCCAAAACTACAGGGCTATGTATTAGACCTACTTTTGATAGTGTCAACAATTTATTTATTAACTTTAGATCTTATTTGATGAATCCAAACATCAAGGATTATTACTTACATGATTTGTATAGCAGTATTGTTTCTTTTGATCTATTTACAAGACAAAAATTTGATGATATATTTATAACTAGTGTCATGCATTGGAACACATTGATAATTCCATTAAAGAGAAGAGAGATCATGTCTCCAACCACTTAATGTGGATCTTATAAAGATAAAAATCCATAAATGACATGATTGTTGATGTCATTAATTTAGGGGGTGAACAAATTTGGGTAAGTATGAGATTCAGGCCGATTCTCCTAAATCCTATTCCACCATGGCATAGATGGAGTCCTCAAATAGATTACCAATTTCAAAATTGTAAACAGATGGTGTAAATGTATCATGGTTTCATTAATCCCTTGAATGATCATTGGGCTGATAAATTTAACATATATGACCTTAGCTAGCATTTACAAGACAAAATTTAGATTTATGAGTGAACAAGTAGTAGCTAAGTTTGTAAAAGGGACTTACAAAAAGTAAAGCGTGGGGGAAATGATGAGTCTAAAATTTGACTCATTATTATTATTAATTTTCTTCATTTTCCTTTCATTACCTCTCCTCTAGATTGAACAATGCAAGGATATTAGGATTTTATATAATCCTAGTGTAGTAAATGGATGATTTATCTTATTTAATGTAACTAAAGTCTGAGTTACTAATTATGTCATTTAATTTTAACTCTTTGAATGTTTAGTCTCTCAATTTTGTGTATATACAAATGATACAATAGTCTATAAATAATAAGGACCTTTTTTATGATCTTATAAAGTAATCTATATGAAATATCTTGACATTTGGTAAGGTATAAACTCATTGAACACACTTCTGGCTCATTCAAGTCTTCTTCAGTCTTAACTATGAACTTGTCTAGTAGCTACAAACTCACACAATTTGATATTATGAACTCACCCAGTAGATATAGTCTCCCTTAGTCTATAGCTATGGACTCATTTAAGATCAAATTTCACCCTTCATCGAAGCATTCTACCATTCTTATCAGTCCAGTAACCTTGATACAGACTTATTTAGAATTTAAGATATTTGAAGCATGCTTCTATAAAATTCACCAATTTTTCACAGAAACAACTCTAAACTCTATCAGGGTGGCTCTAGACTCTGCCATAACTGCTCCAGACTCTTCCCATCTAGCTTTTGAGTTTTCAAAACTAAATATCCATACTTTCTATCTTTGTCAACATACTTGAATATTATTTTGGTCACTTACTATTTATAGTATTACTATAAATAGACTATATATATATATATATATATATATATATCAGTCAATGTGAATATGTCACATAGTATTTATAAGGTAAATCAATCTAATATATCTAGGAAGTCATTCTTATTAGATATGCACTGGATTTTGTAACAGAAAGATCTTTCTATTTCAAACTGTCAATCATTTATTTTAAAAAACTATTAAAATTATGAGATTTGTTTTGATAATAGAAGATTGGCTACTAAGATCTATGGATCTATAGTTACAACATTATATAATTAGATCTCTATGTCTTAATATAAAAATATAAGAGAGACAATTAAATATATTATTATTTAGTTAATATTCTAGCATAGTTACATTTATAGTCATAAAATCTATTTTTATCAACTAATGAAGATATCTACAATTTTTAAGTACTAAGTTCTCTTTTCATTCCTATTCCCAATGCGAGTAAGGGCCCACTCTCTTCAGGAACTAGAAACATATTTCTATACGATATTTTATGTATTTATAGTTTTCAATCATTATAAATATATTTCATTTTCATAACCTATAATAAATTATCTTTTAGTTTAAAGAGTAAATTCAAGATTTCAAATCAGTGTGTTTACTTTTAGAAGACTATTTACATTTAGCAAGTGTGTTTACTTTCAGTAGATTTTTTACTTTCAATAAATGTGCTTACTTTCGTTAGAGTGTTTAATTTTATCAAGTGTGTTTATTTTAGTAAATGATATTATAGATCATTTTAATTATGCAAGTATGATTCTTTATTGCATAAGTAAATCCTTTCTAGAATACATTAGATTAGACATTTAAAAAGGACAACAACCCCCCAAATCATCTCTATAAGACCTAAAACCATAATCCTTGCTATAGACAACTTTGGATGTTGCCCTTGGTTTGAATGACATCAATAGAAAATTTTGATTAAATAAATGGATTAACGACACCCATCACGTATTAGACTATATAATGTTGGATGGTTAAGTGATCCATTTGGATAGGTAAAGTGCTTGAGATGGTTTGTCTCCATGTTGAAAATAAAAGAGCTTAAAACAATAGAATATTTTTCAATGTCAAATCATTTCCCATAAGGGAAAAAATAGGAAGAAGTGAAATTTTACACATTATCAAATCATTTATCATAAGGGAAAAAAGGAGGTGAACAATAAAATAATTTGTTAGGTGTTCACTATTATTGAATGATGAAGAGAAAACATCAAAATATAGGCATACTACAAGTGTTTGGTCTCATGGATGTTAATGAAAGTATTATTTACACATTGATGCAATAAGGACATGGTGTATGGTGTTATGTTATTACACATCCTACCCAATATCTTAATTAAATACTCTTTGGATGGAATAAATGGCACTTTTCTATGGTAATCCTGATCTATTTTTGTTAGTCAAAACTTTTTCACATGCACATTAGTCCTATACCACATGCACATCCAAAAAATATCTAACTATGTCAGCATATCACCTAATTTATGATCACATGCTCACCTGAGGCACATATAGATAAATTATTGTAGGTCAGGGTTAGTTGGTAATGGAGACATAGTTCACTCTTTTTGCATGCATACTTACACGTATGGGAGTACTTTAAAATATTTTATAATATTATATTAACACATGGTAACACATGAACATAAAATTAAAAATAGTATAAAATCATTATTTTGCGTAAGTATTCATTCTTATGAAAAGTAAGACATCATAAAATGTAATAACAATTTTCATTATTAATAACATTAGTCTAAAACACATTAATAATATTTCATGTCCATAAATAGATATAAAATCAATAATAATATTTGTATCAATTACTTGTTAATTCATGGTTATAAGGTGCATCATGGCACTAGTAATGTCAAGCTAACTTTACAATCTCTCTTTTTTTTAAGATAGCATTTCCCCTTTAACCAGGAACTCTTTGTCAACATTACAATAGAATTATCCATATGGATAACCTCGTCTCTTTCAAAAATACATTTTATCACCTCTTATAGGATTCCAAAATCCCTACCTATCATGGATTATCTCAACTACCATCCCTTGGAAGTTAACATGACATTCTGCTCTAACTTAGATACCTCGTCATTTACATACCATACCTCATTTTACTACCAAAGAATATATGTAAGTAATAACTTCCATTATTTGATTCCCATTAATTAAATTTATTTGATTAGATATTATGTTGACACTTGGTCACTTATGTCATTTTCCTGATCACATTTTTAAGTGTGCATGTATGGACTTGGTTTATCATTGCACATTGTGCTCTATGACTTTGAGGTAGTGTCACTAGTCTAGACTTAGCCAAAAATGGAAAGACCTATCAAAATTGGGGGTAACCTTCATATAATTTGTCAATATTCTAGATATCAACAAGGAATTTTGGTGCCTCCCTGCTCAACCCATTATTAAAAGTGATATGGTGCACAAACATATCCTCGGCTTCTTTGGTGATGCCAAAGATGCATATAGTTAAAACTTAAAACTCAAGAGGTGTATCTTGAGTCCCTTCAACCTGTCTCTTTATATCATTAACCCTCCTAGTCATTTACTTAAGGTAATCTTCTAGTATGTTCTCCTCATCAAATGACTAGGATTTTATATTCTTGAAGCTTTCCTCAAGATTTTTCTAGCTAGTGTCAATATTATGGCTGATGTTTTCTTATTATTTTTTAAGTTAGGTTTTCTTAGCTTTGTATTTATTAAAATATACCTTCACAACTAGGGCATATTATTTATGTTTCTCTTTATTTAATCATGCTATAATTACCAAACTCTGTTGAGCAAATTTTATGAAACACTCAATCGTAATAACATTCTCAGTGAACTTACTTATGAGGTCTTCACACCCCTTAATCCATCTTAAAAACTAGATTTGGGATTATTTTGGTGGCTATTACTTAAGCCCTTTTCTAATTTTATCAAATGGTCCATCAATGTACTTACTTTTTCCACCAATTAAATCTTTCTAAATCTACCCCATTTATGAGTTTGGGTTCTTCCTTCAAAATGTACTAACATAACTTTAGCATTTTTAGCTTCATGGTTGTGAGATTATTTTTTTAATTGAGCATGCCATTGATTTATTTTTTCCAAAGTGATTCATAGATATTTATTAGGGCATTGTTCATAATGTTTTATCAACTTACATTTATCTCTAACTCAATCAATGTGCTTCCATAATCTACCTCATTAAACTTACCTAGGTTGACACAAATGAGTTGGCACTCATCTAGGGTATTATGTTATTAGTCCTCAATGGAGTCTATGGGTACTTAAATTAATGGATCATCCATGTTACTTCTAAGTAAAAACTCATCTATTGGAGGTTTTTCAATTATGTCTCCAAGGTGACCAAGCATGGTGATGAGGTTTCATGTGTGTTAGATAACAATGACAAAGTATGCTTCAATGAGCCTTAGTGTTCATGTATGGTTCTTAAGTGTTTGAATAAGTGAGCCATTTGATGGATGATATTTTTGGTATAGACATATTTTATAGACCCTATGGTGATGTCATGTATATATATTTATGAGTGGATGAAGTGATTTGATTACCTAAGTGATAATGACAAAGTTTACAATGTGGTTATCTTAGTTTGTTTAAAGTATGCTTGGTTGATCTTCAGTGTTGACATGGCTAGAGATGTTTAGGGATAAGTATAGAGTATTGAGCATGTGAAAAGAGGTCCCTATTATGTTTTATATGTTTTGATTACTTATGTGCATAATTGGAATTCATCTGATTGTCCATAGTTTTCATATAGACACTTTAGGTCTAGTGGCAGAAAATATGAGTAGGAAGTTTGATGACATCACCATTGCCGTGTGTGGATGAGTCAGGAGGAAATGGCCACATGATATTGTTAAATATTGTGCCTAATAATTATTCACAAAATTTTATGTCATGTTATGTAACACATTAAAATATATACAAATGCAAAGTTAGGCTCCTAGGCATTTTGACAGTGTTTTCCCATACTTAGCCAAATTTGCATGAGGAAAGAAAGAGCCAAGTAAGCAGTTTGATGATGATATATCTCAAATGTATGGACATTTCAAGATAATAATATCATATGTGTTTTTTTAATTTTGATCCTAGTTTATTTTTGATAAATTTTAGATCATGTACTAAAGCGTGACAAAAGTTATGCATGTTTAAAGTTGGCCTCTCAGGGAGGTTTTGACATAGTTGGCTCTATGACAGAAGATTTTAAAAAGGAATTTTAATGGAGTTATATCTCATACATGATAAGGATTAAAAATTATTTTAATACATGTTTGGATTCTCCTATATGAGTAGATCATATGGTCCAAATTTGAGAACATGTGAATGAGTGCAGTAAAAGATATAGAAGTACAAAGTTGGCCTTTTAGGTAGATAGCAATGGTCCCCATACTTAGTCATTTCTACATAAAATTAGATTTCAAGACCAAATGGATATACAATATATGGTGGGATTTCATACAATGAATATATATGGTGTGCAACAAGTCAAATAGGTTAAATGGTTTGTTGGTTAATAGAGTTAAATATCAAGGCTAAATAAAGATCCAATGGTGCGTGGGCAATCGTATAGATCATGATCTAATGGTGCATATTAAGTGAGATGGAAAGAAGTGTTAGATGTTTAATGATTGATAAAAGGTACATTATAATAATATAATAGTTATTTTGTGTTTACATATATTTTTAATGGTGAGTGTTGATATTTAAAGACATGATTGATCCGTAGAGATTGACGGAGTGCGTTGAGTCAAAGTTCCCATATTACACGAGATGAGGTCAACTATAAGATGTTTAACATTTGGGAAATGGTGCCTAAGAATTAAATTTTAGATAAGATAAATGGTGTTTAATTTATATAATCAGTGAGGACATGAGATGCAATCAAAGTGGTCAAAGTTTAACTGTGACCGTTGTCATTCAAATATTTGAATTTATCATAGGGAAAAATCAAATCTCTATATTTTATCCATAAATTTTGATCTAAGATGAATTTATTGATGGATTAAAAATAAAATATGAATATTAATCCATGTTACATCCATTTAACCTATTTATTAGGCTTGATTTTTTGTACAGTCAAAGGTATGATTCTTCAAAGTTGACTATGTTTTTTATGTTCATCTATTTGTGACCTGAGAAGGATAAATGAGCTTGGTTTGATCATATTTTGATGTCTCATGATGAATTATATTTTTTAGAATGTTTTAAAATCCATTAGGATGATTTTTATGGTATTTTGAGATTTTACTAATCCATATTCAATATTAATAATTGCTAAGAAGTTGACTGTGTCCTTGAAGGTTACTGGCAGATTGAGTGACCATCTTGCATAGGTGAGTTGAAGGTGTTTTGAGAATAATTGATGATTCCAATGAATATGGAGATGTTGTATAAGTATAAAATACTTATGGGAAGAATTTTTTTATCATAATTTTCCCCTAATTAGATGTGGAGAGTCAAAATAGTTTGATTATATTTTGGTAGTGTATGACCAGTTTGAGTGGTCATCTTGAGTGTGATAATTTGAGGTATTTTGGCCTATGTTGGAGTGTCTAAGGCACATTAATATGTTGTAGATATATTTGAGGTTATATTCATATGAATTTTTCATGTGGTTATGTTAGAGTCTTTAATGTTTGGTTCAGTAGTTTATGACTAGATTTTCTATGTACAAAGACCTAAAGAGCGAGGTGACCTAATTGGTAGGTTCAAGTGTGGAGTTGGTGTTTCAAGTGGCATGGACCCATGTGGGTATGACTAAGGGGTCATGTGGAGTGGACCTTTGATTTTTTGAAGTGGTCCTAAGTTTCTATTTTGCTTGTTGAAGTGCTAAGTGGGTGAATAGGTCTCCATAAGACCTATAAGAGCTACAAGGGCCTTATTAAAAGGTGTAGTTGCTTAAAGGTGACCCATAGATGTCATGACTAACATATGAGGGTGTAATTGATTCATGTATTGATGTGAGAGAATCCTTAAGGGTTAAGGCAAGTCTAATGGCTGATTGATAAGTTGATTATCATGAAGGCTCTATATATAGTGAAACCAAAGGAGATGGTTTATGGATTTTGAGTGAGAGTAGTGTGCATTGAAGTGAAGAAGAGAGGAGCTTGAATATGCCCAATGGATGGGTTGATAAGTATATAAAGTTACGGACTATGTGTATGACCTATAGGTCATGTTTTTGATGATATAATAGTTCTCCTACAAGTTAATCATGAGTGAAGAGGTCTAGAGTGATCCAAAAGGATGTTTTGTATGTCTTGAGAATGAGAAAAGGATGCTAGTGTCTGTGAGAGCTTGGTGGTTGGTTTGAGAGACTAATCAAAATTTAGATAGTATGTATGACCATCTGGTTAAGTTTTTAATATGGTGATAAATTTGTTACTGAGGTTTTAAGAGTGGGGTTAGTTTGTATATGTAATGTATCCTAATTGATCATTGTGTGTTGGTTAAATTATGTAATGTGCTTTGGCTAATAGGTAGTGTTGTGTGATCCAAAAGGTGGATTTACATACATTGAGAGAATGATAATTAGAGTTCCATCATTAGGTGTTGAAGACAACAATTTAAAGGTGGAGTTGTTCAAGGTAGCTTACTAGGTGATTAATTGCCTAGGGGGTTTGTTCCTCCTTGCAAGGTGAAACTTGATAAAAGTCTAATTGTTGTGGGTGCTCAGCTAAACAGGTGTAGAAGCTCCTTATTGGATTGAAATCTCAATAAAAATGTTAGATTATGGAGCTAAAAGCTTCAACTGGTGCAAACAGGGAGGAGGTTGCTGAGTTCCAGGGAGACCGACGTCGGCAGGGTGTAGTGCACAGGGAAACCGACGACGGCAGGGTGGACAGGAAGATAACCGACATCGGCAGGATTTCAGCCGACGACGGTCACCTCCAGGCAGACAAGGACCGACATCGGTCGCCTGTGGCAGTTCAAACTGCTTGTTCCACGGACAGTTCATTCATTGAACTGAGTGTTTGCATGCAAAGGCTATTTTTGGTCTTGAGTTGCGTGTCTAATTATTGTAATTAGGTTAGTCTAATTATTGTATGCATGAGATCTATATATGGACTCATAGGTTGTATTGTGAACTTGTAGCTAGTGAGTAAGAGAGCAATAAGCTCCTTCAGAGAGAAGAGAGTAATGGTGCGTTCCTCCTAGTGCCACAGTACCAAGGTGGGTACTGGATTGGAGAATCAGAAGGGTTCTTCGTGTGTGTATGATCTTGGTCAGCATGTGGGCATGACTTTATATAGGAGATCTACAATGGTGAGTATGATCTAGTTATTTGCAAGTAGCAGCAGAGAGCAGGAGATCTACTTGGAGTACGGTTGTGTACTTGGGTGAACTGGCAGCATGTTACTGACTGGTTGGAGAGGTGAACATCAATTCTGTATTGGAGTTGATTGTTGTGACCAAGAGAGAGAGGGAAGAAGGTCTTGAGGAGTGGCGAACCTTTGAGTTGGAGGAAGAAGTGGCATCTTCCTTATTGTATATTCTTCTAAGTGATTATTAATACAATTGTGTATTGTCTCTCAATTCCTGTGTTGTTTCATATTTCTAGTTACTTATTGATTATGGTTAAATTCCGTGTTTAGTTGCTAATACGAGAAGTAATCATATGTGCTCTAATTGGTAGAGCAAGATCCTGACAAGTGGTATCAGAGCACTTGTTGGGGGATCAATCCAACAATAGATTACAATTATGAAAGCAATAAACGTGGAATTAAATCATATTGACAAGTAATTAGAATGAGATAATAGCAAGAACAAGAGATACAAGAAAACACCCTGAAAACTTGTATTAACAAACTCTTTACAAAAGGAATACAATTGAAGAAAGCTTCTTTCTTCCACACCTCTCCTAGGTGTATAGATCTCTCAATAGATCTCTATTCCTCAAGAGCTCTCTCTCTCAAGAACAATCAACTCCAACAAGCCTGGATTGATTCAATTCTGTACTGTTCTTCTCACACAATTAATTACAATAATTCACAATAACTCCAACAACTACAATAAGCTAGGAAGATCTAATTCTACATATAGAATTAGGAGACTTGAGCATGTACACCCAACAAGCAGTTAAGCCACTTGAACAAGGGCTCTAAAAATAGTATTGCCAATAATAGAGATGCGAGCTTGAGACTTCAACTCAAACTTATCATGCAAACACTCACTTCTGTCCACGGAAATAGCTCTCTGGACACGCAGGTAACCGACGTCGGTTCCTGCTGCTTGTCTGTGACCGCCATCGGCCGACACTCTGCCGACGTTGGCGTCTCTGTAACTGCCTGTGACCGACGTCGGTCGCTCCTGACCGATGCCGGTGTCTGTGTAGACCCAAATCTGCTAATGAATGCTCCTTGGTGAAGTTTTTAGCTCCACACCCTAACAAAAAATAGGAATGGTAGTTCCTTGATCATTTGTAGATGGTTTAAATTAGTTAGATTATAGGACAATATTCAAATTATAGGTTCTAGTGGATTTTATTCCCCAAGAGTGTTTCCCATGTATGTCATTTATTATGTGTTTAATCTTGCATTATCTCTCTTGTTCATTCCTATGAATGTTGTTTATGCTTCATGAATGCTTATGGTAACTAATTAAGTGTTTGTAAAGATCAGAATTGAAGTTGGACTATTTAGGCTCATTGATTCACCCCCCCCTCAATGATTGTACCTCTAATCATTGGTATCAAAGCCAGTCCTTTAAAAGAAGTTTAATAGCTTGAAGGAGATCTTGAAAAGATGGCTAAATAGTTGAAGATAGAGAATCAAAAATGTAATACTGCAAGGCACTTGAGGAACATATGTGTACTTTGATGAAAGATGCTAAAGAGGATGAAAAGGTTATCAATGACCTTAAGGTTTAGCTAGAAGATTCTAAGGCAATTTTGAGTTAAAAATAAGAGGAAATCATGAATAATGAAAAAAATTTCCATAAAAATGGTGATGAAGAAGTGTTCTATGACAATAAGGAAGATGAAGTGGATCTAGGAGCTGAACTTATAAGGAGATATCATAATATGAGGTATGTGATCAAAGATCTTGAAGCACAAGTTAGTTCCATTGAGGTAATTTTGTTAGAACAAGCATGTAGAATAAAAGATGACATGGTGTAGACACTATAAAACCATACTAGGTGTCAAAATACCACAAGACTCTTTAGGGACCACCTAACCCTTCTCGACCCACTAACCAACCTATTTAGGATCATGAGTCTAGCTAGCTACTTAGCTAAATAAACTCACTAAATTACTAACTTGAACATTAGCCCACCTTTTTCAAGCCATCTTGACCCTTTTTTATTTAAACACTCAACTATTAATGGTCAGCTTAACCATCGATGGTTAGCCTGACTATAGATGGTTAGGTCCTCACCCTCCTAACACATCACCAGTTGTGTGTGAGATAACAAGGCATAATTAAATATGTTCACCTTATGCAGTGATAAAAAACTCCCAAGCATCAAAATCAATAGCCTCACCCTCTAGGGAACCTTCTATCCTCCATCTCTCTTTGCCTATAAAAAGAGGGGAGTAGGAGTGAAATAAGATCATTACAAGCATTCTTGCGTATAGGTTTTCAAGCTTTCCAACATCCAATCTTCCTTTAACAACTCAATAATAGAAAAAGATACCCAAACCTCTATTAAATTTTCTTTTTAGGCCAAAGTACTATTACTTTGGCAAAATTACCCTAGCCTTCAATCATTAGCCATCTAGAAATCTATAGGTTTATTCTACTTATTATTTGTTTCATTGGATTTCTAACCCCATGACATGAATAAACCTAAAAATACCTTGTTTCATAAATTATAGATCCTTAATAGAACCATTATTATACCAATCACCTATTCTATAACTTATCTTTTATCAACCTTTAGATATCCATAGGCAATCGCTGACAATTAGAACAACTACTAATGGTCACCCCAACCATCGACAGTTACCCAATTGTCGATGGTCAGCTTAACTACCGATGGTTAACCCAACCACCAATTGTCACTATGGAATAAAATAATATCAAGTTATTTTTATCCCCTTAACCCCAATCAAACCTAACTTTCTATGTTCCGACCTATTCACATACCCTTTTTTTATTTTTTGAATCTAACTTCACCCACTGTAACATGAGTATTGACCCACTTTTGCTATATTTAGTCATTTTATTTAATAATAATTATACTTTATTATTATATTGAATTTCATTTTATTTATGCAAGTACCTTAATTTTATCTCTTTCAACTTGATTATTATTAATAGTGGATTGACAGCCTCCTAGCAAGCTTACACTTCTTGGGTCTAGTTCATGCTAGAACGTCCACCCAACTATCTTATTAACAACCCCTTTATTAGTGATTTTTTATTTGTAGGTTATTCCTTCTAAGCCAAAGAGGATTTATCCATATTTATCTAGATTATGCATACATCACCAACTAGGTAGTTCTACCACACCCTTATTACTAGTTTCTTATCTCCTTCCAAAATTAAGAAATGAGCAAAAATTAAGAGAAACACATGGATAAATAATCTAAGAGTGATAAACAGACTATCCAAATTCTCAAAGTTCAGTTGATGGATGTTATTTCAAGTATAAGAGCTAAATAAGATGAGTGCATTCAATTGTAAACCAAGCTAGATTCATTGAAGGATGAGCATAAGCAATTTGTTATCAAGATAAGCAATCTTGAAGAAGATCAAAATAAGTCAGACCAAGTCAAGATCAATGAAATAATACCATTTAGATATCCCAATGTAATAAGGTATGCCAATTATTTTCATGGCCATTGTCATTTTTTATATCAATATGGTCATAAGGCAAGAGATTGTAGAAATATGAGATCTAAGAATCAGTTCACATGGAGCTTTGGAAGAAGGATAAATTGGTCTTGGAGGACTTAATTTAGATTAGTCAAGAGGTCAATCAATGGTGTTGTGACCAAATACTATGAATGATAATCATGATCTAGGTGGACTAATTGATACTACGAAAAAGGAATTAGATATGAAGAAGATATAGGAATTCTAAGAGAATTTATCTTTTATCAAGATAGAAAAATAAGATCACAATCATCATCGAGAAAAAGTTATGAATGATCTTGTTTGTTTCAATTTTCATAGAGTTGGTCACATTTTTAGGTATTAAAAAAATAGGTTGAATGAGTTCCCAAAGCAAAATAAGGTGTATGGAGCTCCTAGTGTGTAAGGAATAGGTCACAAATGGGTATGGAAACCTAAACCTGTCAGGAGAAATTAGACAAAGATCAATTATGGTTTTTTTGCCATGATAGACATAAAGGGAAGATAAGAGTTTATGATGTTTGATTTTGTTGAAAAATCTAAATAAAATAATGATGTCAAGCATCCTTTCAAATTTAAGTAGGACTACAAGTTAGAAAAGGATATGGAGATATGGGAGTCTCCAAAGTTTTTGGGACTTTTAATCTAACTATGTCAAAAAGGTGTCTTCCTCTAAGCTTCAAGGAGACACTTTGTAGAAATAAGAAGCATGGTAGAAGATAGTTAGGTCTTATTTTTTGTTGTAAGATAAATAAGGTCATGAGAATATGTGTTGGATTATTGTGAAGGACTTTGCTGATTGGTATACCTGTGTAAAGATGTTCTTTAGTTGATCAATTTGCTCTCAGTTTTTGAATAACTAGCCCAAAGGATGAAAGGTAGTGAATTGAGGGTTTGATGTATATAAACCCTAAGGTGTGTGTTCATGATGCTAATGACTTAGTTTTGGTATATGGAGATAAGTGAACATTAGGTGGATGATATGTAATGTTTTCATCAGTTGGTGGCATGCTCGTAATGCATGGTTGAGCCCAGTTTAGTATACTTTATCATGAAAGAATGTTGGTAGTGTGTGTAAGGTTTGAGAGTAAGGAATGGAAATTTTCTAGGTGTCTAATCAAGGATGATGAGGTGTCAATATTTTTTATTTTTTAGAAAGGTATAATTTATATCATTCAAGTGTGATCAAGGTGTGCTCAAGGTTATTGGTCCTAAAGGTAATAACTTATCAATTTCTATTACTCAAATTGATTGATCAAATGTTGAAAGACTGTAAGACAAGGTTGATAAGGAGGATGTGGATAATGTGTTGTCATATCTCTAATATCATGAAGAAGGTCTTTGAGTTCTGTTGATGATAATTTTTGTATTCCATTGAGTTAGGGGGAGTTAACTCGGTTTGAATGGCTTGAAGAGCTATACATGATGTGAGGGGGAGCATACGTGAGATGATTCAATCATGTTGAAGATGTTGTTTTGTCTAATACAGATGAGAACTAAATCATGCTATGATAATTACTTGATCAAACCAAGTTAGGTGCTTTGAAAATGTATTTGAATCCTCATGCATAAACAAAGGGGGAGCTTTGTAATTGGTCAGGTCCTAAGATCAGAGGACTGTGTAGTTGAATCTAAGAGAGAAGGTATGGAGGCAATTGTATTGATTCATCATTATTAAAAATGGTTTTAATATGTTAAAAAAAAAGGTGCCTAGGCTTAGGTGACTTAGGGGGAGTCCCTATTAATGTTTTCAAGGTAAGTTCATGCAGTTTTTGATTGTTTATGAATATTTTATCTTCATAGAAGCTTTGTATGATTAGAAAAATGTAGTCATGGAGCATGTTTGAGAATCTCAAGGTGAGAAGAGGTTTTATAAATGTTAAATGAAGTCTTTATCATCTCTCAGAGATAGTCTATTCCTATTTTTTTGGTACTTGATGTTTTTTCAGGTCCGCAAGATCAAAAGTTTAACCCACTTTATCATTGTGTCAAAGGGGGAGAGAGAACCTGAAGAAAGAGATAGAGTCAGAGCATAATATTTGTATTAGTGTTTGACATCAATGACAAAGGGGGAGATTATTTGAGGTTTGTATATGATGTCTCCAAGGTGACCAAGGATGGTGATGAGGTGTCATGTGTGCTAGAATAATAATGACAAAGTGTGAATCAATGAGCCTCAATGTTCCTGAATAGTTTTTCAATCTTTGACTAAGTGAAGCATTTGATGGATGATATTTTTGGTATGGACATAGTACATATAAACTATGGTGATGTCATGGAGATATCATGGTGAGTGGATGAAGTGATTTGATATCCTAAGTGATAATGATAAAGTGTGCAATTTGCTTGTCCTAGTTTAATTAAAGTATGTTTGGTTGATCTTCAATGTTAACATGGATAAAAATATTCAAGGATGAGTATGGAGTATTGATAATGTCCAAAGAGGTCCCTAACATGTTTTCTATGATTTGAGTACTTATGTACATAATTGGAATTCATTTGGTTGTCCATAGTTTTCATCTAGACACTTTGGGTCTAGTGGCAGAAAATATAAGTAGGTAGTTTGATTACATCACCATTACCACATGTGGATGAGTCAAGAATAAATGGTCACATGTATTTGTTTAATATTTTTCCTATTTATTATATTCCAAATTTTAGGTCATGTGATGTAGTGAATCAAGAGATATGTAAGTGCAAAGTTAGGCTCCCAGGCATTTTGATAGTGTTTTCCCATACATAGCTAAATTTGCATGAGGCAAAAAAAAGTTGAGTAAGCAGTTTGATGATGGCATATCTTACACATGTGGAGATTTTAAGATAAGGTGATCATATGATTTTGTTTAGTTTTAAACCTAGTTTAATTTTTTCTAGATTTTATATCATGCGTTGAAGCATGGAAAAAGTTATGCATGTTCAAAGTTGGCCTCTCTAATAGGTTTTGACATCATTGACTATGTGATAGAAGATTTTAATAAGGCATTTTAATGAAATTATATATCAAACATGTGAAGGATTCAGAATAAATTTGATATAATTTTGGGTTTTCCTATATGATTCAATCATATGGTCCAAATTTGAGAACATGCAAGTGAGCGCAATAAAAGATATGGAGGTACAAAGTTGGCCTTTCAAGTAGATAACAATGGTCCCCATACTTAGTCATTTATGCACAAATTTAAATTTCAGGACCAAATAGATATCCAATGGCTCATTGGAGTTTATAAAATGATTATATATGATGTGCATAAATTAAAAGAGTTCAAAGTGTTCGTTGGTTAACATAATTAAATATTAGGACCAAATGAAGATCCAATAGTATGCGGCCAATCATATAGATCATGATCTAACAATGCATATTGAGTGAGATGGTAAGAAGTGTTTGAGGTTTAATGATTGAAAAAGGTATAGGATAAATATGTAATGGTGATTGGGTGTTCATATATATTTATTGAATGGTGAGCATTGATAGTTAAAGCCCTGATTTATCTATAGAGATTGACAAAGCATGTTGAGTCAAAGTTTCTAGATTACACAAGATGAGGTCAACTATCATATGTTTAAAATTTGAGAATTGATGCCTATGAATTAAAGTGAAAACAATATCAATGGTGTGTAGTTTATTTAATTAGTGAGGACATGAGATTTGAGCAAAGTGGTTGAAGTTTAATTGTAAGAATTGTCATTCAAATATTTGAATTTATCATAGGAAAATACTAGAGATATGTATTGCATCCATAAATTTTTATCCAGGATGAATTTATTGATGGAGTAAAAATAAAATGGATCATATATTTAACCTATTTATTAGGTTTGAGTTTTTGTAAAATCAAAGTTATGGTGCTTCAAAGTTGACTATGTGTTTAACATTCATCTGTTTGTGGCCCAACAAGTATAAATGAGCTTGTGTTGATGTTGTTTCGATGTCTCATGAAAAATTAACTTTTAGAGAGTGTTGTAAAATCCATGAGGATGATATGTATGGTATTTATAGGTTTGAACAATCTATATTTAGTATGAAAAATTACTAAGAATTTTATTGTGTTCTTGAAGGTTACTAGCAAATTGAGTGACCATCTTGCAGAGGTGAGTTGAAGGTGTTCTAAGTAGAACTGATGAGTCCAATGAATATGTAGATGTTGTATAAGTCTCAAATAATTATGTGAAGTATTTTTTTTATCATGGTTATCCCCTAATTAGATGTGGAGAGTCAAAATAACTTGACTATATTTTGATAGTGTATGACCAGTTTGAGTGGTCATCTTGAGTGTGATAGTTTGAGGTATTTTGGCCTATGTTAGAGTGTCTAAGGCACATGAATATGTTGATGAAATATTTGAGGTTATATTAATATGAATTATTCATGTGGTTATATGAGACACTATAGTATTTTATGACTAGGTTTTCTATGTATGAATATCTAAAGAACGAGGTGACCTAATTGGTAGGTTCAAGTGTGGAATTGGTGTTCTAGGTGGCATGGACCCATGTGGGTATGACTAAGGGGTCATGTGGAGTGAACCTATGCTTTTTTCAAGTGGTCTTGAGTTTCTATTTTTATTTTTGAAGTGATAAGTGGGTGAATACATCTCCATTAGACCTATAGAGCTACAAGGGCCTTATTAAAAGGTATAGCTACTTAAAGGTGATGCATAGATGTTATGGCCGACCTATGAGCATGTAATTGAGCCATGTATCGATGTGAGAGAATCCTTAATGGTTAAGACAAGGATAATGGATGATAAATAAGATGATATCATGAAGTCTCTATATATAGTGAAACTAAAAGAGATGGTTTATGGGTTTTGAGTGAGAGTAGTGTACATTGAAGGGAAGAAGAGAGGAGGCCAAGTGTGCACAATAGATGGGTTGAGAAGAATAGAAGATTGAGGACTTTGTGTATGACCTATAGGTCATGTTTATTATGTTAGAATAGTTCTTTTTCAGATTGAGCATGAGAAAATAGGTATAGAGTGATCCAAAAGGATGTTTCAGATGTCTTAAGAATGAGCAAAGGATTGCTAGTGTCTGTGAGAGCTTGGTGGCTAGTTTGAGAGACTAATTAGAGTTTGGATAGTATGTATGACCATTTGGTTAGGTTGTTAATGTGGTGATAAATTTGTTGTCAAGGTTTTAAGAGTAGGGTTAGTTGGGATATGTAATGTGTCCGAATTAATCTTTGTGTGTCGGTTCAAGTATATAATGTTCTTTGGCCAATAAGGAGTGTTATGTGATCCAAAAGGTGGCTTTGGATAAATTGAGAGAATGATAATAAGAGTTCCATCATCAGGTGTTGAAGACATTAGCTCAAAGGTGGATTTGTTCAAGGTTGTTAGCTAGTTGGTTAGTTTTATGGTGGGTTTGTTCCTCCTTGTAAGGTGAAACTTGATAAAAGTCTAGTTGTTGTGGGTGCTCAACTAAACAGGTGTAAAAGCTCCTTGTGGGATTGTAGTCTCACTAAAACTAGGAATGGTAGTTCTTTGATCATTTTTAGATGGTCTAAATTGGTTATTTTTTATTATAATATAGTAGTCAAATTATAAGTTCTAATGGGTTTTATCCCCCAAGAAGGTGTCCCACGTATGTCATGTGTTATGTGCTTAATCTTGCATTATCTCTCTTGCTCATTGCTATGAATGTTATGTATGCTTCATGAATGCTTATGGTAACTAATTAAGTGTTTGTAAAGATCAAAATTGAAGTTAGATTATTTGGGCTCATTAATTCACCCCTCCCTCTCAATGATTGTACCTTTAACATCATCTAACTTCGTGTCTAAACTGATGCACTATCTAGGTTCATAGCATTCCACATGTATGGTCGACATCCATGATCTCCTACTAAAATATTTCATTGAAACTCATCCCATCAATGCCATCCTCTAATTATGGTGGCTCTTTCACTTTATGGGATTTTTATGGCTATTCCTTGATGAGATCTATGTTTCCCTTATCTAGCCTTGTCTCTTCTGATGTTTCAATTTCAAGTGCATCATGCCTTGGGATACCGATATCCTTTCCCTCTTTAATAGTTTCACTCAGTTTATCTTCCCCATATTTATTTACTCTATTTTGGATATTGAAAACCTCTTAGTCATTCTTGGTGTCATAATTTAGGCTATCTCTCCCACTAGATTTTTCTTACCTTGGTTCATTAGGTGCATTGGTCTTTTCCTTTTTTGCCTTAGGCTCACCTTATCCATCCAGACTTGCTTCCATTTTCACATGGGTTTATAATGTAGTTATGACTCTTACTTTAAGATCTAACTCAATGTCTTATGTTGTCATGTATTTCTCACCCACCACTTTTGAAACACTTTACTCCTAGTTGCATGGTTGTTCTTATGCATTATCACCATTCCTTTCTTATGCATTTGGTGGCAGTATTTTAGCTTCCTTGGGTGATTATTTTTTGAGTGGTGGAGTTCATATAGGTGGTGATGGATTTGGAGAAGTTTATTCTATTAGTGTAGTAACTTTCATCACCATTCATTATACCAAAGGGGTAACATCTTCTTCAAACTTTGCATGTTCATGGTCTTGAAATATAGCCTCTATCACCTTTGAATTTATCTTCTTGGTCTTCTTGGAGGCTGTTAGTTTGATTACAACCTTGATTCTTCATGATACTAAAATCCTCTCCTTACTTTTAAGCTTCAATAGGTATTAAAACTAATGCAAGTGATCCTTTTTTGTTACCTCATATTGAGGATAAATGGTGTTTTCATCATCTGATTCCTCATATTTTATTATAGCCTTTCCCAAAAATGTCTTCATGACATACCAGTTGTTGTCTATTCTTGTGACATCTATATAAAAATGAGGTGTTATTCATATTCTTGATATAAGTATATAAATTAGTTGGTGTTGAAGTAAAAGGGCATCTTAAGCCATTTATATATGTCCATGTTTGTGATTTAGATTCTGGCAAGGTTGTAGTGTTTCATGACAATAAACTCTACCCATCCTTGTCATGTGCTCAAAAAATTCCTTGGTATGCACCACTCATTCCCAAAGGCCATGACCATGTTATCAAACAATATTTCCATTTTATCCATGTATAAACACTAGTAATTTATACCATTATATTATAAATAACTATATTTTACCCCTTCCCTATCCTTTTTATGCTAATTAGTGTAGTTTTACCATTTACTATCTTACATTGCACAATTAGTCTTAAAAATTAGGTTACTAATTAACCCTCCCTAAATATATTCAAATCTCTCCAAATTTATTAGAGGTAGGTTGTTTTAACCTTTTAATAACCTTTCACTAGCCAAACCTCATTAAAAACAACCTAGACTAAGTTTAACCTTGTGAATTTGAGTTGTTTAAATGAATGGGATGTTGATGCCTAAATATGTACCACAGGTGCCCAAGGTGTTTAGGAAACACTTCTCATTTTAAAATTTAGATAATTTAATACATGAGTTGCATGTTGTGATAATCCTATTATCTATTGGTGGAATAGAGCCAGAATAAGTGATTGTTTCATAGTATATATAAAATTTGTTAGTTGGGAGCCACCATGGCCAAATAGTAGATCTATGTAAAATATGAAGTATATTATGTTAAAAATAGTGAATTATGATAAATAACTAATCCAAGACTAATCTAAGATGGATATTTATAATGACAATCTAAATTAAAGTGATCTAGTTAAAAAAGAAGCAAAAGGAAGGGTAAGGTAGAAAAGAAGGATGTTGCTGATCTTATTACAAACATTATGAAAAAGTTTAAATGTCATCTGAACATGCATTTAATCAATGTATGAAATCAAATAGCTTAAGCCCAAATCACAACATACATTAGGCAAGCTTCAAAGTAAGGTATGAAATGGTGTAAATAGGAACCATACTCACTTTAAATATTCACTCTTACAAGCAAACAACATTAGCCCAAATGCAAAAGAAGTGCAACAAATGAAACAAGCCTAATAAATTTCAGCTAATCTATAATTCGCACAAATTAGCAACTCTACATTCAAGATTCACATCTAGAATCCAATATAACCATTCAAGTCTGAAAGTGGAACTAGACAATTGAGAGAGAAACCATGTAGCACTTCACACAAGTAAATACTGGATAATCTTTGAAAAATTCCTTTCTTATATTAATTTCTCCTAGTTTACAAAGTAATTTGGTTATAAGAGATCCCACCCTTTTTAAAAATAACAATGTTCCTTTTATAAGGTGTAGGGAAGCATGTCAATTAGTCTTAATCTAATTACATTTGTACAAGTGTAGGGATAGGTGTCCTTTCTGCTACATTTTAGAACAAATGATCTTTTATTTTTAATTAATTGACTTATAGACAATGTATTATTACAAATTTCACATGTCTATACCAAAAATAATATCTTATTTTATAATATTATACAATGTTGGTTATAAAAAAGGAATATTCTTTTTTCATTTGGCTTAGGACCCATTGACTGATGATATGCTCCATAATTACTGTAGGGTCTTCATTATTCTCAGATGTTGCCCCATATAGGCATGGTCCCATATTTAATTCAATCAAGGATAAACAATGTTCCAATGGTATAATTATTTCAAATACTATGAGCTTAGATCCCAACCCTTTATATTACCAAGTCCACAGGGTCTCTGATTTGGCTTATGTCACTCATATAGACTTGACATGGCACTTCCATGGTATCCTATGTCATTTTGTTCATCACTGTCCAAAGTATGATCATTTCCTTTTGAAATTTGGATCTAGGTTTACTATGTTACAATTGATGTCCTCATGATCATCTTTTATATCCCACGGGAATGCCTTTGATGGTCGAATGACCATCAATTTTGAACACATGGTAGAGGGTCTATGTTATCTTAAATTTGACATCTATGTGACCATTATTTTATGTTTGTGAGGATGTCCTTAATTGTCATGCAACCAACTATTTGTCAGGTTTACCATTTGTTGTTCCTGGGTTCATCCTTCTTACTACTTGTGTCACATGGTGATCCCATGGGCCTTCAGAGTTTCATTGAAAAGTCTTAATTTGTCTAGCTTCATTATATCAACCTCATCTAGATGAACACATGGTATTAGATCTCAATCCAAGAAGTAGACCACCATTGGCTACTCAATATATTTTAAACAAAATTTTGGCACTTGTCACCATCTTGTAAGTCCTATAGGGCATTGTTAAAACTTTGACTGGTTACAATCCATTTGATCATATCTATTCAATTAACCACAGGTCATCAATTTTTCATAGATGCAAAGGTTTAAGTCAGGTTTAGTCATAAATTTTATGGACTATGGTTTTGATTTCATGTTGATAAACATGAATTAAAACCTTAGGCTAGGATCATTTAAACTATGTTCTGAGACATAACAAAGGGGACCCTACAAATTATAAAAGACCAAAAGGGGGACTCAAGACATAAAAGGGACTAAGTGTGGATGCTAAGGTTTGGTTGTGTTGGAAATCATGGATAAGCCTTATGAAATAAAAAAGAGACTAAGCCCATAGCATTATTAATTTATTCTCGCTTAATTTTAAATAAAAAGCTCCCACCAAATTTAAATTTGAATTAAAAGGTCCAAGTAAAACATTAGGATAAGGTTTCAAAATATTAATCAATTATAGACCAAGGATAATAAAATATCAATTAAACATTGAAGCACAAAAACCCTAAGCATGTTCATTCCCAAATGGGCTCTATTAAACCTGCAACCTGAAACACAAGTATCAGATGTCAGCACTTTAGATAAGATTAAAACAAAACCATTAAACAAATAAGTTAGCCAGACCATGGTGTGGGTGATTTTCAAATAAAAATAATGTAAAATCATTCTAATGACACTTTGATCAAGTAAATTTTCAATTTCAAGGTACAAATTTTCATAATTCGACACAAGGGTCCCTATTTTTAGAAATGGGGGTATGTTAACCTTAACAAATGGTGACTTCTAGGGGAAACATAACAATATGTTAAAATGACTGGTTTAGACTAATAATTAAGCTATTTATTCCATTTGTTCAAGCACCATTATTAAGATCAATTCATGGTTGAAATAAGTCTTGCACGTGTAAAATTATGATCAAACATCAAAACCTATCCATGTTATGTATGTGCTTTGGTTCCATTTATTGTTTTCCACATGATTTAAAAAATAACTTCTAGGTTCATGGATTTTATCATTAACACTGACTTATGGCATATTTGGATGTTTCTTAAAGATCAGGGTTTAGCACAAGAAAGTCTTGGGCATTGTTCTATTTCTATCCAAGCATCCATAGCCCTGATATAGATGCCTTTGACTCCACTCAAGGCCTTACTCTATTGTTAGCTAGGCATCCATAGCCTCGATGGAGATTACCAAAACCACCTTTTACTGAAAGCTTTTGATTTTGCAATAAGCTCTTATTTTTTTTATTTTTTAGATCATTTTGACTTTTTAGCAAAGGTTGAGAAACAGGTTAGCTAGGTTTAGGAATTTGGTCAAATGTTTGTTTTTTAGACAATCATCTTTGGTTTTAACTTTGTCCAAAGAAATTAATGTTTCTTAAGTGCAAGCATGATTATGTCCTAATAGTTTAATATTTCATCCTACATGTGCAATCCTTCTTAAAACTAAGCTTAGATCAGAACAAGGTTTAAAATCCCAAAGAATAACTATCCTAATCATTAGTCCTTACTAGTTTCTCTAAACTATAACATCAAGCTACTATTTCAATAATCTATGATCAACCAAAGTTGAGAAGTTATACTCGCATTTCTAAACTATGAAGCTCTTGAGTAACTAGATAAAACTTGAGATGAGAATTATCCAAAAGGACTTATTTAAAATCAAATAACAAAGCAAGAGAAAACAAAAAAATATATACAATCAAAGGACAGGAAGGAAAAAGTAATAAATAAAGAACAAGAAAGAAACTAAACCAAAACCTACACTAACCCCATAGAGTAGTTATCTTAAGGATCAAATAGAAAATTATTTATTCTATTACAAAACCTTGAACCATGACTACTTCCATTGAATGGCCTCTTCTTGTGGATAGTAGCACTTGTATGCTTATGTATTTTAGATGATGTAACTTGGCCTCCTATCAACATTTTTAGATGCATGAATTAAAGAAATGGATCTAAGACCCAATAATATTCTTCCCAAAGTCTTCTACTTTGAAGCATGAGTGATAATTTTATTTCATTCATAGACAGATAGTGGTTTATATCATCTTCACTCAATAATAGTAGCTCAACTAGTACCATTAGACTGATGTCTTCGTTAGATTATTTTTGAGGTGGAAATGGACCACCAAACTTTGCATAAAAATCTTCCAAGTCATCCCAAAATGATTCTTCATATTGATCAACTAAATGATGTTCATCTAGAATCTTATCATCAGAAACATGATAGTTCCATACTCTTGACTTTGTGATGAAGTTATATGACAATACCTGATCTATTTCACTTGCTTCATCTTCATCTTTGGTGAAGAAAGGTAGTTCTTCTATCCAATAAAGCTCCAACTTATATTGCTTTAGGACTTCCAAAATAATATCATCTTTTGGGAACTCCATATCATTAGTGAAATCCTTAGATGAAGCATCCATGTGTTATTTTATCCCATCATCTACCATCCCTAGCTCCTTAATTCCATTTAAGAAATCATGGTAGGACTTTTTCTAGTGATCATCTTCTTTAAGAGCATTCTCCATTTCAGAAATAAATCTATGGGGGCTATCTTTTTAGCTACCTTCTAAAGAAAGATCATCTTGTATTTGATCCATATCCTTTTCTATTAAATTTTCTCCTTCATTTGTAGATGTCTAGTTGGTATTTAATTGCAATCTCTTTTACATCTTTAGGAATACAAGTTATCTCAGATGCAAATTATTCAATTGGCTCATCTTCATCTTTAAATGGAAAATCAAAAGCCTCTGTCATGAAACCTTGGGATGTCCTTTCAATGCTAGATGTCCCTATAACAAAGTCTTGGTTAGGCATAATTTTAGAGGTTTCATAAACATTGCATTAATCTATATCATAAAAACTCAAACGTACATTTTTAGATGATACATTATTGTTGTTATCATAAAACCCGTTTGGAGGCCTATTGAACCTTTGAGAAGAGTGGTTTTTGTTAAAGCCTTCCCTTGTATTTCCTATTTGTTTTTATAACTAAAGAAAGTTAGTGCTCAATTTTTGGACCATTTCTAGTATTAAGTCATTTGAACCTTTTGGTGTCTTAGGCTCATGAATTGGAGAATTAATACAATTATGGGCACTAGAGTTCTATGATTTTGTGGATGAAGTCCACTTGTGGTGCCATTCAAAAACTCTAGGTTTTGGCTAGGATATGTATGACTCGAGGGAAAATGGTTCTAGACTGGTGTTAAAGTATGTATACTAGGCATGAAATTCTATATGGGCTAATTTTAATTGACATTAGGCATGGAATATGCCATCTGACCCTGAGGATGCATTTGGTCATTACTGATCATAGCTTTAGAGTAGGCTTAGGTTAGTGTGTTTATGACTGGAAGAGACCTTTTTAAGAACATAGAGGTCATGAGATCCACAAAACCCTTATAAATTTATAATTTTAAAGCCTCATTGGGTCTATAAGGGACTATGGTTCTACATAACATTTTTTGAAACTGAGCATTAAAGGTTTTGATGGTTTCATTAACATCCCTTTTAATTATGGTGAACTACTGATATAAGACACAAGGACTAATAATTTTTTCAAATTTATTAATGAAGGATTTGTTAAAATCATCTCAATGAGTAATGCAATCCTCTAGAAGGTTAAGGAACCATTCATATGCAACATCCATAAAAGTAAATGCAAACAATCTACATGTTATATCTTCATGAACAAAATACAAGAGTCTTAAAGTAGCCTTAAATCTTTTAACATGTCCCTTAGCAATGGAAACTCTATTAGGATTGAAATAAGGTAAATACCTTTCAGGGTTTTGAGGATGATCATGTATTATACCTGGCACATTGATTGAAGAGCCACCTAGCCAAGCCTTACCTTGAACACATGAGTACCTTGAATTGGTGAAGTGTTTGAGATTTTGGGAATTTTTCTCACCTAAGCCTTGCCTTGGGTAATTCCAACTTCTGACCTTGAAACCTATTTAAAATATGATGCATCAACCAACCTTCATAAAGTACAATTATTAAGTTTGCATGTTAAGCCAATTTTGTATAAATATATGTAAAGCATGACTATATTTAACTAAATAAGCTCAAAGATATATCTATAATGATGAATGAAAGGGATCTTTACATCTATAAAACTTAAATGTAGGAAATACACAAAGTATGAACTACCTTAGCATGACTGTCTTTGCAATGCCGAAGAATGTCGATCTTTGTCTAAAAGAAGCACAAATATTGGTGTAAGACCATAAATATGGATGATATTTACATAATTATTCTTAAAAAAACAAATATGCAAATAATACATCAATATTTGGACATAACACATCAAAACTAGCAAACATTCTACAAATTCACAAAGATCTAACTAAGGCCCTCCTTCTAGCACCAATGAAAGTTCCTCTCTGATGCCTAAATGTGTACCATATGTGCCTGGAGTGTTTAGGAAACACTTCTCATTTTAGAATTTAGATAATTTAACACGAGTTGCATGTTTTGATAATACTATTATCTATTGGTGGAATAGAGGCATCACAAGTGACTGTTTCATAATATTT
Source organism: Torreya grandis (assembly GCA_037957365.1). Taxonomy (NCBI): domain Eukaryota; kingdom Viridiplantae; phylum Streptophyta; class Pinopsida; order Cupressales; family Taxaceae; genus Torreya; species Torreya grandis. Next base: position 265,428 of record JARHVA010001832.1, read on the forward strand.
ATAAAATTTGGTGGTTGGGAGCCATCATGGCCAAATAATAGATCTACATTAAATATGCAGTATACTATGCTAAGAATAGTGAATTATGATCAATAACTAATCTAAGATGGATATTTATAATGACAAGCTAAATTAAAGTGATCCAATTAAAAAAGAAGCAAAAAGAAGGGTAGGGAAAAAAAGAAGGATGTTTTTGATCTTAGTTATAGACATTATGACAAATTGAAAATGTCATCTAAACATGCATTTAACCAATGTATAAAATAAAATAGATTAATCTCAAATCATAAAATACATCAGGCAAGCTTCAAAGGAAGGTATGAAATGGTGCAAATAGGAACCATGCTCACTTTAAAGATTCACTCCTACAAGCAAATAACATTATCCCAAATGCAAAAGAAGTGAAAAAAATGAAATAAGCCTAAGAACTTTAAACTAATATAACATTTACAAAAATTAATGACTTTGCATTAAAGATACACATATAGAATCCATAAGAACCATTCAAGTCTGAAAGTGAAACTAGACAACTAAGAGAGAAACCATGTAGCACTTCACACAAGCAAATACTGGACAATCTTTATAGAATTCCTTACTTATATTGATTTGTCCTAGTTTACAAAGTAATTTGGTTCTAAGAACTCCCCCCTTTTTATAAATTACAATGCTACTTTTATAAGGTGTAGGGAAGCATGTCGATCAGTCCTAATCCAATTACATTTATACAAGTGTAGGGATAAGTGTCCTTTTTGCTACATTCTACAACAAATGATCTTTTCCTTTTAATTGACTAACCTATAGACAATGTGTTCTTACAAATTACACATGTATATACCAAAAATAATATCTTATTTCACTTGGTTTAGGACCCATTAGCTAATGATATGCTCCATGATTTCTATAGGGTCTTCATTATTTTTGGATGCTACCCCATAAAGGCATGGTCCCATATTCAAGTCACTCGAGGATAAATAGTTTTCTAATGGCATATTTATTTGAAATACTATGAGCTTAGATCCAAACCCTTTATATTACCAGGTCTGTGGGGTCTATGATTTGGGTTATTTGACTCATATAGCCTTTATGTGGCACTTTCATGGCATCTTGGGTCATTTTGTTCATCATTATCCAAAGTATGACCATTTCCTTTTGAAATTTAGATCTAGGTTTACTATGTGAAAATTGACTTCCTCACGACCATCTTTGATGATCTATGGGAATGCCTTTGACAGTTACGTGACCATCAATTTTGAACACGTGGTCAAGGCTGTTTATTATATTATATTTTATGTCCATATGACCATCATTTTATGCCCTTGATGGGAACATGATCATCAAATTTGTGTTCATCTTAGAGATAGTTTACTATCTGTCAAGTTTGTCACTTATCATTATTGGGTTCATCCTTCTTATTGCTTGTGTCATGTGGCAATCCAATGGGCCTTCAGAGCTTCATTGAAAAGTTTTACTTTGTCTAGCTTCATTAGATCGACCTAATCTAGATGAACATGTGGCATTGGATATTGATCCAAGAAGTGGACCGCCATTGGTTGCTCAATATCTTTTAAATGAAATGATGACACTTATCACCATCTTACAAGTCCTGTAGATGTGATTGAAACTTTAACTAGTTACACTTTGTTTGATCATATCTATATGATTAACTATGTGTCATCGATCCTAAATATATGTAAAAGGTTTAATATGGCTTAGTCATAAAGTTTATGGACTATGGTTTTGATTTTGTGTTGATAAACATAAATTAAAACCTTAAGTTATGATCATTTAAACTAAGTTTTGATACATAACAAAGGGGACCCTACCAATTATAAAAGACCAGAAGTGGGACTCGAGACATAAAATGGACTAAGAATGGATGTTATACTAAGGTTTGGTTTATGTTGAAAAAAATGAGTAAGCCTTAGGAAATTAAAAAAAAGACTAAGCCCATAGAATTATTAATTTATTCCTACTTAATTTTAAATAAAAATCTCCCACCAAATTTAAATTTGAATTAAAAGGTCTAGGTAAAACCTTAGGCTTGGGTTTCAAGATATTAATCAATTATAGACCAAGGCTAGTAAAATAATAATTAAACATTGAAGCACAAAAACCCTAAACATGTTCATTCCTAGGTGGGATCCATTAAACTTGCAACTTGAAACATAAATATCCAATATCAACACTTTAGATAAGATTAAACCAGAACCATTAAACAAATAAGTCATCCAGACCATGGTGTGGGTGATTTTCAGATAAAAATAATGTGCAATAATGCTAATGACACTCTGATCAAATGGTTTTTCAATTTCAAGGTACAAATTTGCACAATTTGACACAAGGGTCCTTATTTTTAGAAATGGTGATATGTTGACCTCAATACAGGGAAAACTTGGACTAGATCGACACTAATCCCCATGATAATCATCGATCCTACTAAGATCAACAATAATTTAAACTCAAATCATCCTTGAGTTGAAGGATCCTGAATATGTACACTAGAATGATGGATAAATTGCCCTAAAACACTTGTAGAAGAATAACATACCTATCTTGATCCATCCTCACTCATTTAAAGGTTAAGCACATCCCTGTTAATGTGATAATTCTTTTGATCCATAAAATTTATAAAAATATTCATACATATATTGATTTTTGCTTAATAATAATAATTTATGGAATTAATTCACATTTAACTTGTAAATTAATTTTAAATAGAAAATTTTGTAAGTACATAATAGAGACACCATTCAAAATGAACAAGATAATCAGCACATGTAATTGATTATAGAGTTTGAAATAATGGCCTATCTCTGAGTCTTTTATAGGTTGATCTATGAAAATTCTTGAAAATACTTACAAGACATTTTCAAAATAGAATTTCACCAACTACAAAGTTGATCCTCGGGCAAAAATACTATAAGTCTCTTCTCGAGCTTTTCTCTGATTCTACCTATAACTCCTTATACAAGTATCATAATCCTCTTATCAATAGTTTCTTTTGGCTTTGATTCCAAAACTTTGATTTGTTATTGAAAATTGATGATTTGAAATGAGCCCCTCTAAGCACTTTATATAGTGTTTTGGGCTATAAAAATTATGGTGGGAAGCTTATCTTTTAGCCAAATATGGCCTAACTCGATCCCTATGGATTATTTTTTGGTATTTATCATATTGGGATATTGATGGTATATATTTTTTCATTGATTTCAAGTGGCATTGGTGATGATAAAGTGGTATGTGATGCTAGTGAAATGGAGCATGGTGGCATAGTGTGCTTAGTACAATATGATACTTGTAAGGATTTTCATAGGTGTCCTAGGTGGATGTTGTATGGTTGAATGGACCTTAGTATGATGATGTTTTACTTGTTCATAATGTGTTCTATGCTCAAGGGTTATCTCCATGTGGCCTTCATGAGGTTTACAGGTTAGGTTATGCCTTGTTGGCTTGATCATGCATGGTTACCTATGGGGTTTTGAGATTTATGGATTGTATGACATGTTAAGGATCTTATTATTATTATAATATACATGTTAGAAATGTATATGGTGATAATAGGTTAGGTTTATGATTTTAAAGAGGTGACAAGTATTCTGCATGACAACTTGACTATTAGTGTAGTTAGCCTAGGAAGGCTAATGAGGCTTTGTGAAGGGTCAAAGAGTGATTTTAGAGTGGTTAAGTTTATATATACATGGTAAATGATAAGGTCAATTTCATTGACCAATTTAGATGTCAAAAATTGAAGTAAAAGTTAGAAAAAGGATCCTATGGCTTTAAGAGGTGCTAGAGAGGTGTCTAGTGAGCCTAAGAAGGACTTTCTTGTGTTTGTTAGCATGTGAAGGATCTGCATGGGGAGAAGAGCCTTTTGGAGACATTTTGGAGTGTCCCTAATAATATTCTACAAGAATTAGTTCATATACTAAGGTCCTATCCTTTATGAATGATTATGAAGAAGCTAAGCAAGTTTTTGTATGCAAAAACCCTAGTCTTAGACCCGATAGAGAAGATCTTGATGGTTTAGGCTTAGAATGGATTAGGTAATAAAATATGATGATTGGAGGTTATAGAGGACTCATGTGAGTCCCAAAAAAATGTGTTGTTAACAATATTCTTGTTTTTAAGGAAGATTTATGAGAATGACTAGATGATCTAGTGGATGATTATTGAAGCTCAAGACTTGTCCCAAACAACCATGAAAATTTTTAGGAAGATTCATCTTTTTGTGTAAAATTTTGATAAGGTTAAATTTAACTAGTTGATATGAAGGAAATGGTGCCATAAGTGAGAAAGAGTGATCAAAGTGAAAATAGGAATTGGAAGGCCTAATCAATAAGTAAGAATGGGTCTAAGCTCTTAGAGGTGATGTAGGGGATGTATGACCTATATCTATGAAAGTATTATTGTTCCTAGTCACTTAGAGATGATTTAATGGTTGACTCATAGTTGACCATGATGGTGTTGCTAGTAAAAACAACCTATTTTTGATGATTGAGTTTGTTTGCAAGGTAGATGGTTAGATCAAGTGTTTATGTTGATTAGAGAGTATTGAGTAATCCTTGAAGTACTTTTTTATAGATTTTTAAGATTTGACTAATCTTTATTTATTCAAAAATAGTCACACAATTGGTGTTATACTTCATTTGTGAGGTGTTTGTGACATGAGCTCATGGTATGGTATAGAAATCTTGTGTAGAGGATCATGGTCAACCTTAAGAGAAATGAATAATTCTTCCTAAAATATTCTAAAGAGATATGGCTGACCATAATTAATATCGGTATATATACAAGGTGATTTATGCCTTTTGGGTGTGTGAATGAAGTAAAACAAGCAAGTGTGTGTATTAATTTTGAAGGCCTTGTGCGAAGGTTGTTGGGGGTCTTAGTGACCAATGTTTGTATAATATTGAGTAGAGAAAAATGTCATTAGACTCAACATAATTTTTTAATTCTATTGATTATTTTTATCATATTTATAAGTGCATATTTTAATATAAGTGAAATATTTGAGGAGTTATTTGCTTGTGTTGAAGTGATCATTTGGTGTTGGTGACTTGTGTGGAGTTGGAGACTTGGAAAAGGGTGTTCTTGAAAGGTTTCTCTATTAAATTGAGAGGCAATCAATGTTCAAGAGTTGTTCATTTGATAAGGTGTTGTGTTGGTGCTCAACATCTTAGGCAAGTTGGTGCTTGTCATCTTTAGGGGTTGGTACTCCTTGTGAAGTGGGTGCTTCACTAAAGCCTTTTATTTGTTATCATATAGGGTTGTAGTCCATTATTTTTTAGACTTGAGAGTGGGTTTTATTCCCTATGAGGGTTTTCCACATAAATATTTGTGTTATGGTTTCATTCATTCTTATTCTTTGATTCATCTATCTTGTATATTGATATGATTAGTTATGTAGCTTGAAGAGTTGGGAATTACATTGTAATGTTGTTAAACCACTAATTCACCCCCCTCTTAATGGTGTGTACCTCCAATTGGTATCAGAGTAGGTCCTTTTGAGGCCTAACAGCTTGAAAGGTGTTTCTAAGGTATAACATGATCTATAATGAAGAGTCCATGTTTATTCAAGTTGATTTACATTTAAAAGAAAATGGGGACAACAAATGGTACATAAATAGTGGTTGTTCTCGTCACACGATAGGAGATAAGATTAAATTCATCACTCTTAAGAAATAAAACTCTGGTGCTGTTAGGTTTGGTGACAATAACTCTGCTACTATAAGAGGTAAGGGAACTTTGAGTTTAGACAATGAATTTCAAAGACTAAAAATGTTTTATATGTTGAAGGGTTAAAGAACAATTAGTCAGATGTGTGAACAAGGTAATGTTGTGACCTTCTATGATGATGTTTGTGAAATTAGAAAATGAAAATATGGCATAATTCTTGCAAATATTCACAAGTTAGAAAATAATATGTATGTATATCATGAATCCAAAAGAGAAAAGTGTTTATGAGTCAAGTAGAAGAAAGATGGCTATGTCATATAAGACTTGGCCACATAAACTTCAAGAATATGATAAGTATTAGTTTAGAGGGGCTTTTAAGACATATGCCTAATATTTATAAGGTTCCTCAATCTTTGTGTAAGTTTCATCTCCATGGTAAACAAGTAAAGAGAAGATACAAGACAAAGGAGTTTTCTACTACCAAAACGTTGGAGTTAATTCACACTGACTTATGTGGTCCTATGAAGACTCAAAGTCTGCAAGGTAATTACTATTTCATGTTCCTAATTGATGAATTCACAAGAATGAATTAGATCTATTTCTTAAAGAAAAATCAAAAGCCTTTACCAAGTTCAAAGATTTCAAAGCCCTTGTTGAGAATGAAAAAAGGTTAAAGATCAAGTGTATCTGATCAGATAGAGGTGGATAATTTCATTCTAATGAGTTTGATGAGTTTTGTGATACTCATGAAATAAAAAGACAATACTCAACTACTAGAACTCCACAAAAAAATGGAGTAGTTGAAAGAAAGAATAGAATAGTTCAAGAGATGTATAGAACTCTACTACAAGATGCCAAGTTGTTTGATGGTTTTTAGGAAGAGGATGCAAGTAATTTAGTCTACATTCTTAATATATGTCAAGTTAGAGTGAATAAATACAAGACCCCTTATGAACTATGGAAAAATAGAGCTGTAAATGTCAAATATTTTAGGGTGTTTAGAAGTAAGTGTTACATCAAAAGGGATGAAGAAAATCTAGGCAAGTTTGATTCTAGATCTGATGAAGGTATCTTTCTTGGCTATTATTCTATTAGTTATACTTATAGATGATTCAACAAAAGACTTCATATTTTTTTTTTAAGTTCCAATGTGAGAGTTGATGAAAGTGGTCCTGCCAAAAATCCTAGTTTGAAGTCATGTGATCCAACTATTAGTCTTAATACAAATAAAGACCAATTTATTTATACATTAGATGAAGATGATGAAGAAGATATCAAAATTGATACTAAATCTCCTTCAAAAAGAACTCATGTTTATCATCTAGCTTCTCAAGTCATTGGTGATATGAATGCTAGTATACAGAATAGGAAAAGACTCTTGTCTAATCAAGATCAACATGGTTTAGCTTTTTTGTCTATTCATGAACTAAAAACCTTCATTGAAGCTATTAAGGAAAAGGAATTTTATTATTCTATGGATGAAGAACTTGATCATATTAAAAGAAATGACACTTGGGATATAGTTCCTATGCCTAAGGGAAAGAATGTGATTGGAACAAAGTGGGTATCGAAGAATAAGTTGAATGAGAAAGGTGAAGAAGTAATAAACAAGGCCAAGTTGGTATGTAAAGTTTATGCTCAGGTAGAAGGGATTGAATTTGATGAAACTTTTGCTCTTGTAGCTAGAATAGAAGCTATCAGACTATTTTTAGCTTATTTTAGTTCTAAAAATTTAAGGTATACCAAATGGATGTTAAATCTGTATTTTTGATTGGAAAATTAGAAGAAGAAGTTTTTATGGATTTTCTTGAGGGTTATGCTATAAAGGATAATAATAATTTAAAAAAAGATTAAAGAAGGCTCTATATGGCCTCAAACAAGCTCCTAAAGCTTGGTATGATAGATTAGATAATATCTCCTAAGTCAACGTTTTAGAAGAGGAGTGGTAGATAGCAATATTTACATCAAATTAGAATGAAAACATAAATTAATTGTTGTGGTTTATGTGGATTACATAATATTTGGTTTAGTAAATGATAATATGAGTAAGGACTTTATAGAGGTGATGAAAAATGAATTTGAGATGTCTATGTTAGGAGAACTTTCTTTCTTCCTAGGATTGTAGATAAATCAACTAGACAAAGGGATTTTTTTCTCTCAAACCAAATATATTAAGGAAATGCTTGAGAAATTCAATATGTTGGATAGCAAACCCATGAGTACTCATATGTAAATAGGAAGAAAATTGAGTAAGAATAATGATTCTCCTAAAGTTGATCAATCCTTATATAGATCTATGATAGGGAGTCTATTGTATTCTACTACTTCTAGACCTGATAATATGCAAGCAGTAAGTGTAGTTGGAAGATATCAAGCAGATCCTAGATAATCTCACTTGAAGGTAGTTAAGATAATCCTAAGGTATCTAAAAGGCACCATAAACTATTGTTTGTGGTATCCTAGGAGTAAGGAATTAAAGTTAAAATCCTATATAGATGTTGATTGGGTAGGATGTGTTGATGATAAGAAGAGTACTAGTGGAAGAGTGTTCTACATAAGTGAATCCTTGGTATCCTAGTTAATCAAGAAGCAATATTCAGTATCTTTTTCTACTATAGAGGTTAAATACATTGTTGTAGCTTCTTGTTGTACTCAAGTCATCTAGATGAAGTAGACCTTAGAAGATTATAAGGTAAGTCAAGATGGTCCTTGTCCTATTCTATGTGACAATAACAATGCCATAAACATTTCAAAGAATTTAGTGATGCATTCTAATACTAAGCATATCCTTATCAAGTATCATTTTCTAAAGGAGCATGTTAGTGATCAAGTTGTCAAATTAGAATATGTACCTTTTAAGGAACAACTGGTAGACATAATGACTAAACCATTGCCTAAAGTTATGTTTGAATATCTAAGATTCTATCTAGGGGTCATTCATTCTTGTTTGAATTAATAATGAGTCATTGGTATAGGTGAAGCAATCAATCAAAAGAATTACTTTAGTTATTATGGTTGGTTGTTTTCCCAAGAGGTATGTTCAGGTCTTTTGGTCCTAAAATGTCTTTTTGATCAATTTTTGATGTCTTAGTTGAGTGAATGATTTGAAGGATAAGGAATAAGTGGCTTGTATTAGGTTTTGAGGAAGATTTTAATGAGTCATTTCGAGGTGGTTTGAGGTCATGATGAGCTTGGATATGTATTTTATGGTCAAAAGTTTGAGTTGACCATTTTTGGTAGTAATGACTGTCTAGAAGATGCCAAGATAGTTCATATAGTATTCTAAGGTGGATAAAATATTTCCAATAAGTTATTCAATTTGGTTTTGTTATTTCAAAGGATGAAATATGGTTTAAATGTGTTTTTAAGGTGCCCAAGTATAATCTTAACCATTTGGTCAAGGTACCTACTGTAGGTATTGGGTCTGTATACATAGTATGCTTGGTTTCAAGGGTCACTTGAAGAATGAAGATGTGTCATGAAGTATGTTCTAATCAATAATGTTTTCACATGTGTTTAAGACATGTTTCAATTGGTTTCATATGTGGATGAATGTTTTTGTGCTAGGTGGAGCATTTTGAGTGGTCATTGGATTCTCTTCTCAAGAACATGCATTTGGTGGCATAAAGAAAATAATGGTTCCTAAAGGTGTGGAGGCTTAAAATTTGGCATTAAATTGAGTTTTGATGGTCTCCAAGTGTGGTATCCATCTTAGGTATCTATATTGATCAGAGGTTGACTTTTGACCAACGGTTGCTTTAAAGGCCTAGTGACTTGGGCATGTTTGGAAAAGTGGTCAAAATTTAGATTTGGAGGTTAAAAGCTTAAAAAATAGTTTAATGGTAAAAATGGGTATCTAAATCATCTTTTACAGTGGTATGGAAGTGATTATATTTCACTTTATTCAAGTTTTAGTTCATTAGGAGGCCTAATTAGCTAGTAGGCTAAAGAAGGAAGTATGCTAAGGAGGATGAGTTGGAGGCTCATTCTTGGCATGAATAAGGGGGAATGTTATTGGTATTCAAATATAGAGTTTCATGGCTTGATGTGATCACTGTATAAATTTATAAGGTTTGCAATGGCTAGATAAGGCTACAACGGGTCTAAGTAGGCCTAGTGGAGAAATTAAGCAATGTTGTGATATATTTCCAAAGAAGGATAGCATTTTTGGTTCTAGTTGAGAATGTTGGAATATTATAAATATGTTATAGGTATGGTGTTGTGATTGGAGTGATTTTTTTGTTCTATATGGTGCCTTGTGAATGATGATAAGTGAGCTTCCATGGTGCTTTGTTACTCATGTTACTGTTTGAGTTGATGGTATTAGTTCTTGGAAATCCTATAGGTGTGAATTGGTTATGTAGAAAAAATGGGAGCCTTCAAAATGGAGCAGGGTCTTAGGAGGAGCTATGGTGCCTTGCAAATTGATGACAGGTCCAAGGATCTTGATAGCTTACAAACCAATATGAGGATTTTTCATGATTGGCAATTTATTTGATGGTATTTAAGGAATGCTTCAGTTCAAAGATCATAGGGGGATCCTTCCTTAGTATATTCAAAAGGTGAGTCTTGTATGATGTTGGCTTTGAAAACATTTTAGATTCTCTGCTTCATAATTGTGATCCCACTTTGTCATTTTGGCAAATGGGGAGAAGGATTTGCTATGTTTCCATCAATGACAGAGGGGGATATTAATGGTAGATGTGTTGTCATTGATGTCAAGTGTCATTGGTGATGACAAAGTGGTCTGTGATGTATTGAAATGGAGCATGATGGCATAGTGTGATTAGTACAATATGATATTTTCAAGGATGTCCATATGATGCAGGAGCATCTACAATAGCTTCATGGAGGACTAGTTGAGATCATCAAACATGCAAATTCAAATGAAATTCTAGTGTGAAATTTCAAATTCTTGTTTTCCCTCCAAATTGTGTTAGATTTCAAAATTTTACCTTGAGAGTAAATGTAATTGTCAAAAGTGAAAAGTGAAAAGGTAAAAAGTGATTGTTTGGGCTGTTGAGGAAATAAGGGAGAAATGGTTGAAAATATTTCAACCTTAGTATATTGTTAAAGATTAAAAACTGTATTTTTTTTTGCCTTAAGCCAAATTGGGCATAGAGGTTAGAGAAGAAGTTCTTGAAAAGATAAAAATAAGAATTCATTCAGGAGGATGAGAGGGACGTAGAGAAGAGGAAGGACAGAGAGGAAAGGACCTCTCATTCAAGGAAAGAGATGTAAGAAGAGGAGAAGATCTCAAAGGATGTAAGAATGAAGGAGAAAGAGAAGTTGCAGGTGGAGTCCAAGAATAAGCATGGATGTGAAGGTTTTATAAGCCTTTAATCAATGAACATTATTTGTAAGTAATTCTATTTGGAGAGAAAAGAACAAAAGTTTGATTTCCATGGTTTCCTTTATAGAAAATTCTAGTTTCAATAGTGGCAGACCTGTGTATGTGTATGTGTATGTGTATGTGTATGATGGTTCTCTGTATAAAATTGAGAAAGACTGGTTATTTTGTATGTTGGGAATAAGTTATAACTAATATTTTGTGACCAAGAGATCTTACAGAGCTTTGAATGTTTTAAGAAGCCTAAACAGGGCCCAAATAGGATACTCAGGCATATAGACCTACAGCTCACTGTCCAAGGTAAAATCAACGTGTAATTCTTTGCATGAAGTTTATAATATCATGGAGATAGGTCTATAAGGCAAGAATAAACTTAAGAGAAGAAGAAATAGGCTTTAGAAATCCCTTTGATATCTTAAAACTCCAACAGTTGGCTCTTGGGCCTGTAGATGACAGTATACAGGCAAAGATAAGAAAGTTGCATGTTTTGCATAGTAAATGGATTGATAAGTTCATATTTGATAGAGAATATGAATGGGGAAATAATTTAAGATATTTAAATGTTTATAAATTACCTTGAAAGCCTATTGACCATTGTGTTTGAGAAGAAAATCATGAACCCTGTTGACTGTCATGCATATACAGTCAAAGACAATTGAGATATTAAGCATTGGAAAACATAGGAGGTTGATATGACCTAGATGATGATTGGAGAAGGTGTAGGGTATTAATATATACCATATTCAATTGATTGGAACCCTTGAAATAGGGTAAAACACTCCTAGTCACAATTACTATGCTCTCGGCTTGTGCAAGTCTTTAGAAATCCCTGAATTAGGGTCTGTCCTTCAAAATGAGTTTAAATTCTTGAAAACCCTTGAAAGTTTGCAATTTGACCCTTGAATATGTTAACAAAATATTTGAAGTGGTTTCCAAGTGTTGCAGTATGGATAAATATGGAAAAAGTCAATTGCCAAGTGAATCCTAAGTGCATGTGAAGAGAAGATAGTAGACCAATATAGGAAAAGTGTATTTCTCCACAGAAGTACACTAAAAAACATTTGATTATCCTGTAAGAAGGTAATGGGTATCTTAAATGATGATTGGTTTGATTATAAAGTCTGTACTTTACTCTAGACAAGGCATTTTGCACAAAAGGAGGGCTAATTAGAGTAGGGCTTAAAGAAGAAGGTACAATTCTGTAAAAAGTAACCTCATGAGATTCTCTAGTATGTTATAGAAGGGCTTAATGGGTATCTAGAAGTGTTTTTACATTCATGATTGAGCTAACCTACAAAGAGTTATGGCCAATAAACAGAGAAAACAGGGCTAAAGAAATGATTGATCTAAATAGGACTGTTTAAGTATGTTAAAATGTATGGAACACCTCTAGAAGAAGTTAGCTCACAAGGTGATGGTTACAGAGCAGTCTAAGGATAGTTTCATCATTTGGTATTAGAGCTTGAATCTCTTGGGATTTGTTGAGGAAAGGTATGAGTAACTTTGATATTTGATTTGAGTTTTATGTGGTTGAGAAGTACACAGGTGAAGAGGAAGGCAATCAAGCCATTGAGGCTTAAGAGGAGAAGAAGCCAAGGAAAGGCTTAGTGAAGAGCCAAGAAAAGCTCTAGAAGAAGAGCATAGTGAATGCTCAAGAGGAAGATCCAAAGCAAGGTAAGCTTGGATTTGTGATTTGTGTTTGTTGAAGTGTTGTATAAAGAGTTGCTGTAGGATTGAGAAAAAGGATCAAAAGACTAGGATGCAAAAGGCCTAGGTGAGATCAAGGAGATTGTCAAAAGACTAGTCAAGGAGAAAAGGCTTGGGTGAGACAAGAGATCAAGAGACTAAGGTGAAAAAAAAACTTGGGTGAAGATCTCAGAGATGGAAATACTGCTGAGAAAAGAGCAGAGCAGCAAGGTACATGAGGGCACCAAGAGGAAAGCAAGTATCCAAAAGAAGAAAGGTATGGACAATATTGCAATTGATAAAGAGATTGATAGTTTGAAAAGATATTTAGCTAATGTTTCAAATAGATATGAGTCTTGGATGCAGATGGAAAAGCAAGCATGGGTATGGTCAATGAAGAAGAGGTTGAAGTGGCCCATAGATCTCCTAATGAAGAGGAGAAGAAGGAAAAATGAGATTGCCAAGAAGAGAGAAGCCCATAGAGGCTTGAAGAAGATAAGAAGGTTTCCAAGTGAGCATCAAGAGGAAGAGGTGGAGAAGAAGGTTCTCATTGTGGAGAACAAGAGAAGAGAAGAAAGAAAAGATGAAGTGCCAGGAAGAGCACTTGAAAAGATGAGAGTGTTGGTGAAGAGAGCACTCATAGGGACCTTGTGGTCTCTTGTTTTTATTTCTAATGTTGTCTTTGCATGGGTAATTGCAGGTATGATCAGCCTTATGAAGGTAAAGAGAAGGGCCTTGGAGAGTGAAGAGATTGGTGCAAGAGAAGACACCAAGTACACAAGTGAATGTGTAAGAGAAAAGAAAAAGTTTGCTGTTGTTGATAAATAAAAAGAGATGCATTGGTTAATGCATGAGGAAGGTGTTGAGGAACCTATACAAGAAAGAGAAGAGATAGAAGATGAGGATGAATTACATGATGCCATTGAATGCCAAGAAGAGGCAAGAGAATAGCCAAGCATAAAGGAAGAGAAAGATTGCTCCATAGACCAAGCTATCAAAGAGGTAAATGAAGTGTTAAGACCTGATTTTGATTATTATTATGAGCATGAAGCTGCTAATGTACAGGTGCAAGAGTTAAGGAAGATGATAGAGCCGTCAAAAATAGAATTTAAGCATGGATATGTGATGCCTAAATGGTGGCAGAAGCAAACTCCCAAGCAACAGGAAGTGCTGGTACAAGAGCATGGATGCAGGATGTCTAAATGGCTTGTGAAGTCAAATGATAAGAAGAAGAATCAAATGTGGGTGCCTAAGAAGGCAAAGAGAAAAGATGTGAGTGTTGAGACAGCAACACCAAGAAGTCAATGGAAGAGGATTGAAGGTGATTCCAGTAGCCAAGAGAATGAAGATGAGAAAGAAAACTTCTCAAAGAATAATGAGGTAGAGCATGAGGATGCAAAGATAAAAGGTAAACAAATTGTTTGTGATAATGTTTTTGAATCCTTCAATGATATTTTCATGAGAAATGAAAAATGGAAAGTAGCTATGTGGAATAATATGCAGCAAGGAGAGAATTCCAAATGGATGGTTAATGAAGAAAGAGATGGGTGTACAGCAAAACAATGCCTTATTGAAAACAAAGAACAAACAAGATGGCTTCAAGCAAAGATTGAAGAGAGCAAGGAGACAGAAGGTAAGAATACTGAAATTGTATTTGATAAGTATATTGATGTTGATGAAGAAGTTGACTTGTATGAAGAAACCATAGAGTGGATGAATGTATCTATAGAGGATGAAAGACAATTTGGTCCTAAGTTTGATATAGGACATGAAGATTTGGATGAGCTTGTGTTGAGTGAAGAGTTGAAGAAAATAGAAGAGTTGTTGAATCCTCAAAAAGAGTTGTGTAGAGGCACATATCAACATGGTGACACCATTGATCAGATGGGAAATGAATTGAGGCAAGAGCTAAGAAAAGATGAGATAAGAGGTAAAGGACAAGTAATCCTTGTGAATGAAGGACCCAAGTTTGATGAAGAGAATGGTGAGATATATGAGATCTTACTAAAGGAGGAAATGAGAATGTTAGAAGAGCTCTTTAGTTCTTCAAGAGAGCTACATATAGGTACAAGCCTTGGTGAAGATAGCATTGGGAAGAGTGAAACAAGACAAGAGCAAAGCAAAGAGGCAAGGACAGTTTTGATCAAGGAGCAAGAATGTGAAGACAGCCAAGAGGCTTCATGGCTTAAATATTTTGATTCTAAGGTGGCTTTGAATGTTTTGTATGCAGGTATGGAGGTAGCTAAAGTGAATGACATACATGAGTCATTGGAAAAGCTCATGGAACAAGAAGAACAACAATAAGATCTAGAAGACATGTATGAAGATGAAGAAGCATGGAAGTCGGAGATGGCAGCTGAGAAAGAGATGAGGAGAAGAACATACTAGAAGAGGAAGAAAAGCAAAATGAAGGACAAAGACTATTCCAAACAAAGACAAGTATTGGTATTGACAACATGACCATGGGATCTAGGTATAGAGTGAAGAATAAAACATTGAGGAGCTATCTCATTTAAACTAAGGTTCAAATTGTTTCTACAGGGAGAGTATGATGCAGGAGCATCTACAATAGCTTCATGGAGGACTAGTTGAGATCATCAAACATGCAAATTCAAATGATATTCTAGTGTGAAATTTCAAATTCTTGTTTTCCCTCCAAAGTGTTAGATTTCAAAATTTTACCTTGAGAGTAAATGTAATTGTCAAAAGTGAAAAGGTAAAAAGTGATTGTTTGCGCTGTTGAGGAAATAAGGGAGAAATGGTTGAAAATATTTCAACCTTAGTATATTGTTAAAGATTAAAAACTGTATTTTGTTTTGCCTTAAGCCAAATTGGGCGTAGAGGTTAGAGAAGAAGTTCTTGAAAAGATAAAAATAAGAATTCATTCAGGAGGATGAGAGGGACGTAGAGAAGAGGAAGGACAGAGAGGAAAGGACCTCTCATTCAAGGAAAGAGATGTAAGAAGAGGAGAAGATCTCAAAGGATGTAAGAATGAAGGAGAAAGAGAAGTTGCAGGTGGAGTCCAAGAATAAGCATGGATGTGAAGGTTTTAGAAGACTTTAATCAATGAACATTATTTGTAAGTAATTATATTTAGAGAGAAAAGAACAGAAGTTTGATTTCCATGGTTTCCTTTATAGAAAATTCTAGTTTCAATAGTGGCAGACCTGTGTATGTGTATGTGTATGTGTATGTGTATGTGTATGTGTATGATGGTTCTCTATAGAACATTGAGAAAGACTAGTTATTTTGTATGTTGGGAACAAGTTAGAACTAATATTCTGTGACCAAGAGATCTTAAAGAGCTTTGAATGTTTTAAGAAGCCTAAACAGGGCCCAAACAGGATACTCATGCATATAGACCTACAACCCACTGTCCAAGGTAAAATCAACGTGTAATTCTTTGAATGAAGTTTATAATAGCATGGAGATAGGTTTATAAGGAAAGTATAAACTTAAGATAAGAAGAAACAAGCTTTATAAATCCCTTTGATATCTTAAAACTCCAACAATTGGCTCTCGGGCATGTAGATGACAGTATACAGGCAAAGATAAGAAAGTTGCATGTTTTGCATAGTAAATGGATTGATAAGTTCATCTTTGATAGAGCATATGAATGGGGAAATAATTTAAGATATTTAAATTTTTATACATTACCTTGAAAGCCTATTGACCATTGTGTTTGAGAAGAAAATCATGAACCCTGTTGACTGTCATGCATATACAGTCAAAGACAACTGAGATGTTAAGCATTGGAAAACATAGGAGGTTGATATGACCTAGATGATGATTGGAGAAGGTGTAGGGTATTAATACAGACCCTATTCAATTGATTGGAACCCTTTAAATAGGGTAAAACACTCCCAGTCACAATTACTATGTTCTCAGCCTGTGCAAGTCTTTAAAAAACCCTAATTAGGGTCTGTCCTTCAAAATGAGTTTAAATTCTTGAAAACTCTTGAAATTTTTCAATATGACCCTTGAATATGTTAAAAAACTATTGGAATTGGTTTCCAAGTGTTTCAGTATGGATAAATATGAAAAAATTCAATTGCCAAGTGAATCCTAAGTGCATGTGAAGAGAAGATAATAGACCAATATAGGAAAAGTGGATTTCTCCAAAGAAGTAAACTAAAAAATGTTTGATTCTATTGTAAGAAGGTAATGGGTATCTTAAATGATGCTTGGTTTGATTAGAAAGTCTGTACTTTACTCTGAACAAGGCATTTTGCACAAAAGGAGGGCTAATTAGAGCAGGGCTTAAAGAAGGTACAATTTCGTACAAAGTAACCTCATGAGATTCTCCAGTATGTTATAGAAGGGCTTAATGGGTATCCAGAAGTGTTTTTACATTCATGATTGATCTAACCTACAAAGAGTTATGGCCAATAAATAGAGAAAACAGGGCTAAAGGAATGATTGATCTAAATAGGACTGTTTAAGTATGTTAAAATGTATGGAACACCTCTAGAAGAAGTTAGCTCACAAGGTGATGGTTACAAAGTAGTCTAAGGATAGTTTCATCACCATAGGTGTCCTAGTTGGACATTTTATGGCTGAATGGAGCTTGGTATGATGATTTTTGACTTGTTTTTTATGTGTTCTATGCTCAAGGGTTGTCTTCATGTGGCCTTCATGAGGTTTATAAGTCAGGTTATGCCTTGTTGGCTTGATCATACATGGTTACCTATGGGGTTTTGAGATTTATGGCTTGTATGACATTGTAAGGAGCTCAGTATTCTTAGAATATAAATGTTATACATGTATAGGGTGATAAGAGGTTAGGTGTATGATTTGCAAGAGCTAACAAGTGTTCTACATGACAGCTTGGCTATTGGTCTAGTTGGCTTAGTGAGGCATTGTGAAGGGTCAAAGAGTGATTTTGGAGTGGTTAAGATTATATCTACATATAAAATGATAAAAGAGGATTTTTAAAGTGCATTTACTAAGTTATAGGTCAAAATTTGAAGTAAAAGTCAAAAAAAGGATCCTATGGCTTCAAGAGGTGCTAGAAAGGTGTCTAGTGAGCCCGAGAAGGACTTTCTTGTGTTTGTTCACATGTGCAAGGTCTACATGGGGATATGAGCCTTTTTATATGTTTTTTAGGGTCCCTAAGAATATTATACAAGAATTATTTCATAGACTAAGGTCATATCCTTTATGAATGATCGTTAAGAAGCTAAGCATGTTTTTGTATGCAAAAACCCTAGTCTTAGACCCGATAGAGAAGATCTTGATGGTTTGGGATCAAAATGGATTGGGTAATCAAATATGATGATTTTAGGTTGTACGGTATTCTTATAATTTCTTGAAGATGTGTTTGTTTATCTTGATAGTGTGTGAGTCCCATAGAAAATGGGTTGTTAACAATATTTTTGTTTTTAAGGAATATCTATCAAAATGACCAGATGATCAAATGGATGGTTGTTAAATCTCAAAAATTGTCCCAAATATCCATGAAAATTTTCAAGAATATTAATATTTCTATGTCAAAGGTCTATAAAGTTAAATTTGACTAGTCGATATGAAGGAAATGGTGCCATAAGTGAGAAATAGTGGTCAGAGTGAAAAGAGGAATTGGAAGGCCTAATTAGTGAGTAGGAATGGGTCTGAGCTCTTAAAGGTGATTTAGAGGATGTATTACCTCTATCCATGAAATTATTATTTTTCCTAGTCACTTAGAGATGATTAAATGGTTGACCCATAGTTGACCATGATGGTTTTGATAGCAAAAAGAACCTGTTTTGGACGATTGAGTTTGTTTGCAGGGAAGATGTTCAGATCAAGTGTTTCTATTGATTAGAGAGTATTGAGGACTCTTTTAATTCCTTTTTTAGATATTTTTAATATTTTAATAATCTTTATTTAGTCAAAAATAGTCACATAATTGGTGTTATTCTTCATTTGTGAGGTGTTTGTGGCATGAGCTCATGGTATGGTATAAAAAGCTTATGAAAAGGATTATAGCCAACCTTAGGAGACATGAATAATTCTTCCTAAAATATTCTAAAGAGATATGGCTTACCATAATTAATATTGGTATATATACAAGGTTATTTATGCCTTTTGGGTGTGTGAATGAAGTAAGACAAACAAGTGTGTGTATTAATTTTGAAGACCTTGTGCGTAGGTTGTTGGGGGTCTTGATGACCAATGTTTGTATGAGATAGAGTAGAGAAAAATGTCATTAGACTTAGCATAATTTTATGATTCTATTTATTATTTTTATCATATTTATAATGTCATATTTGAATATAAGTGAAAGAATTGAGGAGTTATTTTCTTGTGTCGAAGAGATAGTTTGGTATTGGTGACTTGTGTGAAGTTAGAGACTTGGAGAAGGGTGTTCTTGTAGGGTTCATCTATCAGATTGAGAATCAATCAATGTTCAAGTTCTATTAATTTTATAAGGTGTTGTGTTGGTGCTCAACATCTTAGGCAAGTTGGTTCTTGTCATATTTAGGGGTTTGTACTTGTGAAGTGGGTGCTTCACTAAAGCATCTTATTTGTAATCCTCATATAGGACTATAGTCCATTGTTTTGCAAAATGGAGAGTGGGTTTTCTCCCTCATGAGGGTTTCCCACATAACTATTTGTGTTATGGTTTCATTCATGTTTATTCTTTGATTCATATATCTTGCATATTTATATTATTGGTTAAGTAGCTTGAAGAGTTGGGAATTGGATTGTAATATTCTTAAGCAACTTATTCACCCCCGCCTCTTAGTGGTGTGTACCTCCATCATATCCCTTATCCCACATGGATAAGGTTTTGAGATGGAAAATATTTAAAACATATGGGCCACATAGTAAATAATGCCTATGTATTTAGAATTTATCTTGAACTTGGGATATGGCAAATCCATTGAAGTCATGGCTTGTTGTGGAATTGATTGGATGTGGATATTTATGAGCATGTTGTGCTTATTTCAAAATCCATAGAATCTGTGGTGAATAGGTTGTCATGTTCTATGTTGGTTTGCTCATGTTTAGGCTTCAATTAGGGATTCATATTAATCCCTAAATGTGGTAACATGAATGTCTCAATTTAGAACCTGATCATGTTGGATTGGATGCATCATGGTGAATATCCATGGTGGCTTAATCCATCATGCTCCACTTGGCATGTCATTGTATTTGGCATTAATGTGGGGTAGTTGGCATGGTGAATTATAGTCACTATGTGACTTTTAAAAATTTAATCATGGAAATAATATAATGGTGTAAATCCATGTGGTGGCTTGAGGACCCACCATGTGGACCATCCCCAATCTGATACTTATCAACGTTCAATTGGATGCTCCATGTCTCTATCAGCGATAGGGTCCCCTTTCATGACAAAAGTGGACTCCACTAGCTACAGTCCCAGTAGCCGGCCTTTTACACCTATTAAAGACCAAATATGAAACCACACAATTTCTTTCACCTTATTCCATGTGCCACATGTCACTACATCATTGGCCCATCTAGTGATCGCTTGACCATCTCATATTTTACCTATTGAGTAGGAACTTTGAGAAGCCATATCTTTTGACCATGACCTCAGTTTTATACAAATGAGATATCATCATAAAGTTTTGAAGATGATCTACACATTGAAACTTATTTGGAAACATTCCATGATGGTCAATTTGTATAGTTTGACTATCTTTGACCAATTTTGATAAAGCTTTGACTTGAAGCTTTGACTAGCTGTACAAGGAGTATATGAGATTCATTTTTTGCATTCAACATACCATTGAAAAGGTCTTAATGGGCCCTACATAATGGTGTAGGTTTATATGTACTTTAGGACATTTTTTGAATTAACCTCTAGATCACACCTCCCGACTAAAAAGGATTTTTATCCTCAAAAAGTTAGTACTGAACCTAATACTCCATGTGAGGATCTTTCCATAACTCTAGCTCTTGGCAACTAGCTTTGAATCTGATGATCCCTTGAATGCCAATCAGTGCTGAAGATACTCTAATGGGTCTTCAAATTCTGAAACTATGAAACAAAATGTTGTATGGCATCTGGATAATCACCATCAACATAATTTTAAAAACATTTCCCTTCTTGGGTCTTTACAAACACTATAAATATATATAATGATTATAAACATTTCCCATACTTGGGTTTTATGCATTTTTAAACAATGCTTATATTTAGGCCTTACAAACATGAATACATATTTGTACATATTGAAACATACAGATTAAAATATACAACCTATCTTTCAGGTTGTTCTTGATGATTCTCATGATGACATCTTCATTTTGCACTACAGTGTTTCTATCTACAAGATACATGAGTATAATAACACTGAAGGCACCATTTTCCTATAATGGTTATTGCTGACGTGCTCACACAAGATATTCTATCCCATCTTTTACAATGTTATACTAATTTTTTTCTTTGAAAATGTTACCTTTCTCAGAGATAAATATAGTTCTCCTATGACAATGCCACTAAAATGAAGTGAAACCACATCAAATTTAGCTTCATCTAAAAATTTGGAGGTAATTACAAACCCTAGTTTACATGTTTTACTTACATGTACATTACTACCATCATCTATCTTATCCAATGAATATGGTTTAAGATGTGGCTTAGTTTTCAAACCTAGAGTTTCTACAACATCTTTAGAAATCAGATTCTTTTGATAGTTTTTATCAAAGATAGCATCTATCTTAGAATTCATAACTATTATTATTTTAAAGAAGTGTTATTTACCTTTCTAAAATGTCAAAATCTGAACTATCAGCTTCTCATTGATTATCATTTCCTTTGTTGATGTTGTTTCTGGTTTTGATTGACAAGACTCTATCTATTGCCTGACTAAAGTTGTAATTATATCCTTTGTCTTAGGTTGTTCTTGAATTTTCCTATCTTATTTAGACAACCTTGTTTTCGTAGTTTTCTTAAGCATCTTTTTAGTACTTTCTTAGGCATAATAAAAAATAAATTTGAGTATTTCATTTTTACATACCCTGATGAGTCATTTAAATCTGCTTCATCCAATGCAGTTGTTCCATCTATCTCTTCATGGTGTTCTAGCTTATATCTTGAGTAATCATTCAACTCAGCTTCTTGGGAAATTTGTCCTTCACTCCCATATCCTAATCCTACATGAAGTGGTCTCTTTACCACTTGGATAGGCTATAAAATTCCTTGACCATTAATTCAAAGGCCTTTTCATTCAAATCCCATTTTAGACAATAGCTTAGAACCTATTCCATTTGTGTGATTTTCAAATGTATCAACACATGGACTTGATAAATGTTTAAGGTAGCACATTTAGTATCCCTAACATTTTAAACATAGCTAGAAGATTTGATTTCATTATTTTCATCCTCAGAATATACATCAAAATATATATTAATAATTAGAGCAATATTTGTTGCCAAACTTTCAACATCATTGTCATTAATAGGACTAGCAAGAGTATATAAATTAGAGGAATAATTATTATAACTAGAATGTACCTTAATTGCCTAACTTTTTTTGAACTAAACCTCATAGGTATGATTGGTCATTAGTTGGATTCATTCTCCTAATGCAATGTCTCTGGCATGCTAGGATGTGAGATAATAATGACCCAAAGTGATCTCCTCAATTTCTCCCAAAAATATGTCAAGAGCTATGCTATCAAAAAATATCCCTCTAATGCCAAAATGTAGGATTCCATAATGGGTCACATGTCCACGTATTATGCCATCAATTCCTATGAATGTCTTAGTGTGAGGTAATAGAAGAGATTTTATCTCCAGACATTGTGTGAGACCTTTAATAATATAACTAGATCTATAACTCTAGTCAAAATAGATCTATACGAACATCACCTTAGTAATAGTAGTGTAGTTTTACCTTTGAGTTTCCTTAGAGTGTAACATAATATTTGACACTTTGGTTGGCAATAGCTATTATATTAGATATTTTGGAGTTATTTGATGGTATACTAATAGTTAGGTTTATTGATTATTGTTGGACATAACTAGTGCTTTGCCTCTCTCCTCGTTCTGCTTCTTGAACCATAACGGAGCTTGAATAGGGTGTAGTATTTAACATCGATCAAAAATAGGACCTCATTGGGCACAATGTCCTCAAGTCTCTACATATTCACACATCCTTTTCTTCTATCGATGTTCTTGTTATATTTCTGCCCGTAGCATATTAATTATTTGTTCAAGATTTTTGATTCACAGCTCCTATCTTTGCTTTGCCACTTGCTAACATTGCTCTTGGGATTATAGGTATTACATTATTGTAGTGATAATAGTATTCAATAATAATTGAATTTGTGCTAGCATTGGGTCTATTGTATTACAATAGCTGAATTTAGCTAAAAAAATAAAACCATAAATTTACCCACAATCTTAGCTCTGATACCAACCTGATCCGTAAACTTTAGCAAAATATGCTTACATATATTGATTTTTTCTTAATATTAATAATTTATGAAATTAATAAACATTTAACTTGAAAATTAATTTTAAACAATTTTTTTTGAAAGTATATAACAAATACACCATTCAAAATGAATAAGATAATTAACACACGCAATTGATTTGGAGTTCAGCACAATGGCCTACGTCTTCGGGTCCTTTATAGGTCGATATTTTAAAAACACATGAAAATAATTACAAAACATATTCAAAATGGAATTTCACCTATTGAAAAGTTGATCCTTGAGAAAAAATACTATAAGTCTCTTCTCAGACTTTTCTCTGATTCTACCTCTAACTCTTTCTGCAAGTCTCCTAAGTCTCTTAACAATAGTTGCTTTTGGCTTTGATTCTGAAACTTTGCTTTGTTTTCAAAAACTGATGATTTGAAATGAACCCCTTTGAAAACTTTATATAGTGTTTTGGGCTACAAAAATTATGGTGGGGAAGCTTATCTTTTAGCCAAATATGACCTAGCTCGATCCCCATGGCTTAGCTTTTGGTGTTTATCCCTTATCCTACATGGATAAGGTTTTTAGGTGGAAAAGATTTAAAACACATGAGCCACATAGTAAATAATGCCTATGTATTTGGAATTTATCTTGAACTTGGGATGTGTAAAATCCATTTAAGTTGTGGCATGTTGTGGTGTTTAGGCTTGGACATGGCTGTTGGTGAGCACATCGTGCTTATTTCAAAATCCTCAAAATCCATGGTGAATAAGCTGGCATGTTTTGTGTTGGTTTTCTCATGCTTGGGCTTTGAATTAGGATTTTTATTAATCCCCAACCATGGTAACATGGATGTGTCAATTTGGAACTTGACTGTGTTGGATTGGATGCACCATGGTGAAATGGACCCATGGTGGCTTAATCCATCGTACTTCACTTGGCATGTTATGGTATTTGGCATTAATGTGGGGTAGTTGGCATGGTGAATTATAGTCACTATGTAAATTTCAAAAAATTTACCATGGAAATAATATAGTGGTGGTAAGTGACATGGTGGCTTAAGGACCCACCACATGGATCATCCCCAATCTGACACTTGTTGATGTTCAATTAGATGCTCCATGGCTCTATCGGTGGTAGGGTCCCCCTTTGTGATAAAAGTGGACTCCACCATAGCCGGCCTTCTAAACCTGTAAAAGACCAACTATGAAACCACACAATTTCTTCCACCTTATGCCACATGTCATATGTTACTACATCATTGGCCCATTTGGTGATCATTTAACCACATCATATTTTGCCTGTTGAGTAGGAACTTCAAGAAGACATATCTTTTGACCATGACCTCAGTTTTCTATGAATGAGATATCATCAAAAATATATCAAGATGATAGACATATTACAACTTATTTCTAAATGTTCTATGATGGTCAATTTTTTGTAGTTTGACTAGCTTTGACCAATTTTGATCAACTTTGACTTAGAACTTTGACTGGCTGCATAAAGAACATATGAAGTTCACTTTTTGCATTCTAAATACTATTGGAAAGGTTTCAATGAGCCCTACGTAATAATGTAGGTTTCTATATACTTCAATACCTTTTCCAAATTGAGCTTTGAATCATCTTTACAACATGAGAGGCATTTGAAAGGTAAGCATATTATTCATTTGAATGTATTTTGATTATATATTATTTGTTTATATTTTGTTTATTTTTCTTAGTCTATTTAGATAATCAATAACTTACCCTTAATCCATTTATAATCCCTTAAATCCTACCTTTAGGCCCCATCACCCATTATTCGTAGATCACAGTGATATCTGCTTTGTGCTAGGACTTTGTGCAATTATCTTTGCCCCTACTCTAGAAGTAGTCACTGAATAATTATAAGCAATACAAGAACAATAATATTCAACTATGGCTTATTGAAATGAATGCTTTGATAACATCTATGCAAAAGATTAATCCATTTCATTTTAGTATCACATATATATTATCATATGTGTTTTTGTAATTTATATTATCGTATTTTCCACTTAATTACTTACAACAGTGGATTGACATCCTCTTAAGGAAGTGTACCACTTCCTAGAACTGATCTTACATCAGGCAGTCCACTTGTCTATCTTATTAATCGATCTTGTCTAAGTTGTCTCTTATGTGTAGGTAATCCTTCCTGGCCAAAAAGGAGTTCCCACTTCACTGAATCAATGGTGTGCAACCTCCATCACAGGTATCCATTTTAAAATCCTATATCATTTTTATTTTTAGTAAGTTTATTTTATTAAGAAAAATGAACAAAAAATCTACTAAAACACCATGAATTTCTTGTTGTAGACACTAGTACATAAGTGCATATGGTATATTTTGGTTAGAAACCTATCCTCCAAGGGAAAGGATCATATATTTTCATCATAGTCATCTAGTATTTAAATCTCATACAACACCAAAAAAATTATAATGGTGCCCTATTTGAAGGCCTCGCTTTTGTGGTGTAAATTTTTTGCACCCTCAATGATGAAGTCTGCAATGTACTTTTAAATATTATAGAAGGCACCCTACATAATTTGTTTCATAATATAGATAATTTTTTTATTGATCTTGGTTCATCTACTAATATACACTATCTTTGTGATTATAATTCATATGTCTACCCTTGATGCATGATAAATAATTTTATATATAAGAAAAGTTATATTTTCCTTCTTTTAGTTCAATAGTCGAGTGATCTTCTCCACCTCAATTGAATTGGTAAGTGCTTGTTTCATGGCCCAAGTCAAGTGGAACTGTTGATACATATAGCTAAGATCATCATCCTTTATCCATAAAAATAGAACTAGTTCTCATTAATGCATGATAATAAGAAGTGCACTAAGTTATCCAGCTTACCAAAATAGGGGAGCTCAAAGAGCTGTAACACTCCCACCTTTTTAATTACTTGTTTAATTGTCATGTCAAATATTTTAATGACATATAAAATATTATTACTTGTTTCCACCATGTAATCATTCATTAGTTCAGTATCATTGTGTCTTCCATTGTGGTTAAATTCTTTGATCTCACATTATGTGACCTATGACTCCCACTCTTCCCCTCATGGTATTGAGGCTAGGTATTGCATCTCAACATACTTTAGCTCCTCTACCACTACCTTCTCCTTTATTTCCTTATCATTGAACTCCTTAATATGCATTGACCATACTCTCAATTCCTCTTCCTCAACTAGGTCCTTACTACTTTTAGATTATGGGGGTGATTGGCATCCTACCACCTTATTTTTATTGCTTGTCATGGGTTTGAAAACCTTCATGCACACCCTTGGGATGTTTATCCTCATAACACCCCTAATATTGGCATGATTTTTATTCTTATATAAATGAGAGGGTATACCTCATCCTAATATTTATATATTTTTAATGGTAGATCATGACCTCTGAATCCTGCAACCACCCCTAGTTTCTTCCTAGCTTGCCTTTTTTACTATGTTATGCTAGTAATAAAAACAAATATCCTAGTTATATATATCTAGTGATTCAAATCTCAAATTATTTGTCTTGGCCTTGAATCACTTTTCTTGGATATATCTTAAAAAGATATTTTTATGGGGTTTCCAATCTCATTAAAAGTAATATATGGGGAAAATGACTTGTGTTTTGGGTTTTGGTTCCACCTACTGACATTTCATTAATGACATGAGTTGTATGTCTCAACCACCATTAGCATAACTTTAACCCACATTTATTTACTTTTTACACATTTTCATTTATTCTAGTTGTTTAATAGACAATAGCATTTACACATGTATGTGACAACTAGCATAGTTACATGATAGTTGGTATAAGTTTGAATTTTGAGTTTAAAATTAATGATGCCATCAATTTTGAATCTCTCTTTGGTTTGAAATTCACATTTATTATGTTTCTTATCTTTATGGGTACTACATTCCATTGCTAACACCTTTCCTTATCCCATAAATATTTTTCATACATTTGGATACTTGTGTTCTTGGGTTTTTTGCTCTACCCCTAGTGTGTTTCCTTACCCCACAACCACCCATGTATCCATATAACAGGTCAATTTCCATAATATGTGTCAATTATTTATTTTATACATTAAGTATATCTACCCCACACTAGATTATGTGCCTGGTACTCTAGTGTAGTAAGTACCTTTATTTTTCCAAGTCTACAATATTTTTGTATTTTATTTTGATAAACAACACCAAAATGTTGGGTTAATAGAAGCTGAAACGAAGCAACATTAAGCCCAAAAATCTCTTTATATATACTATTTTAATTTCCATCGAGGTATGAATAAATTGATAAACTTTTTAGTCTTATGCCCCCTTCAAGTTATCTTGACTATAAAACTTTTGTACAAAGAAATATTTTGATAATAAGGGTAAAACAACACTTACCCAAGAAAGCTAATTGGATAGAGGATGTTTTACATATTATTACAAATCATGATGCATAACTATTGTACCTAATACCTAAACTATACTACACCAACCTAACAAATAATAAATATAAAAAGAAAAAGAAATAATCCTTATTACAACATGGCTCAAGTAACTAAGCATGGTATGGCTTGAGTTAGCTTCCATTGGTGACCATGAATAATTTTTCCATCCAACATGTGTAACTTGCACACATTAGTAACAAAAATATCATGGATAAGGTGGGAACCCAACCATTATATTTGAAGCTTCCCTAGATTCTTTAATTAATTAAAGTCATAGAGTCAAATAGGGGCTCCTTCAACCAATATATTTTATGTGGTGATCATGCCAAACCTTCTATTAGGAATTATCCACTATTTGGCTCCATAGAGTGATAATGCACCATTCATCAAATTATAGGAATTTCTAAAGATGTGCTTTGAGGGACCCTTTGTCTTCTAGTTAACCTATGCACACAATATAGGTCTTGTTCTATTTACCAATGTTATCTTAATCTTCCCCAAATATTAATGTACACCCTTTATCTCCTTATAGTTTCCTGGGAAGAGGTCTTGGAATTCCTAAAGTAATTCCACAATGCAAGCTAATTTTGCATCAAACTAATAATTCCCAATTATGGCCATTTGGGGATCTTCTTCTGATTTAATACTCACTTTGGTCATCTTCAAGGGATATAAATATAATTTATGTCAATCTATTTATGCGTATGTTAATTCTCTATCCCTATAATAATTTTCAACTCATAAATGAATGGGGTCATCCTATGTGCTCCTCATCTACCTTATGCAATTTTTCTACTTCTTGGCCTTGTATCACCAATTTTGAGTCATCCATACTAATTCATAATTATCATAATAATCTCTATTTGTATCAAATTATTTACTAACTTTGGAACTTTTAGGTCCTTTTCACTACACATCATCAAGTTCTTCCAATATAGCTTTATCTTCTAGAATAATGTAATGAATGTATTTTAGGGGTTTGACTATGTCTAAATCAAATGAGAAAAGGTATGCATGGATTTATCCTTTAACACCATCAAATAATTAATTTATCACCACATCTCATTCAAAACATACCACATATGGGACCAAGTCTTCAGGGTTCGGTAGAAAACATAAACCCATAGTTATATTGGGAAACAAGGTGTGCACCTTATCCATTTATCTTCACACAAATGAACATGATTCCATGGATCAGATTCATAATTTTATGTGAGTAGACCTTGGTAAAAATTATTTTTATCAAATATATATCGTATGGCATCCTTAAATTTGGTCTAGGTAGGAATACTTGGCTTATGAGTGGCCTACCAATGCATAATAGTACTCTTGACATTGTATATTGAAACACCCAAATGATCTATCTCCTTGGAAACACATGCCTCAAGGCCATGCACAAATGGGTTAACACTCATGGAGCCATGATATCAAATAAACATAATAAGATTTACCTTACTAATTGAGAACATTCTCTTTACCTCAGATGTGGTTCATGACATCCAAATATTATTTCCATTTATAAAAGGTTTGAAGCTCACATACAAGGCCCTCTATGTATGTAGAAATTTAGGTTTTTATTTCACCATGCCACATTTAATTATTATGACATCATATGATTCATGTAACCATTAGTCACAAGGAACACTCGTGGTGTCAAAAGTGGATTATGCCTTGTCCTAACTTAGGATGCCATCCCCATTTGGTTCTAGATTCTCTAGTCCCTACATTGTGATGTTGTAGATGTTAATTTTATCCTCCAAATTATCAATTTTGACATAGGAAGGCCTTGATCATTTTATATCATAATTATCACATGTTCCTTACAAATATCAAAGTTCATGTAGCACATAATTGAAGTGTAGGTCTATGATGTTGGCATAACACCATGGTTAACCAAGTAATGCCAAGTAGTTTTATACCTCAACAAGCTTAATGATCTCAATGTCCACTCAAAACTTTGCACAAGTTATCTTAATACTACAATTGGGCATAATTTTTATGGGTTGAGATTGGGTTTTGTTTTCCATGAACGAGACATGTGGTGAAGGTCATAACATAGGGATTATTATCTTGTGCTAAGCATCTCTTATGGTGATATTGAATTCAGTGCCCATGTAAAATAGAATGTCACATATAAACCATCCATTAATTTATGCATATATGAGTAACTCCTATTCATACCCTACATTATTAGCTATCCTTACCTCACACCCTTACCACTAGATCTAGCATAGGTACTTCAATGGTATCTTCCCATATATTTGTCTAAAATACTCTTCAACATAAGGATCATCCCCTTATAAAAAAGGAGAGATATTATTTTAGTGAGGTCATTCCCATGCTCACATACTTGGGGTTAGAACTCTTTTCTTTCCCTCTCCTCCAAGTTTTGGGTAAGTTCAAGCTCACCCTAAAAATTATGTATAACATACATGGATTTGTGTAGTATCTCCTTTCAATATGATTCATCTAGATAGGGTGATTTGGAGGGCTTGGGGTGTGTCATCTTATCTTTAGTTTTTATCATCTCAATCTCATTTTATTTTTATCTATGGGAGTTGGTGTGGGTCATGTGGTTATATTACTACAAGTAATCACATGCACTTTGGCACTAGCATTATTCTTTGTTTACACTTTTATAAACCATTGGTCCAAGTTAAGAGTAAGTCTGATCATACGAGTTTCATTCTCAAGACTATCATTATGTTTTACTTTTTCATACAAGTTTTACCCCCATAATAATACACACATTTTGGATAGGTTGGGTAGTCATGTTGATAGTGGTCTAGTGATCTAAACTTATAACAAGTGTGCAATGGAAATATTCCTCCTCTACATCCTCCACTTTAGCCTTTGTACCCTTGTGGTTTCCTATAATCACAATAAGTTTGGTTAGTTGGCCATAGATTGGTCTATTGTGCACTTGATCTCTTGCTTCAAAAATCTCATCAATAACCCTATACTCTTTGGTTTTCCAACTAAAGGTGTCAAAAATATTGAAATAGAGAGAACATTTAGATTGGGTTGTGTGATAAAGGAAATGGCCATTACACAAATTTTGGCCTTCATGAATTTTTTTTAATGATGCAATGAGGACTCTCACACTTTACATTGGTAATTTTTTATTATTATGCCCTTCCACCTTATAATAGGTACACCAAAACCCAACTCAAGATTCTTATGCACTATTGGTCATCAATTTATGTAGAAGAAATGTTATTGAATATATCTGTAACTCTATGAATGGAATGATCCCTTTGTCTATGCTTATAATGGCTTCACCTCATACTACCTCCTTAAGAGCTTATCTATGATCAATGAATGTATTTATTGATAGGGCATGTCAAAAAGGACAAGAAATCCTAAATAAACCACTACACATGTTTCACTAGGTTAATATCAAATGAAAACCTAGATATGAGGGTTTTAAACCTAGTATCATATACACAAATACTTTATGTTAAATCCTAATTGATCTCCTTTAGTGAATCGATGATCTAGTAATCAAACTCAAGGATATAAATGTTTGTATGATAATATGAATGTAAAATCATAGATTATCTATATGTGCCACATGTGTAAAACACCCTCATATTATCTTTTGTATATTCTACTTCATCTTGTATCTCAATTATAAAAGTTGAAAAAGGTTGAAAGATGAAGAGTCTTATCTTGATGCCAAGTTTTATTAAAATCTAAAGATTTAAAGTCTTGTAAAAGTCTATATATATCACTTGATTATAATAAGAAAGAGTTCCATAAATATAATATATCAATATAGAGATTTGGTTATGGTTACATGTACATTTTCTTTGTTTTGTTCCTTGTATGCACAATATTGTGAATAATCATGGATCCCTACCATTCTATTTTTTTAAATGTTTTATTTCTAATTATAATTATTTTTATGCCTATAATGTGTATGAATTCATAGGATAAAATAAATATTGATGTTATGTACGGTCTTGTTTTCCATGACCCACTTGAATTGGTCTATAATTTGTGAGCTTTATCACACAAACTATCCTTGTCTTAGCATGTTCTAATTAAATATAAAGAACCTCTGTTAATAATGATGCAATGAGCATAGATTTATATTGGTGGAAGATATGTTATGATGGTTACCTAGATAGAGGGATGTAAAAATGTAGTTAGACCAAAGGATATGCAATTTTTCTAAGGGAGAGTCAAGGATGATAGGGCCTACTATTAAGGAAATTATACAAGAATATATTAATGGTGATATATATATATATATGGTGTGATTTCCATGGTTTACTATCTAATTAGTTGGCATGGTTGGAATACTACTATTACAACCCTAGAATAATAGAGACCATTATTTAGACTGAAGAGAAGGGTGAACATATGTAGAAATTAAAAATTATTTAGACTTGGGAGATAAATCATTCACTAACTTCTACCATTAATAGGTATATAATGGAGTTTGTAGTATAAGGATATATAACATTTGAGGTAGTAAAGAATCTATTTATAAGTGGAATTAGAGAAATTTTTTTACAATGACTACCTACTTTAGTGAAAATGTTGGTTATAGAAAAGGCCATGGTTCCCATTCCAACCAATATGGAGTAGTCATTTCAATCACTATGGGGATGTGTGTGACCAGAAGGTGAATGATGAGAATTTGAAGAGACAAAGCTTAGATCTTAATCTAAAATGTAAAATTGAGGGAATAAAAGTCATAAGAAGAGTTTGGATTTAGAAATAGAACTATAATAATAAAAAATATGGAATAAATAAAAGGATACTCAAGTAACTACAAGTAGGATTAATAGTAAAGTAAGAAAAGAGAAAGAATAAAAGAATGAAGATAAAACAAAAGGAGATGATGTGTGAGATGAGTAAGAATAATATTAGGGAAAGGAGAATGAAAGAGTGTGAGATGATGAAGAGATGAGCAAGGATAAGAATAGTGTAGAACTAGAATAATTGGTAAATATTTTTAGTTTGTGGTTGTAAGAAAGGGTATTATATGAAGGAAAGGAAGAGAGTCGATACATAGTTACAGAGATATCATATATTTAAGCTACAAGAAAGAATATGTTATAGATAAAGATCGTTCACTTAAAGAGTACACATCCCCCCAACCCAATACCTCATATATTAAAAATATTCAAGGAATAGATTCTGGAGTAGATAGTAGTTGGGAACATTCATTTACAAAACAAGTTCACAAGTGGGGAGCCAAAATTAAGGAGGCATCAATTCACAAGGATTTAGTAGAAGTAGGTTTTTTTGAGAATGAAAAGGAAGTAATAAAATAAACATGATTGGAATATATAAACCCAAAAATAAACATAAAATCAGAATTGATTATTGAACAATAAAATTTAGTAGAGGGAGCGAAAGAATGTTATACTGAAACATTGAAGGCAACAAAATAATTAGGGTCACAACCAGTGATAAGTTCCTAGACATTACCATCAATTTCATAGGCATTATCATTAAGTTCATAAACACCATTGGTTATAGTTTCAAAATATATTCCAATAGTAATTAGGGGTACTAAAAACATGGTAGCCAATGTGGGAGTATTCATAAATCTCACACCTTATGATGGGTCTGTAGATCTTAAATAGTATATGCTCACTTATCAAATGAAATGGTAGGCTAAGGGAATTATTGATGAAGCAGTGATGAAGTGTGAAATGATTGGATCATTGGGTGGTTGGGCCTTAGAGTTTATATACTGAAGAAATATTAACCAAGAAATTCTTAAGGACATAAAAAATTAGCTTATCATATAATTCATGATTAATAAATGCATGAGCCAGATAATCCAAGGCTCAAATGAAATCTAAAAAATGGTAGGAGAGAAAATATGTGAATATAATCACATGTTTTTAGATGTTATTAATAGGGTTGATTTTTATCTAGAGGATAAGGATAAACATGCATGGTTTATAGAAGGGATATGAATGAGAATCTAGTTTTCAGTAGCTCAAACCTAGTTTGACACAAAGGTAGATGCCAGAGCTAAAATGATTTACATAGAATAGATTGAAGACTATGGGGAAGATCTAATATCAATCTCTAAGATTAAAAATACCATACAAGATTTTATGAAAAAAATGAAATAATATAATGAAGTAGTTAAACCTAAGTTAGACATATGTTGTATAGAGTGTGGTAAGAAGGGGAATCATAAGAATGATTACCCAAAAATTGAAATAAAGTTCTATGAAATATGCAGATTCGTCAGACATGCAATGTCCTAGTGTCACCTTATACAGTAGTATGTGAATCAATTATAAAATTTGTATTATAAATTATACAAATCTCCAACTCATTATGAGAAACATTTTAGAGATTTACAAGAACCAAAGGAAGATATCATGAAGAATGTATTCAAAGTTGTTACAAATCATGTGTGTATAGTGAAATAAAGGATTCCAAGCCCATAGGCTGATATGAATGGTGCAACCCAGATATGTCCATAGTGGATTCCAAATTCACCATAATACCAAACTCAAGGTCTAGCTGGAAGGAAACCTCCTTTTCCAAATTAGACACCATCATCACCAAACTACCAATATTTAGGTATTTTAAATACTATGATTCCCCAACCATTTTAGTCAATTTGAACTCTACCATCTCCATAAAAACCTTATGGGGAATATGATGACTCACAACAATAGAAAATATGGAGTGCACCATAGAATTTGGGAGGATTTGGGGTGCAACAAATACATGGATGGGGTTTCTAAGGTAACATAGGAGGTTACAGGGGAGGATACTAGGGCTATTATGAGGGAGGTTAAGGAAATAATGGGTATAAGCCACCAATACAATGTTACTTTTATGGGGATTCTAATCATGTATAGAGGAATTATCCATTGAACCCACACATGAAATCCTATTGTGCTTATTATAGAGTGTCAAAAAAACATGATATAGAGTATTACCTAGCTTTAGAGAAGTAGAGGAAAGAAAAGGTAGTGCAAAATATCAATATGGTCAATTTGCAGCTAAAAGAGGATGCATTTATACAAGCTATTATAAGTAACTAGCATAGATAACAAGGATTACCTCCTTTAGATATGCCATAATACTATGGGATATAAAAGGTTAGAATAGGTACGTACCCTGATCCAAGTACTAAAAAGGGTTAGTGTATGAGGCTACACAAGTTTTGAGAATATACAACACTAAGAACCCACATAGGGAGATGTTGCATCCATTAACAATTATATGTATATAAAAATTATGTGAATAATGAGACAAGGATCTATTACTAATTTAACATACCTGATGAAGTTGTTAATCGCATTATGAAATGAGGATATTTCTCAAAATATCATGAACCTATTACTTAATCCATTAGAATGTGCATAGAAAGGACAAAAGTAAATAGATAAGTTGGTTTGGTATATAAATACCAAGAAGCCCTAGGATTTAGATGTTAGGATGGATATTGAGATTATATATTATGAATACCCAATACCATTTTCAACTTTGAAAACATGATGAATATGATACCAAGGTCAACTTGGGAAGCCATTGGGTGACTCATACTTAGTTACAACCCTGTGACTCTCAGTTTGGTAGACTATGGGGGAGTTAAACCTATTGACCACCTAGAAGATGTAGAGATCAAGGTCATAGAGCTCAATCTACATGGTAATTTTGAAGTTATTGACATGAAAATGGTATAGATTTCACTACCTTGTGTTGATTGGAAATAAATGGACTTATGATGGTCAGGTTACTATCAACACAAGGCATAATCCATTGGAATTTGATCAAAGTGATAAAATAAAAGTGATCCAACTAAATAAGGTATAGAAACCTTATGTTTTTCCTAAGGAACTTGATTTTCCTTATGTTTATCAAGGAAATAGCTGGATGAAGATGAATATTGAGGATAACTGAAAGGTTCTACATATCACTGAATGCAAATTCCTTTATATAAAACCCAAATAGTAGTTATAATCTCTATTGATTGAGTAGTTAAATTTTAAATTTTCACTAACTCAACAACTGATTCTTTAGTTTCAGATAAAATACTATCAATCTATGTCTATGAAATCTCCCACTCATTCTAAAGTAGAATTTTTGTACCAAGCAGACACCAATGATAAGGATTACATTGAGCTAACTAAAGAAGGTATCTTTCTTTAGTAAGTAGATTCTTCTATGAGTATAGACTCAAATATGAACATGTTGAACTAGGTAAAAGGGGATCATGAAGCGTGACCCATGCACATGGTATTTACTAGTGAGTGATAATTATCACATTACTTTATAATAGAAGACATAAATCACTTTATCTTGTGACTAAAAATGCATGTGCTTAGAATTGAGTATAGGGTCAATGCACTAAAGGGAAATATTTTGAATTTGTGGGCAATCCATAGGGATGATCAAATTCAATGGGATGAGGTTTATAAACTGGTGATAATCAGGTTTCAACTACCAAAAATAATTAGAATCAATTAGCGATTCTTTAGGGAGGGTGAATGCCCTGAGATACATATATATAGGTGTGTCAAAGTATGGATTATGGAAGGTGTGGTTGTGAAATATTAGGTTCACATTTTTAGGTATAATCTAATTCATCTTCTAATGGCTTGGTACATGCATCAAGAACACATGAGGGAAACAAAGTATTGGGCATAGGTACAGAGTGATTTCATATAGATATTTGTGTTTGAGGATGAAAATACCCTAGTAGAGAGCATATTATAAAAGATAAAGCAACTTCATTTCCATGGGAAGATAAAAGATATAAGCAATGTGAGTGAATCTTGTTCACAAAAATAGGTAGCATGTGATCTAAATACAAATTCACTGAATTACAAGGCTACCAAAATGAAGGAAAAAATTATAGTACAACCATGTCATAGAATTATAGATGAAGAATAAGCTACATAATAATTGGACAATGATGAAAACATGGAATTGATTGGATTATTTGAAATAGAAAGACCCATTGAACTGTTAAAGGATCCTATCAAAGATTTCATAGAATAAGAAAAACTATGCAATATCAAAATTCTATAATAGGAATTGTAGAAACTCCTTTTCAACCACTTCCATGTCTAAATGGACTTTAGACCAATTTCTAGAAAATAATGTACAATTATGCCTAAAAATTAATAAACATCAAAAAATTCATCTACACATTAAACATAAATTCCCATAATTGTATTAGGGCATCCCTATTTGAGGTATTAACCTATACAAAATGATAACCTTTGACAAATTCATCCCTAGTTAGCTTGTGACCAAGTAAACTAATATTTTCAACCTAATTATTTAAATGAACAAAAGACTAAGCAAAATTAATTAACCAAGCAAATCAAATTAAATGCTTAAGTGGAAAATCCATGTTAAATTAGTGAATATGTAATTTATAAAAAGGACTTTTCAATAAAATATGAGGTCATGATGATGTCATCATCCTCAAAGTCAAGAATTGTAAAATATCAACATAAATGACATAAAAATTAGAAATGTTGAGCCATGCCTTCATAAATGCATAATTAAATCCATCATTAACATTTGGACTCCCAATGTTAATCCTATCCTAAACATACATGAGTTAGAGTTAGTTGAAAACCTATAAATACAAGTGCCATGACCATTCTGAAAAGTGTTATTATGTGCAAACAAATAATGCCAAATTGT
This sequence comes from Torreya grandis, assembly GCA_037957365.1. Lineage (NCBI taxonomy): Eukaryota > Viridiplantae > Streptophyta > Pinopsida > Cupressales > Taxaceae > Torreya > Torreya grandis. The sequence continues at coordinate 302,639 of JARHVA010001832.1, forward strand.
TGTTAGAAATATTCATTACCAACACAAGCAAAAATCCAATTGCCAAGGTGATAAGGGGAGGTGTTGTCATAAAGCATTAGCATTGTCAAAGACCACTTGTTCACAATACTTAACACAAGCCTTCTCTCACGTCGATTGTAAGATGGATTCACTCTAGAAAAGTAAATGGTGTTATTGTATTTCTTTAGTATATTTATTTGTTTTGTTGTCATTGCTCATCCTAGTAATTAGGCTTAGAATGTTTGTTGTCATTGATTATTTTGGTTTTATCCACTAACAAGATAAATTAACATTGTCTTCGTAATCCTATGTTACATAATGGCATGCCTGGTGGGACATGTACCCCACATTCATCCTAGGAGCATCTTGGGACCCTTCAAAATCAATAAAATCTCATTAATGACCTTATTTTTAGATTTTTTTCCTAAAAATGGAGTGTTTTTTATTTATCTATGTATCGGTGACTTCATCCCTAATAATGGTAAAATCATCTGTGTTATTCTACTAATTGATGAAATTGTCTATGTTCTCTTTATTTCTTCACAAGTTTTGCCCATTAGTGACATTATTCATTATTTTGATGAATTTGTCTTGTATTTCAACAAAAAATTTAGAACTTTTAATGAATTTTTCTATGTCAGACATAGTCCATTTCCTAAGTTTCATTGAAAATGATCATAATAACTTCCTAGCTATGTTATCTTGTTATTTGGCAAAAATGTTTTGCATTTTAGTGAAAATGTTATATATTTTAAACAAAAACATTACAGGGTTAATTTTATCCCCAATAGCAAGTTTGTTTTATTTTTAGTGAAATTATCACTCTATTTAGCAAATTTGTCATAATAGTAGTGAAATTATCTCTAATAATCAGTGAAATTGTCCTTGTAATTAGCAAAATTATCTTTGTCTAGTTTTTGGTTTGTTGTTTATTTTTTATACAGGTTCCTAAAATTGAGAAATTGATTTATGTAATGAAAAAAATGTTATGTATTAAGGCTAAGAATAAAATGAATCTTAATTTTAATCTCTTTTTGGCTGAAAAACCACTTGTGTTAAACTTCTAATCTATTTGTGATTGCAGGACCTTGGTCAAATAATGGTGTTTTGAGAAAAACACTTCAATTCTATCTCAGATTCAAAATTTGCTGTTTTAAAAACATTGTTCATATTTACATTTACTATTTAAAATATTGGTAATTTTTTTTAATTCCAAGTTCATTTTGCAAGGCCTTCACACATTTCAATTCTGGTGTTTAAAAATAAATTTGGTTTTCACACTTTCAATTCTACATTTCCATTTTTAACTTTGTTTAAAGATAAGTCATGTGTATGCTCTCTCTTATTTAGGGTGAATCATAAATTCAAAAAAATTTGTTGTTCATTGTAGCCCAAAGAAACATTGTGTATACTCTCTCCTTGTTCCTAAAAATTTGGATGACTTAGAAATGACCACTTTATTCTTTTATTTTTGTTTGGTTTAGCAACAAAAGAGTTCATTTCCTCCTCACAAGTTATTTAGGGGTGTGTTGATCTAGGGTTTCACCTCCCAAAATCATACTAATCCCACTTATTTGGTGGGGTATACAAATTAAGCATGTATTTTGATTGGACAGTGGCTGAGCGGTTAGCCTAACAAGTTAAAAGGATCCCTGAATCATGCAATAGTTTGGACATCACACTCTAATGAGTAAGTGACAGTTAGAGTGGTTGTAAAAGGTACTAGACCCTTTCATAACAATTTATATGGTTTTAATCCAAGTGATAAATATATTATTACAACCAAGTGTTTTTAGGCACTTTTTAACCATTTAGAAAATCCAATTCAAAAATTTTAGAATAATTGACCCCACTTGTCGTGGATTATCCTACTAATGCTGAGTTATTTTTGTGCTCTAATTTCCATGCCATATACAAGTTATTGAGATATATAGGAGGGATAATCACTCTAATTTCACCCACTCTTTATTTATTGGATCAACAAATTAATTCCTCTTAAGAACTAGTATATCAACAAAATTTTGGTGAATACTATGCAAACCTTGTGTTAGTTATTAATGATATGAACATATGTTTATATGCATATTATTTTGTGTAATTGAGTCCAAAAACCATTCATGAAAATAAATAAGTCCAAAACCAAAACACTTAATATGCAAACCATTCACATTCAAAAGTGTTACGCTGCCCAAATTTGGTGAGACCATTTACCTTAAACTGAAGATTTGAATAAGACATTTGGTACTTAATTTCTAAAAGACATCATTACATTACCAATTTTAGTCTATACCATTACTCATTTGAAAAGTCTAAGTTGTTCAAACCAAGTTTGAAATCCATACTTCAAAGTTTAAACCTAAAGATGATTTATTTACACTTGAGTCTTGCCTACAACTTGGGCTTGAGTTGTTCACCTCTTTATGTTGAGATTGTGTAACATAGATTGATTTTAAGTTTAGTTTAAGACCTTTGCCTTGACTGAGTTCCCTTTTGGATTGAGATCATGTTTTACCTTGTTTCTAAATTCTACATAGACCAAGTGTGCCTTTTATTTCAAATTTGGATCCTTAAACCTAAGATTAGTTCAAAATTCATGTGCCTAGACCAAGTTTATTTCTAAAAAGCTTCATATTCCAAGATCAATTTCATGTTCCTAGTTTTTTTTTCAATTTCTCATGCCGAGATCAAGTTTTTTTCAAGACCTAGTTAGAAGTTTCATGTGCCAATACCAAGATTTCATATGCCTAGACCTCATTTGTTTCCAAGATCTACTTAGAATTTGGCATGCCTAGACCAAGTTTGTGCCAAGGTCAAGTTATTACACCTAGACCGAGTTTATTTTCAAGACATAGTTAGAAGTTTCACATTCTAAGACCAACATTTCATGTGCCTATACCACATTTGTTTCTAAGACCTAGTTATAATTCTGCATGCCTAGACCAATTTTGTGATAAGATCAAGTTCTCATTCCTAGACCAAGTATGTTTTCAAGACCTAGTTAAATTTTTATGTGCCAAAACTAGTTTCATGTACCTAGACCAAGTTTATGCCAAGACCTAGTTTGCATATGCTTAGATTAAGTTTATTTACAAGACCAAGTTTTATTTCTAATTTCATGTGCCTATACCTATACCTTAGTATGCTTTCCATATAGTTGAAATCTCACGTGCCAAGTTCCAAGATTTAACATTTATTAGACTATTTTCTAAGACCAAATCTAAGTTTCCCTTTTGTTGATTATTTTTTCCAAATACCTAGAGTGTTAGTGATAATATAAACCAAGTTATGATTATTATTTTTGAATGAGAGATCATTTTAAGCTAAGTTTTGAAAGTTTGAAATGCTAGACCAACCATTATCAAAGGAAAGTAATGCGGACTTAACCATGCCTCAATATACATGTAGAGTAACTATGTATAATCTAGATTATGATAACATTGTTACAAGTGACCCATTTGATAATGATCCCTATAGTGATAATGTAGTATATGATATAGAGTTGTATCCCACATATGTGTCTCTTAACATAGGGTAAGTAAAAGACTAATTCTAACAGTACCTCAAAAACTCACCTCCTTATTTGGGGCAAGAACAATACCCATTTTCACAATACCATACCAACATGTCACCTAGTATGGAAATGGTTTAATAATAAAAACCATATTTTGTGAACACACCATCTAGTGCTAGATATGATCCATACTTGTTTGATCCTCATTTTTTATAACATAAAGATGAGATTATCATTAGAGAAGTCAAATTAAATGCTAAATTCCCATTAGATTTTACACAAAAATGTCCACCTTGCCTAGTTAGGGCACATAGTCACACACCTCTCATCCAAACATTTGAGCATGCCTCTACTAGTCAAAATTAATAATTTGTACCAATGCATAACCAAGAGCTTATTACAGGTGTTAAGGGAAAAGGTCAATTTGATGACCAATTTGCACAAGTGAAACAAGCCTACCAAACCTAACTTGACCTAGTAAGAAATTTTAATTCCATGACTATTCAAAACATATCACATATTGAGTTAGCTCCATCAATTATGCTACAAATTAGTTTGGTGGGCTCTTATAATGCACATACAGATCTATTTGTTTAAACCACACCACTTTTAGTCTTGTTTAATGTTTCTTTAAATAATGAATAATCAATAGTGTCTTTAGAAATTCCTTTCTAAACTATATCATATAACACATTGGTGTTACCTAATCCATACCAAGTATAGTCTAATGAACCAAAAAACACCCCACCCAAAAATTCCTAATAGATCCCCACTTCAATTACATCGATATGATCATAACAATAGGGGGAAGATACATCTATCTTGAAATATGTAACTATTCCTCCATGACCATCTACTTCCCCAAACGTACATCAAGGAATGAGTAATCAACCACTATTGAATACCTCATTACAGCAGGTGTGATTTATTATTTTTGGGAATAATGGAGTTTTATTCCTATTTAATAAATAAGTCTGAGTAGGGTAAATTAGTAAATAATATTATTGATTATATCTATCAATTTTTTAAATTAGATTATGATTTGACCTTTCTAAAAATAGTAAGAGAGCAAGGATAAATGTAACTTAGCTTATTCTAGACTATTTCGACTAAGACATGGTCTAGAAAATTGCATGTAGGATTGGGACACTATCACAAATAGGTTCCTAAACTTTGTTTTCTAATTGGATAGGATCACCAGAATTAGACACCCTGGGCTTTGGCACTAAGTCTTCTCCCAACATTATTGTCTTTAGGATCTGATCTTTTTGGGTTTTGTTTGCCTACTTAGTGTGAGCCTATGTACCAAATTTTAAGTCTTCACTATTGATAGAGCTCCTTGTAGAGATGATTCTTTATGTACTTGTCTTTTATATATAATTGAATGAACTTTGGCAAATAGGGAAAAGGGGTTAGTTTTTATAAGATGCACTAGACGTGCTTCACACCCCGTGTGTGGGCACGCTACCTACATACCAATACTCTAAGGAGGGATCAATCCATATATAATTCTCCCTTTAAGAGTGCTTGGTGAAATAGTGAATGAAATGCAAGAAATGCTAAAATTAGGTATGCTTGAGATAGATAGGGACTATTATGAAGACTTGATTTAGCTTGAAAGTGTATAAGCTAGTTGTATGTAGAGAATAGGGAATATTGCTTGAGTGGTCTTGCTTGTATTCTTGATTTCTTATTTGATATTTTCCAACCCGTTCCAAATGATCTTTGAATGGGATTTTATAGGGATCTATTGGTCATGGGTTAGATGAAACCAAACTAGGTCGACATAATGGACAAGAGGAATCAAGGGAAAATGGTAACTTGGGCTCAAAATGTGATTAGGTAAGAGCATTAAAAAGGGGACACCCTAGGCTCCAACACTACTATCCAACTTTAGCACTATTATCTTGGGTATATGAGACTTGAGTGGATGGATTGGTCATGAAGAGAGGGTCCTAGCTCAACTGGGGTCAAGTCCAAAAGCCCACAAATGATTGGGAATTAGTGAAAATAAGCCTAAGAAGGTTTAGAGAGAAATCAAGAGGGACCTAAGGGTTGGGTGTCTTTATCCATGCGCAAGTTACCAATTTTTACATTTTATATGACTACAAGGTGGTAGAAAAAATTCCACCTCAAAAGGTTCAGAAAAACACACCACTACAATAAGTAGTCAATCAACCACCTCAAATGTTGTCTAATCAATAGTGTCTTGTGGCTAATCAACAATAAATGCCAAATCAACAAAAAATGCCAAACCAATAATAAATGTCTAGCCAAAAATAAGTGCCAAGCTAAAAAAATGCCAAACCAACAATAAATACCTAACCAACAACAAGTTTTCAACCAAAAACAAGTGCCTAATGTCTAGTGAATATCTATTAGGCAAAATTACCTCAAACCTAAAAAATACCTTATCTACAACCCATGCCTAACATGCATCAATTTCTATAGTATGCCTTCATCCAACATGTATCTCATATATAATAGGGTATGAATAACCATTTGACAATTCCTTTCCAAACACATCACACATAGTTCACTCCCCAATACCAAATACCTCATTTTAGGCCATAGTTCCCTCTAAATCAAAGCCACACTACCAATTCTAACTTCAATGTTTACCAATAACAAATACCACATCAACAATATAACCCTAACCAACAAATGTATATTCCTTATTAGGTGACCAACCAAATGAAAATTCCTTAGTCTTTGTGATGTCCCTTACTTAGGGGCTCTCTTATCTGCACAAAAAGCTCTGATACCACTATGATGTCCTCTTCAAATAGGGAATATATAAACTCATAAAGCTCTGATCACAGATACAAACTGCAGAGTAGATTCAAGTATGCATAAACAAATTACAGATCTTATCATTCATTCAGATGATTACAAAAGATGTCCTGCTAAACTATTACAATTGCAGTCCTTCCTTATGCATATAAAAATGAAATACAGTCTTAAAAACTCTGGCTTAGCAAAACTGGAAGTGAAAATTGGATTCTGGAAGGTCTCAGCCTTTCTGTGTCGACACACAGACGCCGTCGTCAGTCGATATATCACCGACGTTGGTGACTGTCGGTCGGATTTCTGTCAGCATCGGTCCTAAGTCGATCGATGTCGGTTACTGAAAGCTCTCTGCCTGCCGAGGTTGGTACCTGCGCTGATCTGTACGGACCTGTACGGATTTAGTACGGCCACCACCCTGTCTGTTCTTAACCCCTGATTGCTGAACACACTGATCTGAAGATATACTATTCTAATACAGAATATTTCTATCTGTATAATTTATTGAATCAAAACTAATAAAATAAATACCTGTAATACTGTGATAACTTCTGAGTGAAGTTATCTCTCAACCCTGGGATTCTGTGATAACTTCTGGATGAAGCTATCTCTCAGATCTGTATCTCTGTGATAACTTCTGGATGAAGCTATCTCTCAATTTGGTAATAAATCAGCTGATATCTCACAGCCTCTAAATCACACACAATGAAGAGGGAACGTTCTCCACTGCAATGGAATCCTGGAACCCTTGGCTCAGTCTTCACAGAAGAATTTCTTCAATTTTCAATAATCAATAATCTATGCATAATCCTCAATGGCCTCCATGAGAAACCCTTATACCCTCCAAAAAGATATGCTTGCCCTAATTAGGGTTTCTTAAATTAGAATTAGGGTTTCTAATTAAAATTAGGCTAAATAATTAATATTTGATTAAATCAATAAAATATTAATATCTCCCTCAATACATGTCGGATCCACGAACCGATCGAAGCTAGTGAATCAGGGAGTGATTCCGCACATAACCATGCCACAATAAAGGTGCTCCGCTGCATATCAAAAATCCCTAAAAAGTAGGAGCTCAGGCCAAATGTGTCTGAAATACCCTGAATGAAAATCAAATGAAGAAATCCTATGAATCAAATATTGCAACACAAAAAACTCTGAACAAGATATAACTTCTGTTGAATAAATTCAGAATGATCACAATAATATAGTCTCTTAATAACAAATTACAGATTGTATCACTTGTCCTTCTAAACTATTACAATTGCAGTCCTTTCACATGCATATAAATATGGAATACAGTCTTAAAAACCCTGGCTTATCAAAACTGGAAGTGAAAATTGAATTCTGGAAGGTCTCAGCCCTTCTGTGTCGACACACAGTCACCGTCGTCGGTCGATATCTCACCGACGTCGGTCTCTGTCGGTCATTTCTGCCGATGTCGGTCTTCAGTCGACCGATGTCGATCACTGTAACCCTCCGTCTGCCGAGGTCGGTTCCTAAGCGGATCAGTACGGACCTGTACGGACTTTGTACGGCCGCCAATTAAGCACAACTTCCCTGTTTTCAACCCCTGATCTGAAATATACGTTTCTAGCACAGAAGATCTCTAGCTGTATAATTTATTGAATCAAAACAAGAATAAAAGAATACCTGGAATATCTGTGATAACTTTTGTGTGAAGTTATCTCTCAAACCTGAAATTCTGTGATAACTTCTGGATGAAGCTATCTCACACTTTGGCAATAGATCAGCTGATATTCCACAACCTCTTAATTGCACACACTGAAGAGGGAATGTTATCCAATGCAAATGGAATCCTTGAACCCTAGGCTCAGTCTTCACAGAAGAAATTCTCAAAATCAATATCAATAATCAATAGCATAATCCTCAATGGCCTCCATGAGAAACCCTTATACCCTCCAAAAAGATATGCTTGCCCTAATTAGGGTTTCTTAAATTAGAATTAGGGTTTCTAATTAAAATTAGGCTAAATAATTAATATTTGATTAAATCAATCAAATATTAATATCTCCTTCAATACATGTCAGATCCACGAACTGATCGAAGCTAGTGAATCAGGGAGTGATTCCGCACATAACCATGCCACAATAAAGGTGCTCCGCTGCATATCAAATATCCCTAAAAAGTAGGAGCTCAAGCCAAATGTGTCTGAAATACCCTGAATGAAAATCAAATGAAAAAATCCTGTGAATCAAATATAGCAACACAAAAAACTCTGAACAAGATATAACTTCTGTTGAATAAATTCAGAATGATCACAATAATATAGTCTCTTAATAACAAATTACAGATTGTATCACTTGTCCTTCTAAACTATTACAATTGCAGTCCTTTCACATGCATATAAATATGGAATACAGTCTTAAAAACCCTGGCTTATCAAAACTGGAAGTGAAAATTGAATTCTGGAAGGTCTCAGCCCTTCTGTGTCGACACACAGTCACCGTCGTCGGTCGATATCTCGCCGACGTCGGTCTCTGTCAGTCATTTCTGCCGACGTCGGTCTTCAGTCGACCGATGTCGATCACTGTAACCCTCCGTCTGTCGAGGTCGGTTCCTGAGCGGATCAGTACGGACCTGTACGGACTTTGTACGGCTGCCAATTAAGCACAACTTCCCTGTTTTCAACCCCTGATCTGAAATATACGTTTCTAGCACAGAAGATCTCTAGCTGTATAATTTATTGAATCAAAACAAGAATAAAAGAATACCTGGAATATCTGTGATAACTTCTGTGTGAAGTTATCTCTCAAACCTAAAATTCTGTGATAACTTCTGGATGAAGCTATCTCACACTTTGGCAATAGATTAGCTGATATTCCACAGCCTCTTAATTGCACACACTGAAGAGGGAACGTTATCCAATGCAAATGGAATCCTTGAACCCTAGGCTCAGTCTTCACAGAAGAAATTCTCAAAATCAATATCAATAATCAATAGCATAATCCTCAATGGCCTCCATGAGAAACCCTTATACCCTCCAAAAAGATATGCTTGCCCTAATTAGGGTTTCTTAAATTAGAATTAGGGTTTCTAATTAAAATTAGGCTAAATAATTAATATTTGATTAAATCAATCAAATATTAATATCTCCCTCAATACATGTCAGATTCACGAACCGATCGAAGCTAGTGAATCAAGGAGTGATTCTGCACATAACCATGCCACAATAAAGGTGCTCCGCTGCATATCAAATATCCCTAAAAAGTAGGAGCTCAGGCCAAATGTGTCTGAAATACCCTGAATGAAAATCAAATGAAGAAATCCTATGAATCAAAGTCGATCCAAGCTCCATTATGACCCTCTATCCATCCTATTAGCCTACGAAGGTCGTATAATAGGCTAATCATCAAGACTGTCAATGTCCATGAAAAAGGGGACATGACAGTCTTCTATTCCTCCATTGTACCCTATTCAAGGTAATCCACTTTGGATGGCCAAACCCCAACCAAAACTATCCATACCATCCACATTCCTATCTCAAGAACTGTAATAGGTGAATGATGTAATTTCAGTCCTTCAAATAGGGAAGCAGGTAAAGAAGCTTAAATTCAATGAAATATGCTCATATCCTTTCAACATGGATTATCTTTAAATACCATTCCCTCTAGGTTTTGAGCTACCAAAGTTTAACAAATATAAAGACAAAGCTAATCCAAAGGAACATTTGAATGAATTATATGTTAATTTAGAATTGGTGGCCTTTAGTGATATCTATTTGCTTCTTATTTTTCCTCACAGTCTAGCTAGACATGCTTTAGAGTGGATACTCCAACTTCTGAAGAAATTTGTACCTAACTTTGATGGCCTCTCAAAGAAATTTTTGCAACACTTCTCTTATAATATCGAGCAAGATATTACTATGGTAGATTTAGGATAGTCTCAATAAAGACTAGGTGAGATCTTGAGTTATTTATAATGATGGAAGGCACTTGCTATCCATTTCACACATAATCTACTAGACAAATAATTAACCACAGTGTTTACCTATAATTTAAAAAGTGATATATCCTATCATTTGGATCTTCAGTGTGTATACCTTTGAGGAGATTATTAGTAAAGGCCTTTAAATTTAGAAATCCATTATCAATAAATGGGTAGTCAAGTTGTACACTCCTAACCAAAACCAAAGCTAGAACCAATATCAAGGCCAAAACCATAATTAGAGCCCAATTTAAATGTAAGATCATGTACCATCCTAAACTAATAATTCTAAGAAACCCAAGGTTTAAAAATACAAAAATAATGTTGTGGGTAATGTAATTACTAAATGATACCATGTTAAGATGGTGCAAACACTATCTAATCAACCATATTCACATATGTATCCTATTCCACAATAGGCACTCCCACCTCCTCTATTGAAAATGCCTCAACCAAGAAGAGGACCACCTATAAAGAAAATTTTTAGTAACCTAGGAGAGTCCATTGAATCAATGTTTTGAAAATTAGTTATTTCCAATCCAATTATTTATCCCATTGTAAAACCATTCCCTAAGGGTGTTCCTTTCCCAAACTTGTATAAAGAGAAAGAGTATTGTGCCTATCACCAAGTCAAAGGACATTCCATACACTGGTGTGTGTAATTAAGGCACCTCATTGAACATATGCTATAAAATGGAGAAACAAAGTCAGATAACATGGCTCCTAATTTTAATCAAAACTTGGTCATTTATCAAAACCCTTTTCCATAAATAATGCCAATAATCATAATCCACAACAACATCAACAATAACATAAGCCACCACCATAGCAACAACAATAGCAATAAAAATAATAGTAACAATAATGATGATAACCATAATCATAGAATGGTAGGAACCAAGGTTGGAATTATAACCAAGGGGCTTATCATGTTGTTGCAGATGACTAAAAAAAGGTTGTAGGACATATTATGGGCAGTCATATATCCATCATTACCATTAACCCTAAACCAACATCCAATCACCAATAACTAATATGAAATAATGCCCAACTACCTATTTATGTCAGTAATCCTTTTTTGGTCTATGTGGGTAGCTAAGTTGACCAGTACCCAAGATTTACCATCCCATGCCCTTCTCTCCCTCCTTCTAATTATAGTGGTCCATTACCTAATATCAATTACACAATCATGAGTCAAAAAATTAAAGTAACCATTCTAGGTCCACAAACTTACTCTACTAATGAGCCTATCCAAACACCCATGCCAATCATAAATAACCCAATTACCCATGCCAAATAGAAAAAATATGATATTATGGACCAATTACAAAACATGCCCTCACAAATATTTATTTTATATTTGTTATGTAGCTCAACTATCCACAAATACATCCTTACCAAACTTATAATCTAATCCCAAGTGCCAAATTACATTATGTTGGATAAATTCCAAGCCTTGGTAGGACACTTAACTCCTAGCCAAAAACTTACCTTCAACCAAAGTGACATGTGATCCTTTATCCCTCTCCATAATAACATGTTATATATTAAAGTTGTCATAGCTAGGCATAAGGTTAAACATGTCCTCATAGACAATGGATCAGGACTCAACCTTGTATATCTAAGATTAGTCAAGAATATTGGATACACAATAGTTGATATTCATCCAGATACCATTACCAACAAGGCCTATGATAATGAATAAAGGGATTCATAATGAATAATTTGATTACTAGTTGTTATTGGGCCTTTAACCCATAACACACTTTGCCATGTTCTAGACCTAGATTTGTCATATAACTTATTGTTGGGATGGTTGTGGATACATGAAATTTTATAAATACCTTCCACATTACACTAATGTATCAAGTTCCCCATTATAGAATAGAGGTTACTATTTCTAAAAACTTACAGCCATATTAGTCTTGCAAGAATTTAGAAGTTGAATATAAAAGCTATAATTACCACTTCAGCCTAGACCCTACACCAAAGAAGGACAAGGATTTACTTTTTGAATTGATAGATTATAATTATATTGAACCAAATAGCCTTGCCTCCACTTCATCTAAACCCCCTCCTAAGATATCTAATCATTTTACCATCTCTAAAAAATGTCCAAGAGAGTATCTCATACATAATGCATTCCACATAGACAATCTTTCATAGGCCCATAAATCCTATGAAATACCCAAAGCCAAGATTATTTGAATGGAAGGGTAATAAAAAGGAAATTGTAATACCCAAGAGCCTATTATTTTCACACCATCCACTAGCAAAAAATAAGACCCACTTGATGAAGATGAATTTTGGATTTATAATGATGATCTAGCTGATTGTTACCATAACAAAAAGTATCCCATCCCTAACTGGATTAGGGATAATCAAGCTTATGAACATAGAGGCCTGGGGGAAAATTAACAGGGCACTTTTGAGCCCATGTCCATGAATAAACACAAAGGAACTTATGATATTGGATTTAAATTTCTTGTGGGTGACCCAACATATCTTATCCATGTTCCTACACCAAACACCAGTGACGATGATGTTGGCTATAATGCAGAGTTTGATTAAAGTGTATATGAGGACTTAGCCAATACCAACTTATTTAACCCCTATGATGTATGTACCATTACATGTTTCATTAATTCTTCTTTATTTTACTTCATCACCTTCAACTCATCGATTATGACCAATAAGAATCCACAATATCACTTGATGAGTTTAAAAATAATGAGAATATTTATGACTTTTTGGGCCTAAGATACCATATTTTATAGAGCAGGTGAACTTCCTCAACCAAAAATAAAAACACAAATAAACATTGAGATCCCCAAGTGAACAAATCTTTGAGGTGCTTTTAAACTAGGGAAATAGCAAAAAAAATGCAAATCTCTTAGCGAAAACCTATTTTAGGTACCATTAAATGAGGATGTTCACCTTTCCTTGAATTAATATTAGGATACCACCAATACCATAATCATATTTGGATCAGAGATTAGTGTAAAAGAATAATATGCTTTTGAACAAATTGTCTAAGAATGTCCAAAAGTGTTTCTTACATGGACCTTTCCACCATTTGGTCATTCTAATTCATCTTGTTTGGGTGAACTTGATGAGTCAATCTAAATAAATGAATTTGATATTTATAACCATTTTAGTTCTCTATCAATTCTCCTTGAAGATGGTTCTACACTCTTTGTGGAGTACACTTTTGAGGTCAATATTAGAACACTAGATGATCCAAAGTGGATAAAACTAGGTGCATCTCTCATTAAGGAGGAACATGAAGTGCTTACTACTCTCCTTATGGAGTTCATTGATATTTTTTCATGGGCCCATTTTGATGTTTTAATATTGGATCCTTCTTTGGTTGTACATTATTTTGTAGTACATCCTGATCCCAAGCCAATTAAACAAAATTTGAGGAAAATACATCCTTGTATTGCCATATTAGTCAAGAAATAACAAGAAAAACTCCTAGAGGCAGGATGCATTCATATGATTGACTATTCTGAATGGATCTTAAATATTATGCCAGTTATCAAGAAGTTGGAAAGTATCAGCTTATGTACTGATTTCAAAGACATCAACAAGGCCTACCCAAAAGATGATTTTCCTCTGCCAAATATTGATATGATTATGGATTCCATGACTGGATATGAGATGCTTCCACTCATGTATTATTTTTTAGGATGTAATCATATCAATATTGTGATAGAAGACCAACAAAAGACAATGATCACCACTCATTGGGGAATGTTTTGTTATTAGGTAGTGCATTTCTACCTTAATAATGCCACTGCCACATACCAATGTGTAATGACTATCATTATTCATGATATGATGCATGATATTATTGTGGATTATGTTGATGACATATTAGGTAAATCTAATACTAGAGGATTATATACAAAGGTGTTACATAGAATATTTGAATGCCTCTATGAGTATAAAGTAAGGCTTAAACCTAAAAAGTGTGTCTGTGATATCACTTTAAGAAAATTTCTAGGCTTCATTATCTCTCAAAGGGGCATAGAAGTTTATCCAGCCAAGGTTAAGGCCATTACTGAGATACCACATTAATCTACTTTGAAGCAGCTTCATAATTTGTAAGGAAAGATATAGTCCATCCTGTGCTTCATTTCTCAACTGGCTAACAAATTCCATCCATTTACCCATTTAATAAATAAGGACACCACATTTTAATGGAATACCAATTGATATAAGGCCTTTGACCACTTACAATAATACTTAGCCAATATTCCTATTCTATTACTACCTATGCCAAAAAATCCATTACTACTCTACTTCTTTACAATTGAAAATGCCCTAGGGGCACTTTTGGCCTAGCATGATGAGCAGGGAAAAGAACATGCTGTATACTACCTAAGCCCTACATTGGTTTCATATGAACATAATTATATACCAATATAGAAATATTGTTTATCCATTGTATTTTAAACTTAAAAGTTGCATCATTACATGCTTAATAATAAGACCATTGTCATATCTAAAGTATATCCGCTCAAGTATCTACTTTCAAAAATAGCTTTACAGGATCACATGGCTAAATGGATCATGATTCTAAGTAAGTTTGAGATTGAGTATGTGAATCATAAGGCCATTAAGGTATAGGTACTTATAGACTCACTTGTTGAAGCTCCACTTTTTGACACTCATCCACTCAACATTGGGTTTCCATATGAGTCCATCATGACCATAGTAGAAGCATCCCATGAAGAGAAGCACTAAAAAAATTATTTTGATAGTTCCTTCACATCTCATGGATCGAGAGCAAGACTGATGTTTATCACACCTTAAGGGGATCTCATTCCCAAGTCCTTTCACATCATATTTCCTTATACCAATAACATGGATGAATATGAAACACTCATCATAGGTTTTTGTCTAGTGTTACAGTGGAATATTCAACATCTACTAGTTTATGGAGATTCATATATTATCATCAATCAAGTCACAGGCCAATTCTAGACCAAGTATGAGAAGCCTGTTATGTATAAAGACATGGTGTAAATACTCAAACAACAAATTACTCATCTTCAATTTGTGTAGATACCTTAGTCCAATAATAGAATGACAGATGACATGGCCATAATTGGCTTTATGATCCAAATTAAAAACAAAGCCATAGATTATCAGTTCCTTATTGAAAATATTTTATCACTATCCCATGAACCTTTGACCATCGAGATGATTTATGATATTATTTTTCCCATTTCTACTTGGTATGCCAAACTATATGATTAGCTTCATGACCAAATCATTCCACCTAACCTATCTCAAAAAAATAGAAAACTTCATCCACCAAGCCTCTTGTTATACATTACTTGGACCTAAACTATCATCGAAGCTTTTATGGAGCTCTACTTCATTGTTTAACCTCAAAATAATGTGGATTAACATTGAAGGAAGTTCATGAAGGGGTTTTTGGGGACCACACCTATAGGTCCATTCTTTCCAAAAAGTTATCATGTATTGGTTATTATTGGCCAAACATGGAATCCTATGTCGTTACATATGTTAAAAGGTATATACAATGTCAAAAGCATGCCAATTTGATACATGCTATAGCTCAAACTCTTAAACCACTGACCATGCCATGGCCATTTTTAACATGGGGACTCAATCTCATAGGAAAGGTTAACCCTACCTTCTCACATGGCCATAAACATATCCTTACCACCATAAAATACTCTACTAATTAGGTGGAAGACATTCCCCTAACTTATGTGATAGGAAAATAGATAATCAAATTCATTTTCAATCACCTTATTTACCACTATGGTATCCCTTCTGACATTATATATGATAATGGTAGTTCATTCAAGAATAAGGATGTAAAATCCTTTTGTGCCAAAAATAATATTACCCAACATTTTTCCACCCCATATTACCCTCAAGGCTACACCCAAGTAGAGGCATCTAACAAAACAATTATACATATCCTCAAAAAGATCATCAATGATGGTAGCTATGATTGGTACCTACATTTTTTTTGTGCCCTATAGGCTTATTGAACTAATTTCTTCCCTCTAACAGGAACCATACCCCATTCCCTACTTTATGGTATCGAGGTCATTCTTCCTATCAATGTCGAGTTAACTTCTCTATGAATTTGAATGAAGCATATCATTGATGATGAGGATTACAGAGTAGTTATCTTTCAAGAGATGGAATTAATGGATGAAAAATTCATGATAGCCTTGAATATCCTTCAAGTATACCAAAATTTATTACATAGTCAATATAATAGGCATGTTTGGCACAAAGAATTTGAATTTGGTGATCTTGTACTTAACAAAAACTAGAAAAAAAATAATGTCAAGAATAATAAAAAGGGTAAGTTTAATCCTAACTAGTTAGGGTCCTATATCATTACCATTAACAATGGTTTAGAGGCATACAGGTTGGATAGGCTATAAGGAGATTACCTTGATGAACCAATGAACATAATCCACGTCAAGTGTTTTTTCACTTGAGTGACCTAATTTATTATCTATATGTATCATTTACTTTCTGTTGTGACTATCCCTTTGATATTATACCATCCCATATACCTTTTCCCACCATACCTTTCCTATTTTCCTTAGGCTTTAATCTCCCTCCTTTTGACCTTGGTTCTGATCCATTGGTAATTTAGACAACATTAGTGGTTGGGTTCATATGTAGTTTCAACAATCAATTCATACTTGGGGACTATCTTGTTCATTATTCAAAGCAATTATTTCTTCAAGCATTATGACAGTGGGTTTGAAAATTTCATCCTTCCCTTTTTCTAGTTCTATACCATTATATCTTACCATAATTTAATACTTGTGTCATTTTCCTATTCAAAATCTTGATGATACTTAGTTGGGTTCCTCATAATAGGGTGAACTATAGTGTCTTAAGGTCCATTTGGACTATGTAGGTAGTTCTAAATATTTTTTGAGGTCGGCTCAACCACCCTTATTTCTATGCTCTTGTAATTTAATGATTGATGTAAGCCATGCTCTCACCATTTTATGAGCAATTTAAGAATCACTCTCACCATTTTATGAGTTAACCCATTATATATCTCATAATCCTCCATTGATTTAAGATATATAAAAACCCCCAAAACATGGAAATATACAATAAAAATCCTAAACAAGCCTCAAACATTAAGTTGGTTATCTTGTATACATGTTATTTAGGACATGCATCTCCTAGTCCATAGGTATAATTGAAGATTTCACATGGTTGACATCATGACCATTTCTATTTGCCTATTTCATTTAATGATAGTGTTCCCTCCCATTTCTAGGAGAACTAAATTGGCTTGAGATTCACATGGACTATGTAGGCAACTCTTGGATATATGGGGTATCTCAGGTTAGCTTGGCCAGTACCATTAATCGAACTCATTTGTTAGTTTCATGGACCATTATTTATACCCCATTTGTTTCAAAAACACTGTCACCATTTTGCAAGCTCATTTTTTTTCTAAGTCTTAAACATATTATACCCTATGAATTATCCCCTTATTTCATTTATGAACACTCACCTTTTGTCTTTTAGTGTGGTTTTAACCTAAACCACTCTTGTATTTTTATGAGTTCTTGTGCTTGATGTTCTCACAATTATGAGCACCAACCCGTTTTGTTTCACTCTCTCCTATTTGGTGAGATCATTCCAATTTTCCTCTCTAATCAATCTCTTTTACTTGTCATCAATTTTCTTCTCTTCACAATTCTTGAGAGAACTACATTCAACACAAAGTCCATGTTGGAACTCATGTCCATAAGACTATGTAGGCAACATCTATTCACCTAGTGCATTTGGAATAAACTCAACCACCCCTTCCTTATTCTTTTATTCCCCCTTCATGTGATGTCATACATGTGTCATTATTCCTTATAGCCTAGGGGAAATTTTTTTTCAATCATAACACTTATATTACATGTACACGAATGGTGTCAGTAAGTAGTTAGTTCATTACTTTTCTACTTTCTTTTTATTTTAGAGTAGTTTGTTTATTTGCATGTTCCTTAGATTAATTTATTTATTATTTTATGTTTATTTGTTTTGAGTGTTGTGTGTCTAAGGATAGTTAGTTTACACTTGAATCTTATTTACTACTTGGGCTTGAATTTTTTACCTTTTGAATTTAGATTGTGTTTTTGTGCCTCCCTTATCCTCAGTTTCCATAGGTTTATTACATTATGTTTACACTTAAGTCCTAATTTTTTATATCTTGTACTTAAGTTATGAGTATTTGTTTTCACTCCTACACTTAATTTATCACATTATCATCACCCTTGGGATTTTATTGATCATATCTCACACCTAAGTTGATTATATTTGCATTTAAATTATGTTTTTCAAAGTGTAGGAAATATATTGTTATTATGGTTCCTTTATAACCATGATGCATAATGTCACATGCTACAATAAATATCATGACAAATGATCTTTTGAGTAATGGTGCTAGTGATATTTCTTCTTATTCCCAATAAACATACCCAAACACCACCTAAACACATAGTAACTAAATAAAAAATGAATATTAATCACTTATACTTAGGATGTGCATCTCTTTAATAGCAATTACCCCATATTCATACCATCCCATGTGCCAGCTCATTGTTAATTCATGTTCCAGATTCATTACATGAGCTCCCTTTGAAAATTTTCCATAATGGGGCAAATTATTTGGATTGATCATTGATCACAACTACCCTATTGGGGCAAAATTGATTGTATCATTCTAAAATCTACCCTACTTGGGAAAACTCACTATGCCAAGGATTAAAACCACCTTGTTAGGGAAAATCCTTATTCAGACCATTATACTATGTCATTTTTTTCTTTTTGAGGACATTTTTGATGATATTATTTATTGCTTGCCATCTCAAGTGGGACTCTAAGGCTCATCAACTACCCTTTGGGGTATCAATATGTGAATTTTGGCTTGTAATAATATACAGTTGTCAACATACTACTTTTAAAACATTAAAATTTTCAACATAATGACCTTTTCATTATTTGAGAATATGTTAATGTCCCTATGTCTTACAACACCTACTCAAATAGGGTAAAAATATTGACATTACTTTTTAGATACTTTCATGTCTAAATTAACTTTAGATTGATTTCTAGTAAATAAATCACAATTAAGCATAGAAATCACTAAACATCCCAATTTCACCTACACAAGACTTAAATGCCCAGAATTATGTTAGGGCATCCCTATCTAGGGTATTAACCTATACACAATGATAAAATTTTATGAAATAATCCCTAGTAAACTTATGAGCAAGAAAACTAACATTTTCAACTAATTAAGTAGATCACTTGACCTAATTCTTGAAATGACCTAAAGACTAAGCAAAATTAATTAACCAAACAACTCAAATTAAATGCTTATGTGGAAAATCCATGTTGAATTAGTGAATATATAATTTTTAAAAACATGTTTTCAAAACAATATGATGTCATGATGATGTCATGATCCTCAAATTCAATAATGGAAAAATATCAACATAAATGCCATACAAATTAGAAATGTTGAGCCATGACTCTATAAATGCATAATTAAAGCCATAATTAATTTTATTTGAAATCCCAATCTTAACCCCAGCCTAACCACATATGAGTTATATTTAGGTGAAAACCTATAAGTACAAGTGTCATGACCATTCTTAAGAGACATTTTGTGTGAAAATAAATAATGCCAAATTATTTATAGAAAGCTTCATTGCCAAAACAAGTCAAAAGCCAATTTACAAGGTGATAAGGGGAGGTGCTACCCATAAATCATTGGAATCATCAATGACCACTTCTTCACAATACCAAACATAATCTTACTCATGTTGATTACAATATGGAGTCACTCTAGGAAGGTAAACGGTGTTTTATCTTTCATTAGTAGATTTATTTGTTTTGTTGTCATTCCTCATCCTTGTAATTAGGCTTAGAATGCTATATGTCATTGATTGTTTTGGTTTTATTCACTAACAAGATATATTAACATTGTATTTTAATCATACATTACGAGAAGGACAAAATTCTACAAGATTCATTCCTAGAGGAAGAAAGGAAGATTTAACAAGGTCTACTAAGGAAGTATGAGGGAAATATTGGAACCAAAAAAGTTCCCAAATTGGTGTACATAGGAAATTACTGGACCCATGAAAACATCTCTAAATCTATGTAACTCCTATATGATTATGAATATGTCTTTCCTGCATATTTATCATAGGTTTGGGGGATTGACCCATCATTAGGAGGGATACAAATAAAAATTAACTAATATGCAAGGCCTATCAAGAAAAGGCCCCTTATAAGTTAAACCCCAACATGAAAGTTAAGTTCAATATTCTTTGGATAGGATTCAATAAGTAGGAATAATCTATCTGGTGGAGAAAGTAGATTGGGTGAGCCCTATGGTATTCAAACATACTAATTCATGGGAAATCAGATTATATGGTGACTATCATATTCTGAATGATCCCTATGTAAATGATCCATTTCCTATTCCCTTCACTAAAGAAGTGTTGGAGTTAGTCATAGGACATGAGGTGTATTCTTTTATGGATATATTGAGTGGGTATCATCATATACCTATCAAAAAAGGAGAGGAACTATAAACACTCTAAAATGTTTCCCCTGATGCCCATTTATTTTATGTGTTTATAATTTTGGAACACCTAGAGAATATTGCCAATTTTCTAGAATAGGGAGTCTTTCCTGTACACTATTATAAGAGACACAATAATTAATTCATTACTTGAACTTTTCCCTATCGTATTGTAAATAGGTTCCTTTATCATATTGGGAAAGATGAAATGCTACACAGAGTTACACTAGAGCACAAACAACCCCAATTACTAGAAGAAGCACATAAAGGGGTTAGATGAGGTCATTTTATAGGGGAAGCCACTATAAGAAAACTTTTACAAAGTGGTATTTGGTGGCCAAATTTGTTTTGAGATGCATATAGAGTATCTCATCACTTTGATGTCTACTAGAGGATGGGAAAACCAAATTAGAGGGATGAAATTCCCTTACAACCATTACTTGCATAATAACCCTTGAATAATGAGGCATCATCAATTTTGTAAGCCCCATCAATCCACCTAGAAAATGTATCCATGCAAGGTACATTATTACTATGAATGATTACTTTATGAAGTGGGTTGAAGTTGATACATTGCCAAGTTATAGTTCTAAAGATGCTACAAAAGTTATTTATGAAAACATTATCACAAGGTTTGGTTTCCCTATTAAATTGGTGAGTGATAGGGGAACACATTTCTTTAATAATACCATCAAACCACTTAGTAAATAATTTATGATTTTGCATCATGAAAATACAACCTACCATCCTCAAGTGAATGGGTAAACTAAAGCTTCTAATAAGGTACTAGGAAAAATGCTTACTAAAATATATGATGTAAAAAGGGATGACTGGGAGGATCACATTCCTATGATCCTATGAGCTTATAGAAACATTAAAAGTATGTGACATGATTCATGCCATTTTAGCTAGTGTATGGGTTAGAAGTAGTAATGTCAATGGATTATCTAGTGTTGACTCTATGAATTACTTTCATAATGTGACTAGGGGATAAAGAATCTTTGACCAATCGATTAATGGACTTACCTAGAATGGAAAAATGGAAATATAGAGCATATTATATGTAGGAAGTACACAAGAAGAGTCAAAAATATTAGCATGATAAAAATCTAAGAAAATAATTTCAAGTGGAATAGATAATATTATTATATGAATGTCAGTTCAGAGCATTTTTAGGGAAATTGAACATCAAATGCAAAGGGCCATGTATTATTTATTAGTTATCACAGTAAGGAACTATTTTTCTAGGGTGAGTGAAAGGCTATAGGATTAAGCCATACCACTAGTAAATCTCTATTTTATCTCTATCAAAAAATGAGTGGGTGATTAGTATCACCATATAGTTATGTTTCTTTTTTTTCCTGCAATATTTTGATTTGGTGTGTTTATTTTTTGTATGTTGTGTCTGTAGGTTAGAGTGTGATCCCTTAATGTCACAAACTAGTGAAACTAAAAAAAAGGTTACATATATCATATCCTAAAAATTAGTTATTGATGCATGAACACCTCATAAAAAAGGTGAAGGTATGCATCAAAAGTTAAGTTTTATAAAGGCAATAATAATGTTAACTAGTATAGATAATGACAATTAAACTATTAATGGTGAACTAAGTGAAAAGATCAATTGATATCCCCAAAAGAGATTATGGGTCACAATAAGGGCATGGATAATCAAGTACAGAAAGGGAAAGATATGGTGGCATGTCACATACATTCATTCAATAGTCATAAAGCAACTAGATAGCTAAGAAAGATTCCCACATCATCTAAAATAATTTTTGATATTCAAAGTGAGTAAATGCAATATTTGCCAATAGATAGGTAAATTCAATACAAGAAAATGTCAAAGGGTATGCAAAAAACATATAAAATCAAGCCAAAGATAAATAAATTGGATCATCCTATACTTTTCCATACATTCTTCTAAATTTCCAATGATCTTTCAATTAATTGATAACCACAAGTAAAATGACTATATTGGCACCATCAAAATAAGCATATTTACATAGTGAGCATGACCATCATGGATCTATCCTAGATAATCAATTATATTTCATTCATATAAAAGGAAGACATGGGAATTAGTCTTGTTTTAAGACAAACCAAGTTCTAGGATCTAGATGCCTTCAAATTCATCAAAGCCATCGAATAAAAAATATTAATTATAGACACCATACAAGGAACCCAACCTATAGCTCTCAAAAATCCATATAGATTCCATGGAACAAATGTAGACTAGCTGATTCAATTCCCTACATCAATTTAGCTAGATGAAATCATGCATATATTGTTGGGTTACTACAATGATGGTAAGATATAATTATCATAGGATGTCACCATCATTATCAACACTGAAGTGATGGCTAGGGCAACCAGGTTGCTAGCAAGAGGGAATCCCATCACACCATATAAGTTAAAGGCTCCTATAATTTTGAAAGAGGTTAGAGATACATATGAGTGAGGTTCAAGGGGCATGTCATTTAAAGCCATCTAGGATGAGCAAGTGATAATTTTGATAGAGTGTATCATGCACTGATTTTGATAAATAATTAAGGATGAAAAAAAGTTACTAAATGTATTATAGACATTTAATTATGAATGATTCATTTACAGGAAGAATTCAATTGGCCAAAAAAAATTCGTAGAGTTAATCACAAACATTGAGAAATTATTGACGTCTGCACACCAAACATTCTAGTATCAATATTTGATACTTTTATTTTGTTTCACGCAGTGGAAATCACCAGAAGGGGAGGTTCATCCTGACACTTACTACTAGTCTACAATTTAATTCTAGAATCTCATCTAGACCAAAGAAAGTTGGTATTTCACACACTGTGCCAAGTTTAACCAATGGTGGATGTAAAACCTAGAGATGATAGACTCACGCTTGAGAATCCCACAAGATGTAATCTAATATTTGGTATAATATGTAGTAGTAACCAAGTTATAAAAAGGGACTTTCATTAGGATCCATGAACTACCCAAGTCACCTTTTCCTCCTCTTCCATATTTACTTGATATGTAAACAACATAGACTGAAGTAATGAAATAGAAAGCTCTTACAATAAAAAGAGCAACACTATTGTAAATAGTAATACCAAGTGTACTAGTTTTGACTTCACAACTGATGAAGGATGGTTCATCAAATCCATAGAAAGGAAAGAGAAAAACCCCAGTAGAAATACATTCTCCACCCACACAAAGGAGAAAAACACAAAGCACTTAGACCTATATGGATGACCCAGAGGTACCAAAGATTGTGGTTAGCTATGATTTACCGATGATGGGGACAAATGAACAAATAAATTATCAAATCATGCATGAAGACATGGTTGGATATTTGTCTGAAATAAAAGAAGAAGAAAATCTTCTAGAAAGTAGTATGCAGGGGAAAAGTGTGAAATTAGGTACCTTTAAACTTATGGGTTTATCTTCTGATCTATAATTCATCAATTATAGTTGATATAATGAGGCAAGAAGCGAAGTACATAAAGATCACAACTAAATTTTTTGAGGTTAATCAACCTACTAGTCCCTCTTGGTCAGACCCATTGGAACCATAGCTAGAAATTTCCCCTAAAGCCCTAATCTATCATAAAAGAATGTAATATAATCCATGGAATATCTCATATCATCACATAGTAAACATGGGATTTTACAACTAAAGAAGTGTAGCCTATGCAAGTTACATTATAAAAAAAACCAATGCAAGAGGTACAACACTCTTTTATAGAGACACCATAGCTAGCCAAGTGAAAATTGGTTACCCTTGGGAACAATAAGGCATATATTTACAAGTACATTATGTAGGAAATAATAATTCTATCATCATAAGAAGAATAAATCATAGACACTCAGGAGCTAATAATAAACCAACCAACTACATAAGAAAAACAAGATGTGCATGAGGAACCACAAAGGGCTACAGAATTAAGACTATTTACGGAGTAAAAGAGACAAAATAAATAATATTATCAATGCCAAGAAGAAGAAGAAAGGAAAAAGTAGGAAAATCAAGAAAAATGGCAAGTTGGAGAAGTTGAGGCCAAGTAATAGGTTGACAATATAGAGTATCTATGCAATAAAGTTGTGGAGGATGAAAAATATAGAAAGAGGTTGAGGACGTATCCCAAAAGGTTGAGGTATAGTCAATGCAAAATAATAAAGAAGAAGATGATAAGAAAAAGAAAGAGGAGGAGGTCACAGTTGATAAAAATAAGGAAGAGGATGAATAAAAGAAGAAAGTAGAAGAGGAGGAACAAAATAAGAAAGAGTTGAAGATGAAACATAGAAGAATAAAGATACTGCTAAAGGGGAAGAGAAAAGGAATAAATCACAAGAAGAAGAGGCTATTGAGAAAAAGGGATAGGATGAAGCTATGGGGAAGTATAAAGATGAAGAAACAACAGAGCAATAGATAAAAGAAGAGTAAGCAAAAACCACCAAATAAAGGAAAGAAAAATAAGAACAAGAAAAAGTGGAGAAGGAGAAGAAGGCCATAAGAGAACAAGAGGCTACTACAAAACAACAATCAAAATAGGCCAAATGCAATAAAAATTAGGAAGTTGATAAGAATGAAGTGAAACAAAAAGGAAAAGAGAAAGACAAAGAGTAAGAAAAATAAATCATAGAGTAACAAGTAGAAATAAAGATAGAGGCTCAAGGTGATCTTCAATGTTTAGCACTAATGGTAGGAGTTTGGCTCTAGGATGTTCCAATTGTGTCAGTAAGGCACTTAAAATTTCCCTTCCTAGTTGTACTAATTCTAAGAACAATTGTGATGACATCAACATTAGTTTTGACTAGGGTTATAGCTACATAGGAATCATATTTGGATGTTTATAGATTAACACTATCAAATTAATTGGAGGGAGCAATAATGTTTTAGTAGTCTATTATGCATAAGGCTACATAACTTGAATAACAGGTAGACCAAGCCAAATCTTACAACATAGAGATCTAAAACTAACTACAAGAGGCCAATAAGACAATCATAGATAAATATTAAATTTACTTGCTCAAGTCATTAGTGACCAAGTTATGTTAGATCAGTCCAGGTTAATAACTCTCCTTATTCAACTCACTCAAGAGTTGTGGGAAGCACAAAAAGTATTATAACTTTGATCTCAGGGGCAAGCTATTAAATTTGAGACAAACTATTATGGAGATACTAGATTAATATCATAATCATGTGAATACCATTATGATGCAAGTGGATCACATCACCAAAGACCTACTTGACTAGAAATAATAATTGGACATAGCATGGAGTAATACCAATGTGGATTTTATCGAGGCAACCACTACCAAAGCAATAATGACAAGTCACATGGATAATAAAGACCAAATGGATGTTACACTCCATGCAGTATAAAGGCAAGTGACATTTCCAAGGAGTGAAAAATGACAAATCCTCCCTAATCATCATGGAACAAGATGATTCAGGTCTTAAATAATGCCTTCATAGTAATTTAGATGTAGTGATACACTAAAAACTTAGAGTCACTAAGTCAAGATCTATAAACAAGGGTTTAAAATGCTAAATCCTACCTGATCATCATGGATGATAATAACATCCAATAATTGATGGACATTCAAACTCAACTTCATACATTGATACGACTGGTCTAAGAGTACATACTAGATTGGAATGCATATAAGATAGATATCTCTCCTTTGGACAATTAAATTTTACCAATCACCAATAATCTAGCATTCATTCTTTTGACCAAATTATAATTAAAGATCACACAACACAAATTTGTGTAGAGTTAAAAGATAATTTCATTAATAACTTCACCCATGCCTCCTCCAGATCACACAATGCAAAGTTGTGCAGAGTTAGAAGATAATTTCATCAACAACTTCACCCATACCTCCTCCATCTTCCAAGCAGTTGTTGTATAGTACCAAAATTTTGAAGTATGTTTCTCACATTTTGATATGGTATGGTTCAGCATGACAAGTAGGTCCAAGTCAGTTGAAAACCTATAAAGGGTGACCACCTGGTTAGCCCAATCTATTGAAAACCTATAAAAGGTGGTAGACTGGTATGCTACTTAGTTAAAAACCTGTAAGGGTGGCTAAGTATTAGACAATGGGTAAAAACTATAAATGGTGCCTCAGTCAATTATTATGACTCATGTTGAATCTAACCTATTTTAGACAAATCCTATAGGTGTAACAAGTATATAGTCTTTTACGAAATTGTCTTAGGATAAGACAATTTTAAGTTTGGGAAAGTGTTGATAGGAGAATATGATTTTAAGATCATAGATTATCTATATGTGCCACATGTGTGAAACACACTCATATTATATTTTTTATATTCTACTTTGTCTTGTATCTCAATTATGGAAGTTGAAAAATGTTAAAAGATGAAGAGTCTTCTCTTGATGCCAAGTTTGATTATAAGTTGAATATTCAAAAGCTTTTAAAATTCTATATATATATATCACTTGATTGTAAGAGTAAGGAGTTCCATAAGAATTAGATATCAATATAGATATTAGTTATGGTTACCTATATATTTTCTTTATTTTATTCCTTGTATGCATAGTCTTGTGAATAATCATGGCTCCCTTCCATTCTATTTGATTCAAATTTTATATTTATAACTATAATTCCTATTATGCCTATAACATGTATGAATTCATAGGATAAAATGAATATTGATTTTTTATTTGGTCTTGTTTCTCATGACCCACTTGAATTGGTCTATGATTTATGAGCTTTATCACACAAGCTATCCTCATCTTAACACATTCTAATGAAATATAAAGAACCTATGATAAAAATAAAACCCTTTCAATAATATTTACTTCAAAATATTATAGTCCATAATGGCCTATTTTAGATCAAGATTTCAATACTAGGTATGAGTGTGATCCAATAGAGTCATGTAAAACTGACTTCCCTGGTGCTCTGATAACACGATTCCTTTTACACACTAAATGAGTTCACATTTTTAATGTGTTATATAACATTTTATAATTCATGATATTTAGGCAAAATCAAAGTCATTTCATAAAATATCTAGGGAGAAGATACATATACATTCGATGATTTTTTATTGGTGTGTTTCATAAATGTGCACCTAAACTCTAGCTTCTTATAGGGGTGCTTCCCATTCCTCATCCTAGTGGTTCAAATCCACCAATTCCCATAATAGGTTTTACTATGGATCTTCCTCCCACTTGAATGGATTATTTTCATGCCACTAGTCCTCTAGGTCCTACCATTTTGACTTGTTTTATAATAGTTGTCTAAGGGGCTAGACGCCCTCCTACATGTGGCATATTATACATCATTGGAGATGAGGGTTCTATAGGTTATGTGACCACTAGCTTGAATTTTTGATAAATAATTATCTATTATAACACACTTATTTCCCCTTCCTACACTATAAACTCTTTATTTCCTAAGAGATGGACATTATCTTGGTTAATTTATTTTAGTTGTGAGTAAAGTACATGAGCATGCACTTTAGGTAAGTTGAAAATTGGAATATCCTTGGTGGTCTCTCCTCATATGTCTTCTACTTCCTTGGTAAGTTTAGTTTCTATTTTAGAGCTCATTCTAACTCACTAGTACACATTTATTCATCAATGGAGTTTATATCCTATGCATGAGATTCTTCTTCATTCCATTCACATTATGCATGGGTCCTCACAACAACTCCTAAGTTGGACTCTTCCCTTTTACTAAGGTCCTTTTCAACCATAACATTCCACTAAATTTCATCATACATGTGCCTTTGTAGCTCATGATTGTATGGTCCCTCCATGTTTAATACTTTCTCCCTTGATATCTTATAAAAAATATTCCCTTTTCACCTCCTACCTTCTGCACTACTCATGCATGTAATAACTTAGCTAGCCATTTGTAAGTTATTTATTCCACTATCTATCATCAAATTCTTGATCTCCAATGGCTTTTGATTTAGATATGAACCTCTAGGTTCATGAAAAAACTATTGTTTGACCTCCTCTAGACAATAATATATGGATATATAAAAATCCAAGATGTACCTATTCAATACCCCATGACACCAGACATCAACAACTTTGGTCAAAACCAGGTCTAGATTTCTTAGTTATTTCACATTTTATTCTATCCAAGAGTATTTTCATCTAGAGTTTCTACTCTTCTTTATCATATTTGTTGTAAACCATGTGTAAAAATGTGTTTATTTTTCATATAACAACACCTCATAAAGTGTATTATACATATTTTCTTCCATATATTCATTTCGCTCTTGATTTCCATAAATGGAATGGTTCATCACATATTTTTCCTCCACTTATTGTAACCAACACTCAATATTTTCCATTAAGATCTAGTACATCATCCCTATTCATCATTGCATAAATAAAATTTAACTAGTCCTGATATCAAAACAAAAATGTTGGTCAGAATTTGGTCATGAGCATACTAGTCCTATGCCACACATGCATTCTTAAACACTATCTTACCATATTAGTGATAAATTTCATGTAGCATATATATGAACAAAGATACAGGAGATCTAGATGTGTATTTAAAAAGCAAAGATACAGATCAATGAAATGGATCAATGACAACATATATGTGGGAACCTCCAATGGAGGTGAAAAAACTAGAGTTGACATTCATTAATGAGAAACACCCTAATACATAAATCCTCTTCTTATCACTCCTCTAATAAGCCTTCATAAAATTCTTTGTATAATATTTACCACATGAAAATATAAATAATATTCTTCACAAAGTTTGTATCAATATGATATTAACAAGGGTAAAATGTCTTTATATATTGAGGTGTGGAGGCAGACTGTTATAACCAATGGATCTAATCTCTCCCCGAGGAACCCTAACAGTAGAATATATTTAATTTATTTACACAATATTACCTTGTTTTAATAAATTAAATATATTTATTTTATTTATTAACCACTAAATAATGTTAAGGTTAAATATCACCACTTAAACGTTATTTGTTCTAACACTCCCCCTTAATGCTAAATGTACATACATGTTATAATCATATTAATAAAGGAATTATACTTCATGAATAAACTATAATGATTTTAAGAGGCATGTAAAAATTGAAGGATTTAAAAACCTTCATCATACAAAAAAACACCTTTTGAAACAAAATGAACTATAATCTATAAACTACTAAAAGTAAGTTTAGGCTAGCATGATCATGAGACTATATCTCATACTTTATCATGAATAATCAACCAAGCATTGTTAGAGCCTTTTATAATAGAAGGACATCCGGTATAATATATGTTTTTAAATATTGGGATTAAAAAGTAAAACATCCACATAAAGTTTACAAAAATCATATAATGTGATATATTACAATGCTTTATAATGAGAAGAAGTATAGACAAGAAAAAGAAAACACATGGAATTTAAGAAGTGGCATTGTCATGCACACTCTCCCTCAATGGAAACCTTGATAGGTCCAACATTGAAAAAAAATTCAAAATTTATAGCACCAAGTGGTTTTATGAATATATCTACTACTTAATCATCCATAAGATAAAACTGCATATTAATATCATCATTAAGGATTTTCTCTATGATAAAATGTACATTAACTTCAATATGTTTATTTCTTTAGTGATAGACTAGATTTTTTTCTAGATCTATATAATTTTTATTATCACAATGAAGGGTGGTACTATAAAAAACATACAAATGAATTAGTTCTAATAACCTTCATAACCACATGGCTTATTTAGTGGCTTCCATAGAATTTATCTACTCCACTTTAGTAGAATAGATATAGATAGGGAGTTGAATTTTATTTTTTTAAGTGATAACACCTTTTCCAAACTTAAACACATATCCAAAAATAGATTTACAATTTATAGTATCACTATCATAGTTAGTATCATAATAACTATATAATTTAACATTATCAATAAAAAAATAAAATAAACAAAAAATTATTGTTCCTTTATATAATGAAGTATATGATTCCCTAATTCCTAATAATCCAAATATATATTCTGCATAAATTTGGAAGCAATATATACAACCAATAAAATATTTATCCTAATAATGGTTAGATAAATTAAACTAACAACAAGTTGCATGTAAAAAATGAGGGTAGTTTTCTCACATACAAAATCAAGTTAAACACCAACTTCAATAGGATTAGATGTAAGTTTATAGTCAAACATATTAAACTTAATAAAAATATTATATGCATACTGAGATTGTGATACAATAATTAATTTTTTATCTTCAAATATAACCATTCTTAAAAAATTATGAAGAATGTTTAAATAAGTCATTTCAAACATTTTACTTAGTTTATCCTTATATTTATGAGTTAAACAAATTATATCGCTAGTAATAAGAAGATTATCAACATATAAAACAATTAAGATAATATGACCATTTTTAAATTTTACAAAAAGGTCATTATTTGAATAACTGTTAGAGAAATTTAATTCTTTAAAATAACTTATGATTTTAGAATACTAAGTTCGAGGTGTTTATTTTAAACTATATAATGATTTTTTAACATATAAACAAAATATTCTTTTTTAAGGTTAGTAAAACTTTTAAGTAGAATCATATAGATTTTTTCTTCTAAATCACTATTTTAAAATATATTTTTACATCTATTTGATCTATAATTTAACTATTTTGAGTTGCAAGAGCAATGAGTAGTCTAACAATACTCATTTTTGCTTTATGAGCAAAGGTTTCGACATAATCAATCTTGGGGTTTTAAGTAAAACCATGAGTGACTAATCTTGCTTTAAATTAATCAATTTTACCAATTAAATTATATTTGATTTTATAAATCCACATACAACCAACAATATACCTTTTAGGTGGATGCGGTACAAGATCTTAAGTTTGAATTTTAATTAAGAGATTAGACTCAATATGTATAGTAATTCTCCATCTATCATATTGAATGGATTCCTCAAAAGATTAAGTTTTATATTCATATATAGTCATTAAAGTATGATAATAATTTTGACTTCTAGTTAATTTATTAAGATTATAACATTCTAATAGGGATTCTTCCTATTTAGGTATTTTAGATTGAGTATGAAACTTTTTAGGTTCTTCAAACTCTAAATTATCTAAAAAAAGATCAACTTTATCTAAGATTTCAATTTCATCAGAAGGAGAAATATGAGAGCCAGGTTCATCAAATGAAGAAAATTAAGGAGGTTCTATAGAGGGTAGAAATATTTTTCAAGAATAAGAATATAATTTTTCTTAATTATTTGTATTTTAGATAGATTATACACTCTTAATCCTTTAGTTTTACCTCAATAACCTACAAAGATGAACGAATAGGAATTAGGATCAAATTTCTTTCTTTTAGATTTAGGAACAAAGATAGAAGTAGGACTACCAAAGATTCTAAGATGAACTAAACTAAGTTTATTTTTAGATCATATTTATAAAAAAATATAAAGATGCAAAGCTTTAGTAGGGAATATTTTTATTCATGAATTCAACCCATAAAAATTTAGAAACATTTATAAAATACTACATTATTCTAACTATTTCAATAATGATGTGATTTTTCCTTTCAATTATACCATTTTGTTGTGGGGAATAGGGGCTTGTTAATTTATTTTGAATACCACTACTAATTCAAAAAGAATTAAATTCTTTACTATTATATTCATCACTATTATCAAATCTTAATCTCTTAATAGAAAAATTAAAAGTAATTTCTATAATATCTTTAAATTATTTGAATTTAGATAATACGTCAAATTTGTTATTTATAAAATACAATAAAATCATTATAATATGTTAATATATAAAAGTAACAACATATAATAAGAAATGTAAATTCAAGTAGTTTTTTAACATTACTATGAATTAATTATAAAATATGTGAGGAATTTGTATTATTATTTTTGTGAAATGGGTTAGTATGTTGCTTACCACGTAAGCATCCTTCACAAGATCTATGATGAGAATATATAGAAAGAATACCAACAAGATTATAAGAATACATATCATATAAAATTAATATGTTATAATCTTTCATGTCATAATTGAGATTTATTCTATGCAATGAAAGATAACATGTAGAAGAAGCAAAAAACATGTCTAAACTATTTTATAAATATTTTCAGTAATCAAAGAACCAGATTGATTTATAATAGACTAGTTATCTTCAAACAATGTTAAAATGAAATTATCATTCATAAGTCATGAATAGGATAATAATTTTTTTTAAGTTTAGGTACACATAAATTTAATAACAACATTTAAATTTTTTTATTTTCCTTGCTTAGTAACTTTTAAAAATGAATTATCTCTTAAATAAATATTTTCAAAAATATCTCTATAATCAGATAAAATATTAAATAAGCAAGTTAGATGATGAGATGTACCACTATCTATAATCCATTCATTTTTATTAGAAACAAAAAAGGCAACATATAAAGAAACAACATTATAATTTTTTTCTCAATTGTTATTCTAATTCTTTTATTGGTTTTGATTAGATTTTTTCTCTTTTTTATTTTAAGAGGTTTTATGATGAGCTCTATTTTTGTTTTTATAATAATTTTTCCTTCTATGATCAAATTAAACTTAACTTTATGATTTGTATTCTCAGATTTATTGATCCCATTTTTTTCTATTTATAGAATTAGGGTTATATTTCTAGTTCCTATTATTCTAAAAAATAAGATTGAAAGTGAGAAGTGCCTAAGTGGTATTCTCTTTAAAATAAAAATTTGACATCACGTGCTCTTCTTGAATTAAAAGTACAAATAGAATAGTGAGATCATGAATATCTTACTCTATTTGGTATTCTAAATTAAGAATGAAAATAAAATTATTAAAAAATTTAAGAATATTTAACTCAATAATGAAATACAAAAGTTTATGTTAAATAATATTACAATCACAACCATATAATTGATATTTAATATTTTTAATTTTTATATAAGAATTAACAAATTTTTCATCACCTTTCATAAGTGTAGTAAAAAATTCAAGAAATAAGTTAATAATGTTAGAGAGATGAGTGCCCTCATGCATAGACTCATAATTTCCAGGAATCACTGGAAGATTCTTGATTATTGATATGAAGTAAGAAATCATCCTTAACACTCTATAAAATTATCGACATGGATTCTTACAATTTTTGTTGAAATATATTTTTAAGCTCAGGTGTAACATGTCATCATGATAGAGGTTTTTTTATCTCAACAAAAAAAATTCACAGCTTTTAGGCCATAAATTTTACTTTAATATATATTTTCTACATATTATAGTTAGACACATTAAACATTTGAGACTTATTAAGCACACAAAGTTAGGAAAAGCCATAACTTTCATTTAAACTAGGCAATATGACACTAAAAATGCTTTAAAATAATCTTTTAATGTGAATTTATACCTTATTTGTATTGGCCCTTAAAAAATGGAGGAATAATTTATAAAATATATTCAATAAAAAACCCTTACTTTATTTTTGTACATAGTAAGCTTAAAAAGCTTACGAAAAAGGAGAGTTGGTTAAAAAACCAACTAACAGATAAAACTATCTAGACAATAAAAAACATTATTACATAAAACAAACTAATACAAAATATAACTTTGGATTATGAAAAAATAATCCAAAAAACGCCCCCTTGATCCAAAGGGGTATAACAGATGAATGAACTAGAGCAATGAATTAGAAGTCATCAAAAGATCTTTATCGCAACTACAAGTGGTGTATTGTACCTCTAGCACTGACCAAAAACTAATGCCACTCTATAAATAAGCCCACCCCTACGAGTCATAGTAAAAAATGGTTGATAAACATGATCAAAGCCAATTCATCCTCTATGATCATCATGTCATACTACAATGGAACATAATCAAGCATATCCAACTACATCGATCCACATAAGGTCCCACACAGGAATCCATCTACGTGATCAACTCATACTATGTATGGCACATCTCCCTGATGTCCAATAAATGTTGATGACCTTTAATAACACTAAAAATTCTAGTAACCCTTGTCAACTTGTACTATAATTGATGACTAATCAAAGACCAATAAATGCAACATCTTCTCCCCCTATTAGGTGAGAGGTGAGAAGCTATGCACCAATAGAATCAAAATCAACTAACACTACCTACTTCATGTCATGAAAAGAAAATGAGAAAAATTCAAAACTAAAAAAAAAATGAAAGAAGTAAACTAATGCTACCAAAATTGTTATTCAAGTATGATCCCAAACTCTAAGAAAATAGCTAATTAGATAAGGGAATAGTCCTCCAACCTCCAAGTGATGCTCTAACCTCCAGTCACTAATCACTCAAAATATTCTTTCAGATATATCGAGACCATAGACCTCAACCATGAGGGACATATCTTGATTAGATGAAATATCAAAATATCTTGAATAACTAGAGTAACTAAAATATATGCCACTAGAATGACCCATATAATTTTCTTTAGCTTTCTTTTTGCATGGAGAATGTGATCATCGAGAAGGATATACATCTATAAGATTTCCAATATGAACACATTTAAAATATCTAGATTCTTTTTTTATGTCTATAAGATCTAAAAGAACCTGAATCACTAGAAGAACTATGAGAAGAGTGCTTGTGATGATGCATGTGTTTGAAAGACCCTAGAGAGCGTCGATGTGAATACTATGCAGATCATCTAGAATAGTGTGGAGAGTTCCTAAGAGAATGAATCAAAGAGTGTTTCAGGGAATGTTTATGAAATGATAATTTTACATGATGATAATCTCTATGATGGGACATGTTCTTTGTATAGTGAGCCTCTTCAATAGGCATACTTTTCTTCTTTATAAATTGTCTTTCATGTTGAGTCAACAACTCATAGATGGATTCAAATGTGGCACCATTAAGATTATCACTAAGCTATAACATTTTAACAAAATTGGTGTATGTGGAATTAAGCCCATTCAATGTGATAGAAATCAACATGTCATCATCAATTTTACCACTAATTGTACAGTACTTATATTTCAATGTTTTCATGTGAGAGAGATATTCAGATACATCTTTGTCAATACTAAGCTTGTTGTTAAGCAAATTCATTAAGAGATCAATGTTTTTATAGGTAGGTTGTTTATCATACATATATTTAATGCTTTTCACACTTTCCATGCACTAGTTTTAACCACTTCTATATGAATGATAAACTATTCAGTGTAACATGCTTTTAACAGTGTAAGTCCACACGTATCTCATTTTTGGTACTCAATAATTTTTTTAATTTTAGTTAGTGGTGTGGTTTCTTTCTTAGTGGTTTCCCACAAATAATTAAATATGAGAGTGTTTTCCATGTTTATACTCCATTCTTTGTAGTTTTTAGGTCATAATTTTTTTTTCAGATATGAGATTGATAATTTTAACCATGATGCTAAAAGTACAAGTCAAGGGAATGTTATTTGAGGTTTTGCCTTTACCTTCAAAAATAGGTTTTGTTTACAAGAATACAAATATTTTCATATTTTGTCAAAAGAATACACTTTATAACTCTTATTACATCCTTATATCACTATTTTAACTTCAATATAACTCCATTATAGAATGTTTGATCAAAATATTACCAAAGGGTTTTGAACCCTATATCTTCACTTATGGAAAGAACTAACAAAAATTTTCTATCCACTTGGTCTTTAATCAATAAAAATATTTAAAGGAAATACATGCTAAATAATTATTATTTTTCAAATGAAAAATAATTTTAAAAATATAACATAGATGGTAAAAACTTTTATAGAATTTAGGTATTGTGGTTCAAAACATTTCACTCAAGCATTCACTGTACCTAAAAAATTACATTGTGGGGTCCACATTACTAATTTTCTTCCAATTTAAGGTTTTAAAAATCACTCTTAGTATATAGCATAGTTTTTCAGCACATAACACATTAGTTTTTCATCACACAATCTCAATTTTGATCACAAAAGCTTTCAAAAATAGGAAGAGTAGATTTACAACTCAAGTTGAAAAG
This sequence comes from Torreya grandis, assembly GCA_037957365.1. Classification (NCBI taxonomy): domain Eukaryota; kingdom Viridiplantae; phylum Streptophyta; class Pinopsida; order Cupressales; family Taxaceae; genus Torreya; species Torreya grandis. The sequence goes on from JARHVA010001832.1 coordinate 339,500, forward strand.
AAAAAGAAAACTCAATCAATGTTATCATCTTTCTATACATCCATATTATGTCCTTCTTTGGCCATTATTTAGATGGTGTCATGATTATGTTTCACTACACATTGTTCCTTTTAAGCATCGTAGACATCCTTTCATGCATTGTACATGTATGTTGGTTTCTTGCATTGACCTCTATGTCACCAATCAAAGAATGTAGTCAATGAAAAAGTAAGTTCCCCGACTGTGCTTAAATATTAGAATGCTCAAACCTAAATATACTAATCTCTTGGAATTTCCCACCACCATCACTATACAAGTGCTAAGTTATAGGAAGCACATTCACTTTTTTTTTAATCTCCACAGTGGTTGATTGAGTTATATACCATGATTGAGATAGACATGTAAAAAAAATGCTAGATATTAGCAATTTTCATAGAGAATCATAGATTATTAAAAACTCACAATCCTCCTATTTAGCTCTGATACCACTATTTACCCTTGGAATAATGGAGGAATAACTCAAAAAATATATTCAATAAAAAAACCCTTGCTTTATTTTTGTACACAGTAAGCTTAAAAAGCTTACAAAAAAGGAGGGTTAAAAAACCAACTAATGGGTAAAACTACTTGAAAAATAAAAAATATTATTACATAAAACAAACTAATATAAAAGATAAATTTGGATCATGAAAAAATAATCGAACAATTTTGTAATAAAAATAAATATTCTAGGGTTTAAACAATAATATCCACTTTTTTGATTTCAAAATAATCCACAGAATGCAAAGAAAATCAACACAAATGACACTCACAAGTGTCAAAAAAAATTGCAAGTGTTGCAAAATAACTTGAACACTAAAAATATGGCAAAAATGAATTAAAGAGTTTTAAATTAAAAAAATGGACCATGCCAATGCATTTAAAATTCCCAAAAACATAGAAATGTACTGGTCACATAACCATGGTCGATAAAAGATTGTCTAAGTCAAGTGTCGTAAGTTTTTGACAACAATTAGGATTTTGAACACAAGATAGTAAGCATGCAGCTAAAAAAATAATTTATAATAATAATTATTTTTTTAAAAATGAATAAGTCAAATTTAAAAAGGAAGTAAAGGTACTGGTGTGTTTTGTACACTAGACCTCTTCTTTATAATTTTTTAACAAAAAGATAACTACCAACTCATCTAATAGATTTCTTAAGATTTTATATGCACTAATTTATTTTTAAATCTTTTCAAATGATTATACATACATATATACGATTCATGTAAATTCAATATTGAATTTTTTTTACATGACTTTTAGGTGAAAAATTAAATAGGGAAGGTGGGAGCCACTTCTTTTTTAAATGAAATTTGATGATTTAAAAAATAAATTATTATTTTTAAATATTTCATAGACTATGTACTTACCCATAGCTACTCATGCCACCCATGGGAGAACTTGATTCAACATAACAGCTTGTACAGACCACCAAATCCCATGAAACTTTGCCAAATTTCTTGAAAATGTTTGTAGATGTCAATCAACCCTTCAAAATTGAATTTTGATGACCAAAATCTATTATTTGAATTTTTAGGTGGTATAGACGTGCCATAAGTAGAGAGGAAAACATTCTAAGAGCCTGAAATGGCCTTCTTAGGGTTTGAAAATTTGTAAAATGCCTTAAAACTCTACAAGGATGTAACCAAGGCCTTAGAAACACAAATTTGAAGCCAAACACTTGATTTTAGAAAAAAATCAATGTCACAAGGCCATACAACCACACCTAATCCACACAAATCTTCAAAAAAAATTCTATTATCTTGAAAGGAGATATGGACAACTTAAATAGATATTTTAAGCATAAATTTGAATCCACAACATCAAAAATGAAGCAATATGGATTTCTAACAAAATAATTTGTGCTCAAGGCCATACCACACCTCTTACAAGTCTGAGAAACTAAAAAAATTGCTTGAATCTAGTCTTTGGCTCCATTTACCACATCCTACCAATTAATTATTTATCACCATGTTCTAATACCATGATAAAATTCATGTAGTATATATATGAACACACACACAAGAGATACATATGCATAACTAAAAATCAAATATACATATCAATGACACATATTATGGAAACATCATATAGGTATGAAAACTTCTAATAGAGGTAAAAACCCTACAGTTGGTATTCATTAATGAGAAACACCTCAATACACAAATCTTCTTCTTCTCACTCTTTATCTTATAAGCCTTTACAAATCTCTCTGTTCAATATTTACCACACACAAATATAAATAATATTCATCATAAAGTTTGTGAGTATAAATATGACATTTACCAAGGGTAAATGTCTTTATATATTGGGGTGTGGAGGTGGACCATTGTAAACAATGAGTCTAACCTTTCCTCGAAGAACCCCAAGGGTAAAATATATTTAATTTATTTATATAATATTACCTTATGTTAATAAATTAAATATATTTATTAATCATTTAATAATTTTAAGGGTAAATATCACCTCTTAAACATTATTTTTTTCAATAGTTAGCATATCACATAAGTTATGATCACGTGCTCACATAAGGCGTAGAGAGAGAAACCAAGGTAGGTTGGGGATAGTTATAAATGGATAAATAGTTCACTCATTTTGTGTATGTACTTCCACACACATGAGTACTTGTAAATATTATATACTATTCTATCAACACATGGCAACACACGAACATACAATGAACAATAGTAAAGAAACACTATTGTACCTAAGTATTCATTCTTATCAAAATCATGACATAATAAAATATATTATTGTCCATTATTAAAAACATTAGTCTATTAAATATTAGTAGTATTTCATGTCCATAAATAGATAATAATAATAATAATAATAATAATAATAATAATAATAATAATAATTATTATTATTATTATTATTATTATTATTATTATTGTATCAATTACTTGTCAATTTATAGTTACAAGGAGCATCATGGCACTAGTAATGTCAAGCTAACTTTACAATCTCTTTTTATTTTTATATAAAATATCCCCTTTAACCAAGAATTCTTTGATAATGATCTAATAGATTTTCCCCTTTGTCCAACCCCATCTCTTTCAATAAGTCATTTGCTCACCTCTTATAGGATTCTAAAATCCTTGTGTCATGGAGTATCTCAATTGCCATCCCCTATAAATTAATGTGATGTCTACCCTAGCTACCTACCTCATCATTTATCTATCATATCTCATATGCCTACTAGAGAATAGCCACATGTAATAACTTACATCATTCACTTCTAAAACTTGGTCATATCTAATATTGACACATGGTCACTTCCATCATTTTCCTGACCACATTTTCAGGTGTGTGCACATGAACCTAGTTTTTCAGTGTGTGTCATGTTTATGACTTTGAGGCACTAATATTAGGATAGACTTAGCCATAAATGGAAAGGCTTGTCAAAATCAAGGGTTAATAGGTTTCATTATCTAAAGTAGACTACTTATTTTCACAAGACATTTGTGGCCTTTAGTAATTTTTAAGTGGTCCCATAGACTTCTCAATCTCTTGAGAATTATTAAAATATTTCATTTATAATTACAATTAATATAACCATGAATTAAACTTATTATTAAGATTTGTGCAAACCATTGATAGACTGTGATTAGACTAATTACATAAAATTATAAAGAAAATTCTAAAGTAATAAAATAGAAGATGCAAACCTGGCTATCTAAATGGGAGTAACTAGTTTCAAGCATTCCCAGATAAGGGACCTTATGTGATGGCTTTATTCACTTCATCAAATCAATGACCCCAAAAATCAAAAGGGTGAATAAGGATGTAGTTTTTAATTGACTATTTTGATTATTGTGATTGGGATTGGTATAAACCCTTAAGGCTAAAAATAGAAAAATATTGAACAATATTTGATGTAGCTTCATACAAGTTAAAAGTGTTTAAAAGGAGTTTGACCTCATATCATATTCAATAAAAACTATTGTACAGTTAAATGAAATTAGTGTATATTTTTAAATGTTATACATACCTCTATGTGTATATCTATTCTCCTATAATATTCCTTTTATATCATTTGAAATATTTATTTATACATAATATAAATGAGTGAATATCATGTACAATTACAATAATCTCTCTCTCTCTCTCTTTCTCTCTCTCAATTGTAATTTTGTATATCAGGTCCTTTTTACACTTAACTTGTTTGTAGTATATTGAAGGACTAAAAATATCTTTACCTATCACTATGTTGTGCCAAACATACTCCTCTTTAGTACCAACCTACTCTCAACACCAAAAAGATGTTGAAATTGTGTTCCTTTCTATGTTTTGTTCTCGTATGTAAGGTTCTTTGTAAAACAAAAATATCAAAATTGAATTGAGAAATAAACACTAATTTAAATATTATTATTTTGGGATAAATTTATATCTAAAATAGAAATATTATAGTTTGAAATTAAATCCTAACGAATGAACTTGTATATACACAAAGCATCATTTATGACAGAAATAGTTGTAGGTAATGAGTGGTTAACACATGTGGTTGAGATAATTTCAACTCTAGAATCATTTTGGTGGTTTTTGAAATACCTTGTATATCCCAAAGTTTGAGATAAACTTCTTCTTAAATGTAAAAAATCAAACACCTTTGGTTTACATAATTAAAATCAACAAGTATGGACCCTCTAGAATCTCTATACAGGTAATATTATCTCCTATGGATCTAATAATAGAGAAGGTACCTCCCTTTGGTAAACTATTCCTCCATCTCCATCTTTTGAAGAGAGAACATATGTTAGATTCCTTGTCCCATGGAATTAGATGATTTCTTTTTTAATCAATAAATGGAATGGGGTTATAATATTTAAATACTAAATAGAGTTAATCTCCATGGGGCCTATTATACAAGATAGAAAGCACATGAAAAAATATATATCCAAAATTAAAAAAAAGGAAGATTCAAATCTTTATGTAATTATTAAATCATTAATTATTGTGTTAGAAATTTATCAATATTCACATGTAGTATTGGTTGGAAGAAAATGAATTTTGTGTTGAGACATTTGAGAATCAATTAATATTAAAAACTATGTAAAAAATAATATAAATGCATAATTGACAAGCTTATTAGACATATTTTAATATTTAAATTACTAAAATTATATTTTAATAGTATCAATGTTGTAAACTAATTGAATGGTCTTTTTGGAAATAATACATAATAACTAGCACTTTTATTTATCGTGAATTACATTGGCACAATTGGATAGGAGTATTCCAAGGAAATATATATAACTTTAAATGTATTTTAAATTTATGTGTAGACTTTGTAAGTGGTTCAAAACACCCTTTAGTCTCACATTGAGTCCCAAAAAACAAATCAGATGGGCTTGAACTGTAAGTTTAGTCGAGTCTATGCAGAAATGTGTTATATTTTGGAGAGTATGACATATGTTTGGAATACACTCATTGATAGCATTACTATGATTTTTTTGAATATACATAATTTATTCATGTGGTGTTTTTTGAAAAACAAAATTGAACCTGAGGTTAAGCAGAGTCTGAGTCTCAATACTACATACCCAAGGTAGAAGAGAGATGCCCATGTAATCTGAGTAATACCCATGTAAATTACTGCATATATCAAACACTCATTGCCTATAATAGTTTCCAAAAAAATAGTTCTTTGTGTATGTACAAGCTCATTCATTAGGATTTCATTTAAAATTATTGTATTTCAGTCTCAAATATCAAATTTTCTTAAAAAAAAAAATAAATTAAATTAGTATTTATTTTTCAATTCAATTTTGATATATTTTTTTTACACAACATAGAAAGGAACATAATTTTAGAAAAAAATAACAAGAGCATTAATTTCCCTTTAATATGAAGAAACATGACTAAATCAATATGTAATCACACCTCTACTTATTTTGGTGGTAAATTTTGATATCTAAAATGAAAAATAAACACAAATTTATTTTTTATTTGTGAGGAAAGATTTAATATCTAAGACTTAAATATTATAGTTGTAAAGGAAATCCTAATGAATGGTCCATGGTAAAAATAAGACTTGAAACATGGTTTTCACATCCTACAAAACATAATGGGTAAAGGGATTTTTATAAGTTATAAAAGTTGTAGTGGTTAGATAACCATGACAGAAAATTATGATAATAGATAATGGGTTGTGAGTTGTTTGAAAAAATACCTTAAACAAATATGATCTCATGGAAATCCTCTTAAATGCATGGTATTCACAAATTAACGCCTCAAACAAGTGAGATTAGAAATAATTAAAGCCAACTTCAAACCATTTCATATAATTTCCTCAGTCATTCCCAATATAAGATTTTTGGGACATTATAGAAAATGTATACGTCATTCATTTATCAAGTGTTAGAGTACCATTATTAATCCCATATGCTCAATTAATTTATAAGAATAGTAAAAATTAAACACATTTGAAAATTTCAATTGAAAGAATGTCAAAAAAACTCACTCATTATATTTTATAGCACATTCAACATTACCAAATTTTACACTAAACAAATCATATCCATTAAATATATTTTAATTTTTATCATATAACAAATAATATATCATTTAGATTGTTATAACAAAAAATTATCAAAGAATTCAAAAATGTAAAATATAACTAAAAATAAGATTTACCTAATCTATTTTCTTGAACATGTTGATAATCATGCCACGTCACAATAATAATAAAAATAAGAACAATAAATTTTCATTTAAGGAGATCCAAAATGTGTTTAAAAAATAATAATCTAGAATTAGCCTTAACAAAACAAGAATAGAAACAATTCAACTTTGAAAATAAATAGAAGGGATATTAGGGATATTTTAATTACTTGACTTGACTTCATGAATACTAGAGATTTACATTGAAATGGAAATAGGGAATAAGGTGTAGAATTAATAAGGTGGAAATAGCAAGATTTAGGAATTTGGGGTTTTGTATTGAATGCTAACGTGTCTCCTAATGTATATATTAAATTTCATTCTGTATGCCAAATTCCCTTTATGTGATTGTTAATTGAGATGAAACTTAAGTCTAAATAGAGATTATTAGATAATTTAGAGTCATCTTTGTATTTTTATATAGTTATTTGGATTTGCTCTTGTTAATTTGATGGTGGGTAATATAATTAATAAGATGAAATTTTCTTTTATTTTATTCATCCAAAATTAAATATTTTTATTTCTTTAGAGAGAATCCTAATTTTAATTTAGGTAAATCAATTTGTGGTAAAAATTTATGTGCTAAGTATAAATGGCAAGGCTTTATCATGGGTTAAGGTTATATGTTAAAATGAATGAATGTTTTTATCTATTGTGTGTTAAAATGGGGGAAAGGGGAGAGGTTTACATTTTTTTAATGTCTTAAAATGTTTTATAAGTGTTATGCTAATATTAATAAAATTTTATAAATGACATTTTTTATTAATTAAAAATATAAGTTCAAAATATATATATATATATATATATATTCAATTTTAACCATAATTTTTTAATATGAGTGTAAGAAAATTATATTTAAAATAATAACTTTTAAGGGAGAAAAAGGATAAAACATAAAACACAAACATTAAGTTTTTGAGATCTTTTTCATTATAACTTGTCAGTGTTAAGTATAATAGTGAGTTCATTTGCACCTCTAAAATTGAGAGTGAAGAAGGAAGTCTCAAGTTTACCATAAAACAAAGAGTTTTGTTAATGAATCTTAAGGAGGTGGAGGAGGATACAATGTGTAGATATAAACATATCATTGGAGCACAACAAAAGAGAACATAACATAATAGTGTAACAAATTGAGGCCATCTCTTTGATGAAAAAATATGCACATCTTTGATCCTCATTAAAAATAATATCTTTTAGAGAACCTTGATTTAATCTAAAGAGGAAGTAACACCTACCACATATATCATAATACACTATATGCCTACATAGAAAATTATCTTTTAATTTTGATTCACTATACAAATTTTACATATGTGTTGATATTATGTAAGGAAGGGATCTCAATCCATGCAAAGATTATGAGATCATACTTGCAATTAACCTAAAGGTAAATTCAAACCAAAATAGAGTCCTATGTACTTAGGAGTAATAATAATCAATATTCTATTATGGATTAGTGCTCCAAGTTAAAATAGTGATCTAAATAGTGACAAATTTTTTTAACAATGGTTCTAATGGTTTTGTCCAAGTTAATTATAAGTTTTTTTTTTTTTTTTTGGTGTGTGTGTGTGTGTGTGTGTGTGTGATCCTAATGCATCTTTTAATATATATTTTCAATATGTAGGGAGCATTTATGGAAAATAAATTAGAAGGAAACTGGTTGATACCAATACCAATTTTTTATAGGAAAGACGTTCATTGAGCATATCAAGCATTATTGATCCCTTATTCACATAACTTCTTAGATTATTGAAGATCCTTGAATGGATATAAATTATTCCCAATTATGTCTACAACAAACCTAACACTAAACACTTATTAATTAGTTTTTACAACTAGATCTAATAACTCCTAATTTTACCATTAATTTTTCTTTCCACTTGACTATCACACCATCCCTCTAGTGGGTAATAAAACTAACACTTTCATTAACATATACATGTCAAGTTGAATATATCTATTAGGAATGCAATTACTGGGTAAACTCTATAGTTATATTTGTCACTTTACTTGAAATTAATTTATTATGCTAAAGGGTCATGTTAAAGTCCAAGTAACTTGGAGTGATAGATCTTGTTTTCTTAATTATAATGAAGTCATAGAAACAAAAAATAAGTGTTTCATTTAATGTACTTGGTAATAAAAATGGATCCATATGAAGAGGAGGTGGAGGAGGATACGATGTGTAGATATAAACTTATCATTGGAGCACAAAAAAAGAGAACATAACATAATAGTGTAACAAATTGAGGCAATCAATGATTTTTATCCATGGTTTCAAGCCATACCAATCAAAGTTTCTATGAGAAAGAAGAAAAAAGACACCAAAAAATATAACATCAATAATTTTCATAAACCTACTAAAGACAAACCACCCTTTAACATTACTAAGTAGAAATGAGTTACAACCAAAAAGTACATAGAAAATAATTACAAATCTCAAATGAAAAGCTTGCATGAGTGCAACATAAGGTACAACCTCATGCCCCCTCTCCTTTAGATTATTTTGTATATATGTTAAAAGGATTAGTTTCAATCCAAATTTTAAATGTACTATCCCTTCATTTCCTCCTAATTTTGTGACTTAATTGCTCTAGTGTTTTGGTAGAGAGGGGTTAAATTTGATAGTCATTTAAACAATTTTTTACTTTTTCACTGTAAAATGTGGTGAAAATGTTTTGAAAACCATATGGAATGAAAGGGGGAGATTTTTTTGGACTATAAAAATTTATGTTAGACTATAATTATATCTATGTAAAAATATATTTTGTATGCTCATATCTCATTATTTAAAGTTATACTAACCTAGCTGTTGAAAGATAATATTAAATGGAAAGTTGGAGGGCCGACCATTAAATTTAACCCATAACCATAGTGCTCTATTCATCCTCATATTCCATTGATAAAATAACACATGTTTTAAAAAGGATGTGCAAAATGAGAAAAATGAATGACTAAATGTATTACTTATTGAATTATTTTACAATGGATCTCACAATTACCAATTCCAATGCCGAATGTAGGAAAATAGAGAGTTAAATTTATAAATAAAAAGGTCCTTCAAATCCCTTTAAAGTCTTCATGATTCATTGATGCCATTATCATATGATAGGATACACCTACTGATCTAGAATATACATTAAAAACATTACATACCATTTTATCACATCTATTAATGCAAAATTTACCTTCCCATAATTATTTAAGTTGCTCAATATATAGTAAATATGATCAATAAGGTAAACTACATGAACACATTTTTAAAATTATCATCAAAACATTTCCAAACTTATCCAAAATTTCTTACATAATTATCATTAAAAGACATATGGCTCACAATATTCATTCCCTGTGTGTGTGTGTGTGTGTGTGTGTGTGTGTGTGTGTGTGTGTGTGTGTGTGTGTGTGTGTGTGTGTGTTACAATATTTTTGGAAGATATCTAGTACATATAAATTAATTTACATCAATTTATTTATCAAATATCATCATATTTAGTGTAGACAATTCACATGGTTTGTATAATAAATTTGGATTTTACTTTTACATTTATTTTGTGCATATATTCGCTACATCTATGACATAACCTACACTTTCACATACATTAGTTTTACACTCTTATAAATTGATGCATGGTGAATTATCTATGTTTTTAGGGGAGTAATTAGATATATGACACCTAATTTAATTGATATGACACATGTTTTATTTATGTATTTGGTAACCGAAACATTTTAGTGGAAGTTACAGATTGCATTGATAGATGTGACATGTCACTGACCTTTTCACATGTATTTTCTCAAGATTATTTGATAAAAACCACTTAAATACATTTTTATTTCACTTAACCATCACAACATAGCTCACATTGAAATATTTCATCACTTTCATGTTTTTTATGCCCTTACCCTTCCCTATCACTTGAACATTACCCCAAATATCAACTCTTTTATTTATGTAAAATTGATAGCCACATTCTAACATTTTATTTATTATTGTTATATTTTATTTGACATTTGTTTCATCCACTATCTATATGTGCTTCTCAAATATTTTTAGAAAATAATATATTTAATTATTGAGTTTTGTAGGTATGCCTATGATTTGGATAATAACTAGTTTTTGGACCATGTTATTAGCCTTAAAATTATGATCATGTTCTCCTTTCTAATAGTAAGCTATATGATTATGATCACAATATAAAAATCTTAAACTCTTTCTCATTATCTAATAATAGATTCCCACCCAATTTTACCTTTTTTAACCCTAAAATCTAGATATGGAGGAATCTAGGGTTAAAGGGGTAGAGATAGCCTAGGTCACAAGGATGGTAGACTATGTCTAAAGTAGGATAATTAACTACAAAACTAAGGTAAATATATATTAAATTTATTATGATGAGTTATGTTAAAAATAAAAATTATAACTATGATAGATACTGCAATGATAATGAAAACAAGACATTTAGTTGGTTCTAAAGCTAATATAGAATTGAATCTAGAACAATCAGGAGGTAGACTGAATCTAGATTATGGATCAGTCACCTGATTTTATAAATTATACCTCTATAACCATAAACACTTACATTGGAATAGGATGGTTTTGTCAACACTACTATCTAACTCAATCATAGGTGTATAATATGGAATGCCTACTAAAATTGGATGTGACCACCTGGATGTTTATGGGTTATTTGTTGCCTTCACTCTAGTATATTGAAATCAGGGTCATGGACTATCATTCCTTACTAAATAACAAAGCCCTAGTTTTGAATTTTAATAGTGGATGTGGGAATATGGGTTAGTGGGCACATGGTGTCAGTCTACCCCAAAGGCCCCTCTATCAATGAGTATTACCTACATAGTTGATACTCTGAAGAGGGCCTCAGAATTATGTAGTTCTCCCCTATATTTTGGCTTGTGTGTGAATCATGCAATGTGTGATAAGAAAGTACAATAGTGAAAAAGCTTGTAACTTAGAAAATATGGCTCATGGAGTAATATTTCAATAGTTTAGATTGGTAGATATGTTGTCCTTGTGATTGATATGTAAATAAAATACAATATGGAAGTTTTTCTCACTTGAGTGCTTGATTGAGTGATTTTTGGTTTGTGTTAAGTGAGGAATGAATGGGGATTCATATTATATTTATACCAACCCATTTATAAAATATTTTTCATTAAAGCACTTAGGCTAATTTTTAGGATCATTTCATTTGTAAATTAGATGACTTTATAGTTATGGACACTTGCATTGACGTAGGCATCTAACTAAAATGCATGCCTGGGTAGATGTAAAATATTTAAAGGTCTAGAACTTGTAGAGATAGAAGCTAAGTAGGTTTAAAACATTTTGATCAAAAAACAAGGCTTGGGTCATCCATTAGCCAGACTAAGAGATAAAAAATTTGGCATAGAGAGATAGTGTATGTGAGCCTTTCGATAGAGGGAAAGGTATATAAGCTAAAGGTAACTCCATGATATGTATTTTCAAGTGTACAAGACTGAGGTTCTATATAATTCACAAATAGTGTCTAAATTTGAACACCCTTTTTCTAGTAATGAAATTTCTAGTTTAAAGGAAAAGAATGCATACATGGGTGTGTTATACACACCTTGGATTTGCTTGAGTCCAATATGAGTGTTTTTATGGTGACTAACATGTAACACAAGCATGTTATAGTATATAATTAGTCTATATAAGTAGTACATATAATCTAAAAGTGAAATTATTGAAATTGATAGCAGAGGTTATGAGTACACCTATGTATAGATAGAACCATATTACCTTTTGTAAATTTGATTTGAAAAGATATATCATTATGAATCATTAGATCTGAGATTAGATAAATAATTTTTTTAGAATGTGCATATATCTAAATAGATAGACAAATATTGAAAGACACATACCCAAACCTTGGAGCAAAGGTGGGTTACCATTCTATAGTTGAGATAATCTCAACTATGAGTGTGAGTGAACCAAGTCAACTCACACTATACAACTAGTGAGTTTGGATGATTTAATCAAGTCCAACTTATAAACTTGGTAATATTGAGTTATTTAATCACCTCAAACATATCAAAAATTAAACTTATTAAAGTAGATTAGCTCAATACAGTCTATAAAAGTCCAACCTAGTGGGTTATGATAGTCCCTAAAAGTGTTTAAAATCTAAAATGGATTTAATTTTTCAATAATAGGTACACATTGCATAAAGTATGCACCTTAGATATGTCTCATGATAAAAATGTGTATAACAATTATACATACGTATATAATTCTACCACAAATGTGTATCTAAATCATATAACTATAAATTTGACCAATTTGAAATTGTGTATGTGTGGAGAACATGTTTCCAAAACATGCCCTCACTATAATCTAAAACTAACAACCAGTGTAAGTGTGGAGAACATGTTTCCAAAACATGCCCCCACTAAAATCTAAATCTGAGAACTAGTGTAAGTACTAATGTGAAGGACATGTTTCCTAAATATGCCCCCACTATAGTTTAGGTATTTTACATACTAAGTGTGGAAAGCATGTTTTCCAAAACATGCCCCCACTAAATTTGAAAGTATAAAAAATATGTGGAGAACATTTTTCTAAAACATGACCTGACTGTAATCTAAATCTATGAGGTAATGTGGAAGTCATGCTTCTATGAAATGCCCTCACCTATATAACCCCCTTAGATGTGATGTAAAGTAGAAATTGGTAGTTAAATTACCTCAAGAGAATAAGATAACCATATAAATTATGAATATACCATGTAGCATATAGAGGGAAGATGTGTAGGTAGATATATCATTGAAACACAAATAATATGATCACACCGAGTGTTAAGATGCATGAAGTAGATCATAAAAACATCTATATAGTAACCACATAACCTCAATAAGTAATCAATCACACACAAGATCACTCAAATGAAAATCAAAATATAATGGTCTAAGGAAACCTCAAACAAGGGGAATGTTTAAATGCTACATAATTTAAAGAATATGACTTAGTCAAAAGTTCAAAAAGCAATAAATGACATATTCAAATGTAAATATATAACAAATAATGATATTGGAGCATATTACAATGTCAAAGAGGTAAACAAAGGCACAGGGGCTACAAAAAATGGAGCATATTCAAATTTTAAAATAATAAATACAATAACAAGACAAGACACTCAAGTAAGTGCATGAATGAAGGAATAAGTAACCAGCATAAACATAGCATATTAGTCTATGGATCATATGTGTTGGCATATAAAGTACACTATAAAATATATAGGCATGGATTAAATCATGTGTAAGTATATAAGTTCAAACATGATAATGTAAAATTACCATATAATGATGTAACATGGATTCATCATGATCAATGAAGTGGATGCCCCCAATGTCCACATGACATGAGTAGAGGGAAGGACCTAAATCTGAAAGTGCATAGATCATATATCTATGTATGCCAGTATCACACTCCAAAGATATGTTAAACACATGTATATAGGAAATACTAATATCCCATCTACCAACATGGAACCAATAACATATATGCCAATGAGATAATAGAACATGTAAATGTTAAACATATTTTAGTATTTTTGAAGGTTTTTTTATTTTTTGGGTATTTTTGAAATATGTGAAACCTTGTAACCTTAAGTTGAATACTTTACATTATTTGAGTCATGGTTAGATAAGTGGAAATGGTACATAACATGTTCCTCCTCACATTTTACATGTGCAATAAGAGAACGGATAATATCATTTGGAATATGGATCAATTTGCCTTCATGAGAAAAATAAACACCTTGTTGATTTTGGTAAATTTTTAGTTCTATTTGATATAACCAAAGAGTTCCCAATGTAAATGCATATGGAGATTTTTTTGGAAAAACCCAAACCCATATGTGAATTACTCGAGTACCACAAGTAATTAGTAATGTTATGTTGCCTAAGGATTCTTTCCAACTAACTTTTCTTTGTAAGTCTTTTAGATCAAATACAAGTTGTTGAAAAAGTCTTATATTGAAAGTAGTTTTTATTTTTGTAAGATCAATATGGTTATGTTAAAAATAAGCACCACCCATGAATAAAATGATTGTTAAATCTCGTTGACATGGATATTGTTTGATTTTTTTTTAATTTAAATAATTTATTGTGCATTATATGTTATTTGCACTTTTAGTTCCTTATTAGGATAATCATGTAAAGTATCATTAAATATTTCATGTTTTTGGTGATCACTAGGTTGTAAAACTAAATCATTTGGAGGATCATCAAATGTAATATTTTGGTCATCGATGAGATATGAGATCTTATGTTTCAAGATAAAACATCTATTTATAAAATGTCCAGGGCCCTGGTAATAGGTACAATAAGCATCTACATTGTATCATTTGGGTAGAGCTATTCTCATATCAACATTTATAGGATGAGTGAGAGATATGATATGATTTTTTACAAGCTACATGAGTAACTAAATGGGAAAATCAAGTAAATATGTAAATTATCTCTTTGGGGCATTGGTTAAGACAAGTTGCTTAGGTTTTTGTAATATTGTATCAATAGATGTTGTGTTATTTATAAGATAAATGGGTTGAGCTATACCTTGCTCATGTTTGCCCAACCCTTTCCCTTTGTATCTATATTTGAGCAAATACTAATAACCAAAATCAAGTTTATATGATTGTAACATAGGATCATTTGTTCATTGGATCATTACAGAATGTTTGAAGGGATTAGTATGCATTGGACATGTGCAAATAAATCCTTGACGGCTAAATTTTAAGCATATGTGAAAAGTAGATGGAACTACATATATTTCATGTATCCAAGGTCATCCCAAAATTATATTAAAGTTTGAATCATTTGGAATAACATGGCACAAATTAGGTAATGTATGGGGTTCCACAATAATGTTCAATGTTATTTACCCTAATGCTTATCTTGAAATATTATCAAATCCTTTGATGCTCATATTGGAAGGTTTTAAATAATTAGGCCCAATGCCAAGGAAATAAATGATATGTTATAAAGGTTGACCCATGAACCATTGTCCACAAGTACTCTTTTAACAATTTTATTATACACATAAACCTAAACATAGAATGGTAAACAACAATTTATGAGGTATTGAGGTGGTAGATCATCCTTTTCAAAGAATATATTATGTTCAATCTATTTGATGGAATTTAACACATAAGACACATATAGAGGCTCCACATTACTTGGTAAAAATTTCATGTGTAATGCATCCAAAATAACATCATTGTAATGGGAGTAGTGTAAAAAGTCCTAGAGTGAAGTTGTAGCTATAATATCATTGAAAGATTTTATGGCATGATGGCATCTAGATATTGACTCTATAGTATTACAAAAGGAATTATGAAGAGAGATTAAGTGTTGTTTTCATTTTAAAACACTCTCATTATATTGATAGAGTTTCTTATTTATTTGGATGATGCCTTATATTAGTGTATTACAATAACAAAATATCACTACAATTACAAATTGTAACATAAAATGAACTACACATACATCCTTATAGAACATATTGATAGAAAAGGAAATCTTATTTTTAACTTGTTAAATCTTTTAAATTAGAAATAGAGAATCAGGAAACCCTAGATCAATATATAAGGTTTTGGGGGACCAAAGGTTGAGTTCACAAAATGTTTACCCCTAAAATATAGATGTGGGGTAATCTAGGGTTAAAGTGGTAAAGCTCGCCTAGGGAACAAAGATGGTAAAATATCTCTAAAGTAGGCCAAATGATTGCAAATTTTAGGTAAACATATACTATATTTATTATGATGAAATATGTTTAAAATGGAAAGTAAAACTATACTAGATACTGTAATGATAATGAAAATAAGATAGCTAGTTTTGATGTTAATACAGAAAAGGATCTAGAACAAACTAAAATTAGATTGAATATAGATTATGGATTAGTCTCTTGAGTCTAAAAATTAAACCTACATAGCCATAGACACTTACATTAGAATAAGATATTTGTGTAGATGTTACTATCTAACTTGAAATTAAGTGTCCAGTATAGAATACCTAATAAAACTAGATGTGACTACCTAGATGCTTCTAGATTTTATGTCACCTTCACTCTTGTGCATTCAGATCTTGATCATGGATTGTCTCTCCTTATAAAATAACAAAGCCTTAGTTCTTCATATTCATAGTGGCTATGGAAAAAATGAGTTAGTGGTCACATGGTGTTGATCTTCTCTAAATACCCCTCTATTGATGAGCACTACATACATATCTCATACTCTGAATAAGGCCTCAAACTTATGTAGTTCTTGTCTACGTGTTGGCTTGTGTGTGAATCATGTAATGTATGATAAAAAGATACAACAGTGACCTAGCTTATAACTTAAAAAATATGGCTCATGGAGTGTTTCTTCAGTAGTTTAAATTTGTAGATATGTTTTCCCTATGACTGGTATAGAAATAGGATAAAATAGGGAAGCTTTTCTCACTTGAGTGTTTGATTTAATGATTTTGGGTTTATGCTAGGTGAAGAATGAATGAGGATTGATCTTGAATTAATGCCAACACATTTGTATAATATCTTTTATTAAATCACTTAGGTTGGCCTTTAGGATATGTTTCATTTGTAAATTAGATGACTTTAGAGATCTAGACACTTATATTGGGGTAAGACACTTACATCAATGTAGGCATCTGACTAGGATACAAGTGTCCAAATAGTTGTAAAATAGGTGAAAGTTTAGAATTTGAAGAGATGGAAGATAATAGATTTAAAACATTTTGGGTAAGATAGAAGGCCTGGGTCATCAAAATAACATTGGTAAAACTAAGAGATAATCAATTTAGCACAAAGAGATAGTTTATAACAACTTTTGACAATAGGAAAAGTCTATAAATTGAAGGTACATCCATGATACGCATTTTCTAAGTATGCAAGACTAAGGTGCTATATAATTCATAACTAATGTCTACACCTTTAAGGTTCAACACGAACATTTTTTTATTTCAAGGTAATCAAAGTAACTTATCACTTTCAAGATATCATAAGGTAATAAAAGGAATAGTATAGAAGTTATGTGGTTCAAAATTATTTTTAGTTGACAATAAAGATGATAATGTCCCATTATTTTCATGATATGCTAAGATCAATGACATATTGGATGACATGACTTTTCTTCACATATCATCTTGATCACATGTTATTCTTAGTTTTATACATATATTTATTCCTAGATACACATAAATCCATATTTTAGACTTAGATTAAATTTATAAATAGATTTGCTTTCATTTCACAAATATTTTTTCATTTCTTTATCTGATATGGTTTTACTAATTTTATTTCATCCCATGCTTATTTTTATTAATATAACATGAATGTCTCTTTCATTTGGAGAGGATGATCAGGTGAACTTATTTTAAAAAGGCACCAATTTTTTCATTTGGAAAAGTGTATCCAAGAAGGAGGACACTAGATTGTAGAGACATAGGAAGTGGATTTTTTTGTTGTTAGTGTTATCATTGGATGGAAAAGTAAAATTGCCTTTTTCAATTGATGAATTTGAAACCTTGGAAAATGTTGAGAATAAAGGATACTACATTGCCTAGGAAGAGAAGGAATTTCTAAAGGACATAGATTCATTAATTTCACCTATTCTTAGTGATCACATATTTAGTGATTCAGAGAATAATATTACTATGGAAGAGGGATATTCTAGTGATGACACCAAAAACACCATTAATATAGGTTCAAATATAGAACTGATTTTGTTGCAGACAATGTCATTCTCAAACACACATTTTTTAGAAAAGATGACAAAATATCCCAAGCTTTTATAACTCATGTTCTAGAAGATCATACAATTTATGAATAGATATTAAGGCCCATAAATTTTGGTGTGAAAATTTAAAAAAAATCTAGAAAATTTATGTTCAGAATGCTCAAACTTGTTACAACCCAAAAAATTAATATATTGGCCAATTTAAAAATGGGTTTTTGTGAAACAAGAATTACACTTATTGTTAAAGTGGGAACTCAATCAGATAATTCATCCCTTATATAAGGATGTGAATGTGATATGAATTTAAAGGGATTTTATATAGAATTGATCCATTTGTGCTCATTTGTGAGCAAATATGTTGTAGAGGGGATAATCATAAATGTTTTTGAAGAAGGCATCATTAAATTTAAAGAATTAGATATTAATAATTTTGTTGTGCATATCAACGAAGTATTTAACCCTGGCCTTATATTTCTAATAGTGAAGCATGGTCATACCCTACTCATAAAAAAATCCCCCCATGAAGGATCCTCCTCTAAGGATGACTCCCCAAAGTGCCCCCTAGAGGGAGATCCTTCTATGTGCTCCCTCCCCACCATTGATCTTTCTCCTCACAACAGTTTGGCATGTTCCCCTCCGGATGACCTTCCCTTGAAAATGCTTTTCATCCCTAAACCTAAACCTATCACCCTTGGCTCTCCCTTCACCCATGATCATAAAATTAATTCCATTATAATATAGGAACATGAGAAGAACAAAGTAATGTTACAAAATTTCAACATAAAGGTTCAACAGGTGGGGTTCAGTTTGGTAAAACTGATCTAAGATTGGAACGAGCTTCACCAAGTGGTAGAGGCCATGACCCATGTGTTGGTACATTATACCCCATCCCTTCCCTTTCCCTATTTCCAAAATCCCCTAAGGACCCCAAATCCCCCCTTAGGCCCCCCTAGGGGTCCCCCCTAAGCATCCCTTCCCCCAGGTGAAAGGTAGGAAACGCTCGAGGATGATTCTTCTAGGTGAATAAGCTGAGGGTCCTAAGAATCAAACCAAAGCCAAAGCATCAAAAGAAAAGACCAATTTCCCACCTAAGGATAATTATATTGAGGAAACCTAGGAGTGTCTCCCCAATTAACATGTTTATTGTGTCTGCTTTTGTTTTTATTGTTTAGTCTTTCTCTTTTTGCTCATTTGGCCTTGTTAGGCCTGCTTAAAACTCTTTATTTCATGTTTGTGGTTCTGGGGCCCCTATAAAACCCAAGTTTATCATATTTAATAAAAAAATTGAGTATTCAACCCTCCTTAAAATTTATGCTTCTTATCTGAAGGATTTATTATATAATGGCCTACTCAGAAATTAGTCGACATAGACAATTCTCCTATAGAATTTAGATTTACAGAAGTCCTAGAAGAGGTTGAGGTCAAAATGTGAGATTCATTCAAAGAGAGATAACCCTATTTGTTATATCCATTTAATTTTTATGCCACTAATTACAATAATTTCAAAAAATGGATCAAAAGACCCTAAAATGCTCAAAAACATCAAAATTGAATACCACGCTACCCAGTTTGTCATATACAAAAGTTGATGAGGATAAAAAATGGTCATATTTTGGGATGAAATGGAAATTTTAGAATATCATTGCTACAAATTAGTCTATCTCAAAAAAAGTGCACATTGCTTTAGTCAAAGTTCTATGGTGTAAAACTAGAGCCCTAAATGAAGAGCCAAAAATAAATTTGTGCTAGATGCATTAACATAAAATGCCATATTTAATGTGGGTGGGGTATCTATGGATGTAAATAAAATCAAATTTGATGGGATGAATAACTATCATAATGTGTAGAATAAATATTATTGGTACACAAGGATCACATTATACAGTCATAGATCTAACTGGATAAATGGTGGTAGATGCACATGGTGTAAATGGTAACACTAGGAAAAAGAAACATGTTACAATCCCACCTTTTTATAATTTATCCTAATATTAAGACATTGTTATTATTGTTGGACTTTATGTAGTACTT